>JAFMOC010000277.1:225000-265000 GCA_019802505.1 Corydoras sp. C115
TCTCTCTCACTCTTGTTTTCATTTCGTCTCCCTCACTCGCTCTTTCTCGCACACTCTCTCTCGTTTTCATATCGTCTCTCTCTCTCTCTCGCTTTCTCTTTTGCTCTCTCTCTCTCTCGCTCTTGTTTTCATTTTGTCTCTCTCTCACTCTCACATTCTCTTTTGCTCTCTCTCTCTCGCTCTTGTTTTCATTTTGTCTCTCTCTCACTCTCACATTCTCTTTTTCTCTCTCTGTCGCTTGTTTTCATTTCATCTCTCTCTCTCTCTCTCTCTCTCTCTCTCTCTCTTTCTCTTGTTTTCATTTAGTCGCTCTCTCTTTCTCTCTCTCTCTCTCTCTCTTCAATTCAAGTTGCTTTATTGACATGACAAATGTTTACATTCATATTGTCAAAGCATATTATATTCAGATAAAATCACAGGAATAAATAAACAAATACAACTTATGTTAATTAAAATTAATAAAGATTATATGTGTGTGTGTGTAAATAAACAATAATAGTAATGATTATATGAAAAATGTAGGTTTAGGGTTATTGTGTGTGTGTGTGTGTGTGTGTGGTGGGGGGGGGGGGGATAATCAGGTGGTTGACTCACTGTCCCAGTGTGTGTGACACTCCTGTACATATCTGGCTGCAGTGGGGGCTGATGAACCCTCTCCTAATAAAACGGCCAGTTTCTGGTTATCTGTGAGGGTTCTAAAGCTGCTCATCTCTCTCTCTAATTGGTTGAAGTATTTTTCTCTGATGGTGGTGGTCTCTTTCTCGTTTTCATTTTGTCTCTCTCTCTCTCTCTCTCTCTCTCTCTCTTTTTCTTGTTTTCATTTCGTCTCTCTCTTGCTCTCTCTCTCTCACTATCTCTCTCACTCGTCCGCTCTCGCTCTCTCTCTTTTTCTTGTTTTCATTTCGTCTCCCTCACTTGCTCTCTCTCACACTATCTCTCACTCGTTTTTATTTCGTCTCTCTCACTCTCGCTTTCTCTTTTGCTTGCTCTCTCTTGTTTTCATTTCATCTCTCTCTCACTCTCACTTTGTCTTTTGCTCTCTCTCTCTCTCTCTCTCTCTCTCTCTCTGTCTCTCTCACTGTTTCCGGTGTGTGCTGGGAGGGGTGGGTGGGTAGTGGGCGCGTGTAGAGAGCGTGGTTTCAGAGAGCGACTGAGAAAATTAGTGTGTAATTTTGCATGTTATTTTATTTTTATGTGTTTTTTTTTCTTTTGTTTCCTTTTCCCCCCTCTTTTTTTAATTAATTTATTTATTTATTCATTTTCAGCGTAAAACATGAACAAGGCAGTGGTGGTGTTCATTAACTAGCGCAGTCTGGTGGATCTGCTGGTGGAGTAGGGAATCACGGTAAGTGATGAGTTCGTTACCATCACGCCGCTGGTTTCCACCACGATCAGAGTGATCATCTCAAAAGTCCCACGTTGTTGGGGATGCACTCGTGTTTGAGAATATGGCTGAGGTACAGGGGTCTTCAGAGACCAGGGACAGTGAGAATGAACCTGCCATTGCAGGAACTGAAAACAACTTGGTGACCAATGACTGTGAAAAAGCGAATGTTGATCTGGGGGATGGCGATGGTGCTGTGTTTGTAGATACACAGGTCTCCCATCCACATGACAGGGAGGGCAGCTCAGAGCTGTCCAACAAAATAACTGAGATAATGGAAGAGGACAATTGCTCAGACATTTCTGAGGTGGTATCTCTTCATGGAGCGGATCAGAAACTCTATTCGGTTAAAGAACTCAGTGAATTTTTTGTTGAAACTTTTGGCAAAACTGTAGAAGTGCTGGATTTTTTTCCTGACTGTGAAAAATTCATTAAATCAGTTGAAATGGCAAGACAATGTGCAACAGAAACTGAACTAAGTCAACAAAAAATAATTTGTTAAAAAAAATGAATGACAAAAATGCAACGGACATTAAGGGACCAAAAAAAGAAATTCAGCTGAACAAACCTGGTTTTAAATGGTACGTGGGTTTTACCTTTTGTCACCTTTTCTTCATTTTCTCTCCTTACTCTCTCTTTTCATCATGGAGAAAATACGGGTGGGAACATTAAACATTAATGGGGGAAGGGATAGCATAAAAAGAGCTGCAGTCTTAGAAAAACATTGATGTAATTTTTTTTACAAGAAATTCACAGTTTCACCTGATTGAAACATGTCCTGGGAAGACAGGTGCTGTTTTTTGAGACATGGTTCAAATCTTACTGCAGGTGTGTCCATCTTGTTTTCCAGGAATCTATCTTTATGTAACACTCAAGTTATGGAAATGGAACAAGGCAGAATTTTAATTATAAAAGCCGAAATCAGAGGCACACTTTTTCCTTTTATTAATATCTATGCCCCCAAAGTAACAGAGCGAAACAGAATGTTTTACAAACTCATTCATTCATTATCTCCTGCTTTATCCTCTATTAGGGTCGCAGTGGGGTTCCCCATGGCCATCCAGGGGAGAACGTTTTGGGCGCTGGGCAGATACACCCAGGACAGGGCGCCAATCTATCGCTGGGCACACACTTACACACACACACACACACTCTATATGGGGCAATTTGGAGAACTCAATTGACTTGAACCACGTTTTTGGACTGTGGGAGGAAACCAAAGAACCCGGAGGAAACCCACACGGACACTGGGAGAACATGGAAACTCCACCCAGATGGGGATTCGAACCGGGAATCCCTAGTGCTGAGAGGCGAACGTGCTAACCACTAAGCCTCCGTGCCGCCCTTTTACAAACTAAATAAGAAAATACAAGAGGAAGATCACAACTGTGTGATTGTGATGGGAGGAGATTTTAATTGCACTATGGATTTTACGTTGGACAGGAATGGAGATGAACCTCATGCCCCTTCTGCTCAAGTCCTAAAAAGTTTGGTCAGAACCCATAGACTCTATGATCCATGGAGAGAAATGAACCCACACATACGACAGTATACATGGATTAAAACAACAGAATCCAGAATCAGTGCAGCACGACTGGACCGGTTTTATCTCCACAAATCTGAAAGGAAATCTGAAAAAGTTTTAAATGTCTGTATTCATCCAAGAGGAATATCAGATCATCATCTAGTAACGCTGTATTTCATGCTTACCTCTACCAACAGACCCAAACCCCTGTGGCACTTCAGTGTGAAGTTGTTACAGGATGAATAATTCTGCAATTCTTTTAGAACATCCTGGGAAAAATGGAGATCAAACAAAAGCAGTTTCGAGAGTCTAGCCACATAGTGGGAGCTAGGAAAAACTCAAATAAGATTTTTTTGCCAACAATACAAACAACATACTAAAGCAGAAAGCCGTAGAAGATAAGATGTTAACACAAGATGTTCCTGGAAAAATGGAAAAGTGGAAGGAAAAGAAGAGAGCACTCAGCTCGTATTTGAACGAACATGCTAAGCGAGCGCTCATCAAACACCAGTTCTCTGGCATTAATGATATGGATGCCCCAACATCGTTTTTTTTTTTCAATCTAGAACGAAAAGTGAGACCGCAAAACCGAATGATCCAACTGAGGCGTCTTGATGGAACACCAACAACGGACCCAGCCGAAATGAGGAAACTTGCCTTTAATTTTTATTCTGAACTATATAAATCAGAAAGTACAGACCCCACATGCAGACAGGAAGTTTTAAAGGATTTACCAACGCTGGGTCCATCACAAGCGGAAAGACTGGAGAGCGAAATTAAGCTAAGTGAACTTACTGCAGCAGTTCAGCAGCTGTCCACTGGACGCGTAGCCGGAATCGATGGACTCAACACAAAATATAAAAAAACTTTTTGGGACATGATGGGTCAGACCTACACGAAGTTTTTAACTGGTCTTTTATAAATGGAAAACTTCCAGTCAGCTGCACGAGAGCGGTCTTATCTCTTTTACCCAAAAAAGGGGACCTGAGCCTTTTAAAGAACTGGAGACTTGTGGCACTTTTATGTACAGATTATAAAATTTTATCAAAATGCTTGTCAAACAGACTGAAAACAAATATGGGTCTTTTAATACATTCAGATCAGACGTACTGTGTCCCTGGACGATGTATTATGGACAATGTTTTTCCTGTACGCGATCTTTTTGAATTGTGTAAAGTGAACTGTTATGATCTCAGGTTTTTATCTTTGGATCAGGAAAAAGCGTTTGACAGAATAGATCACTCTTATCTTTTTAAAACTTTAGAAGCTTTTGGTTTTATGCAACAGTTTTTAGATTGGATTAAACTTTTATATTCCGATACCACAGTTTTATTGAAGGTTGGTGGGGGTCTTAGTCAACCATTCGCTTCACAGAGGGGAATACGTCAGGGATGTCCCCTGTCCAGCCGGCTATACAGCCTGGCCAATGAACCCCTGCTACACAGACTGAGGGCCAAGATGAAGAGACTCATCACCTGGAGTCCTCAGGTCAAGATGGTGCTGTCCGCCTATGCTGACGACATAACGGTTTTCATCTCAGGACAGGAGGATGTCCACGCAGTAAAAGACAGTCTGTCTATGTACGCAGCAGCATCCTTATCCAAAGTGAACTGGAGCAAATTGGAGTCTGTTCTGTTTGGTCAGTGGCAGGAAAAAGAACTTCCAGTATTGCCTAAAAACCTAAAGTGGGGAAGGTGTAGCATCCGCTTTCTTGGAGTCTTTCTCGGCACAGAAGAGTTGGAAAAAAACTGGGAAGGGACGGTGGAAAAGGTGGAGGCGAGACTCTCGCAGTGGAAATGGATACTGCCTCAATTGTATAACCTCGTAGCATCAATGCTGTGGCACAAATTGACAGCCCTGGAACCACCAGCATCTCTAATCAGAAAAGTACAAAGGAAAATTGTAAACTTCTTTTGGCATGGACAACACTGGACCCGTGCTCCGGTCCTTTATCTCCCGAGACATGAGGGGGGACAAGGCCTCATTGATCTGTTCAGCCGCTTAACAAATTTCAGACTGCAGACAGTGCAGCGTTTTCTTTATAATGAAGAACTGGCATGGAGAACCACAGCCTGCCAACTGCTCCAACGGGTGGAGAACGCTGGATATGACAGACACCTCTTCCTCCTAAAGCTGCAGGACATGGACCTATCCAGAACTACAATATATTATCAATCAGTTCTGAAGGCGTGGTCCTCAGTGCTGAAGACCAGAACGTCGGAAAAGAAAACTCTTATTAACATTAAGGAGGAGCCACTTTTCTTCAATCCAGGGATCCAGACAGAAGCTCTGACGTCCTGCAGTATCCGTCAGGCTTTTCTAAGAGCTGGATTAAACAAGGTAAAGAGTCTGAGAAATGGTGGAATATGGAAATCCACAGATATACTGAGCAGAGAGACAGGAATTAAATCCACCCATCTTCTGCAGAAGATAATAGACCAACTGACGTCTGTACTACCTACAACTCTTCATCGGGGTCTGGAGGAAGAGGTGGAAGGACAAACAGAACTCTCCCACACCTTTCTGATCTCGGCAGCAGCAGCAGAATTACATCCAGGAGAAAAGTCAGAACTGTCATTCCAAACTCCACAACTCACAGAACTTGCAAGTGCGTCAAAAAAAATCCTTGTACACGATCAGTGTAAAGGTTCTGTATCAGAACTCTTTGAGGGAGGTAAAGGAATCAGGGTGGCTGGACGTTCTGCCCCCTGGTGCCTCACCACAGCGATGCTGGAGGTCCTTATATAAACCTCCTATAAAGAAGCGATCTGGAGACTTGCAGTGGCGGATCATTCACAAAGCCATCGCCACTAACAGACATGTCGCCCACATAGACCCCACTGTAAAGACAAGCTGCCCCTTCTGCGAGCAGGAGGAGACGGTGGAACACCTGTTCCTGAGGTGTGATCGTCTCACCCCCATGTTCAACTCCCTGAGGTCCTGGATGCTCAAAATGGAGATGCTGCTGACGGACAGTCTCTTCATCTTTGGCCCAGCCTACTCAATGGCAAACAAACACAAGATCTGCATGATCAATTTTTTAATAGGCGAGGCAAAACTCGCCACATGGATCACAAGGAAGAACAAAATGAGAGGATCTAGGACTCTGAATGCTGATCTGATGTTAAAAACGCTGATTAAAATCAGACTGACTGTTGAATTCAACTTTTTTAAGCTTACACACAGATTGGTGGACTTTGCTAAGCAGTGGGGGCAGGGGGAGGTCTTATGCGTCGTAAACAGTGAAAATGTTTTACAGTTGTGATTTTAACTTATTTTTTATTAAGAGTATTTTTATAATAATTATTGAATCTTATATAAATTATAATATTACATAATTTAAATATATGTATATTATTATTATTTGATGCACACCTTTTAAAAGGAAAGTAATGTTTTTCTTTCTAAAATAAATGTTACCTTTTAAAAGTCAAAAGTCTCTCTCTAGTTTTCATTTCATCTCTCTCACTCTCGCGTTCTCTTTTGCTCTCTCTCTCGCTCTTGTTTTCATTTCGTCTCTCTCACTCTCTCGCTTTCGCGCTCTCTCCTCTCTCGCTAAGAGGAGAACATTAAGTGTATCATCATTACTCTCCGCTAACTTCCCCACTAAGTTCGCAGGGGGTTCTCTATGCCCATCCAGGGGAAAACGTTTCGGGCGGTGGGCAGATACACCCAGGACAGGGTGCTAATCAGTTGCTGGGCACACACACTATATGGGGCAATTTAGAGCGTTCAATTCACCTTGAATCCTTGTGAGCAGAAACCCGCATGGACACGGGGAGAACATGGAAACTCCATCCAGATCGGGATTGAAACTTAGATCCCGGTGCTGAGGAGAACATGCCAACCACCCCACTGAAAGAATTTTAATATTACGAATAGCAAATAATTAACCCAATTAAATCCAGCGCAGGTTGTCTTTGCAGCACGGATAATGGAGTGTGGTTCTAAACCGGCCTTGACAGAACCTAAACGGAACCTGTGGGGGAGAACGAGCAGCGGGGAGAATTCGCACCTTTTGCATGTCGTGTCGGTGTCCTTGCAACTCCCCGAGCATGGGAGCGCTTGCTGGGAGAGTGTGCGTTACCATGGCGATGAGGTCATGACCCGTGACCCCCCACCCCCCTCCCCCGGTCATTCATAGGCTTAGAACATTCAGAGAGTACAAAGGAGCTCCCTCTTTTCCCCGTCAAGAGGAATTCCAGTTCCAAAACGGACGTGTGTGTGTGTGTTGCGCTTCGACACTTCGGCGGCAGAACGTGGGGTAAAAAAGACACAACAGCGTTTCGGCTAAATATACGTTGCCATTCGCAGCATTCGCACCTCCTTCGTTGGCCACGCCCTTTTTTCACTTGCGTTCTAAGTTCCACTTACGCTAAAGAGGTTTGTGTTCTATAGTACATACTCGGTTCTAATGGTCCGGACCCCGATAGTACCCCCACAGAGCAGGGATCATTCGGTCAGGGCATTAGTCCTATTCCAGCAGTGTCAGTGAATGGCCAGTACTAGTCAAATGTTTGGCCACGCCCCCTTTTTTCACTTACGTTCTAAGTTCCACTTGCTCTAAAGAGGTTTGTGTTCTACAGTACATAATCCGTTCTAATGGCCCGGACCCCGATAGTACCCCCACAGAGCAGGGATTATTTGGGTGGGGCATAGTCCTATTCCAGCAGTGTCAGTGAGTGGCCAGTAATAGTCAAATGTTTGGCCACGCCCCTTTTTTGCTCCATTTATTGTCCGTGTTCTCAGTTCCACTTACCAATAGTACCCCCAAAGCAGGGATCATTTAGTCTCGGAGCATTAGCCCTATCCCAGCAGTGTCACTGAGATACCAGTACTAGTCAAAAATTTGTAGTTCTCCAATTCCAGACTGTAGTCCTTCTATTTGTGCTTTTGTACTCGGTTCTCATTAGGCCTATCCCAGCACTGATATATATATATATATATATATATATATATATATATATATATATATATATATATATATATATATACATATACATACATATATATACATACATATACATATATAAGCATTTCGGTCCATAGCAAACGCTCCTGCTCCACCACATTAACCTCCGAACGCCTGGCGTCTTGTCCCGTCGTTAACGAAGGATTTAATTATTAATCCCTCACACTGACACACTGGTTCCGGGGTCTGTTCTCCGCTCCATTGTTTCCTTTGCAGTGCTGAGGATCTCTGCAGCGGTTTATAAAAGCCAGCTGACACTGTAAATCACGCAGCTACTAAATAGTGTGCATAAGTAGTGTGCATGGCATACTAAGTAGTGTGCATGAGATACTAGGTAGTGCTCATGACATATTTAGTAGTGTCAATGATATACTACGTAGTGCACACATCATACTAGGTAGTGTGCATGACCTACTAAGTAGTGTGCATGACATACTTATGTAGTGTGCATGATATACTAGGTAGTCTGCACGACATACTAGGTAGTGTGCACTAGGTAGTGTGCATGCATACTAGGTAGTGCACACAAAATACTAGTGTGTGAAATAGGTTGTGTGCATGAGATACTACGTAGTGCACACAACATACTAAGTAGTGTGCCTGGGAAACTAAGGAGTGCTCATGACATACTAGGTAGTGTGCATGAGATACTAGGTAGTGTGCATGGCATACTAAGTAGTATCATCACTGACCCTAATACATTTTCTGAGGGGGGTCCTGAACAATGGAGAACATACCAACAGACCATGTAGAGAAACGGATGGACGACAGTCTGTAATTGTAGAACGAACACACCACCGCCATGTCAGTGTCGCCGCAGTACGCTGTTAAATATTTGGAACTTGCGCCGTTCCACACCTGGAACCACGGCTTTGAACGTGGAACTGCCGCTTTAAACGTGGAACCGCCGCTTTAAACGTGGAACCGCTGTCAGAAGGAACAGAGAACGAGCGTCTGAAACGGCTTCTGGAGGAGGAGCGCTCGAGGCAAATCCACATCAGTGAGCGGTTGGGGTCAAAGGTCGTCATCTGGATATTTTTAACTATCGCCGATAAGGACCGGGCAGCCCCCCCCCCATGACCTTCGACCTCTGAGATTCTCCTGGCCTCAGCGCTGGGATTCTTAATCATTTCCATTCGACTCAAACGTTGGGGCCTCCACCGTGATGTACGGCGGGGAACGGGTTCCACAGCGTGTGTGTGGTGTAATAACACGCAAACGCCGTCTCCGTCCTCCTCTGATGGGCAGGGCCGCTCCGTCCGGCCCGTCAGACACGTTCTCCAGACCTCGTTAAAACTATACATCTTAATGTGTTTAACTGTGAATTAACTGCGCGTTCCACTCGCGGAGTCAGTATTTGGGAGTTTGGGAAACACTAAGTAGTGTGCATGAGATACTAAGTAGTGTATAAGTAGTATGCATGAGATATTAAGTAGTGCACATATACTAAGTAGTGTGCATGAGATACTAAGTAGTGCCCATGACGTACTAAGTAGTGTATAAGTAGTGTGCATGAGATACTAAGTAGTGCACATGACGTACTAAGTAGTGTATAAGTAGTGTGCATGAGATACTAAGTAGTGCACATGACGTACTAAATTGTGTGGATGGGATACTAAATAGTGTATAAGTAGTGCACATGAGATATTAAGTAGTGCACATATACTAAGTAGTGTGCATGAGATACTAAGTAGTGCACGTGACGTACTAAGTAGTGTATAAGTAGTGTGCATGAGATACTAAGTAGTCCACATTACGTACTAAGTAGTGTGGATGGGATACTAAATAGTGTATAAGTAGTGCACATGACATACTAAGTAGTCTGTATGAGATACTAAGTCGAGATGCTTGCACATGAGATACTAGACATACTAGTTAGTGCACATGAAAGACTAGGTAGTGTGCATAAGACACTAGGTGTGCATGAGATACTATATTGTGCACATGACACACTAAGTAGTGTGCATGAGATACTAGGTAGTGCATAAGTAGTATGCATGAGATATTAAGTAGTGCACATATACTAAGTAGTGTGCATGAGATACTAAGTAGTGCCCATGACGTACTAAGTAGTGTATAAGTAGTGTGCATGAGATACTAAGTAGTGCACATGACGTACTAAGTAGTGTATAAGTAGTGTGCATGAGATACTAAGTAGTGCACATGACGTACTAAATTGTGTGGATGGGATACTAAATAGTGTATAAGTAGTGCACATGAGATATTAAGTAGTGCACATATACTAAGTAGTGTGCATGAGATACTAAGTAGTGCACGTGACGTACTAAGTAGTGTATAAGTAGTGTGCATGAGATACTAAGTAGTCCACATTACGTACTAAGTAGTGTGGATGGGATACTAAATAGTGTATAAGTAGTGCACATGACATACTAAGTAGTCTGTATGAGATACTAAGTCGAGATGCTTGCACATGAGATACTAGACATACTAGTTAATGCACGTGAAAGACTAGGTAGTGTGCATAAGACACTAGGTGTGCATGAGATACTATATTGTGCACATGACACACTAAGTAGTGTGCATGAGATACTAGGTAGTGCATAAGTAGTATGCATGAGATATTAAACCATTTAATGTTAGATTTAAGTTTATTGAAATAAACATCCACAGTGTTGCAGCGTGTGCGTGTGCTTTAGAACGTCTGCATACTTCAGGTCATCGTTCCGTGTACGTCTGAGGAGGGACGTGTCGGGGCTGAGCGTGTCTCGCAGTGTGGACGCCCCCCCCTGCCCATCTTCTCCCGGCTGATCCTGGCTCTGCTGTATCTCATTAGTCTCTGGGCTCATGTCACCTTCATCTGCTGCCATCTCCCATCTGCGAGTCGGCGCTAATTAGCGCCGGAGCTCCGAGCGCCGCAGACCACGCCGCTCTCATCGTCTGCTCGAAATCAAAACGCGAATCTGCAAGATCGTCTCAGATCCGCTTATCGGATTACATCATATAATAACAGCAAGCTGGAGCGGCGCAGAGAACCTTGCCTGGCCAGGAGAAGGACTGGCCTGCGGGGACCGGAGGTACACTGTATACCTAATAGTACACCGTCTACAAGAAAACTTTGCAGGGTTCTAAATCCCAATCCCCAAAGAACAAGCTGAAGCGGCAGTGGCAAGGAAAACTCCTTGACGTCGTTGGTTTTTTCCAAAAGACGCCCTGGGGGGACCAAGGCTTGAAGGGATGGAAAACTTGCCGAGCTTGTGTTGGGTACCCTACGTGAGGCAAAAGACGATAGCTCCTGTCGCCGCCGGGAACTCTCACCACTTTTTGTGTTCTGCCCCTTCTCGGGTGTAACCCCCACCTAAAGTGGAGACTTGCACTGTTGGTTCGGGTCGTTCCTGTCGCCGCCGGGAACTCTCGCCACTTTTTGTGTCCTGCACCTTCTTAGGCGTAACCCCAAAAGTGGAGCCTTCCACTTTAGCTGTTGGTTCGGATCTTTACTGTCACCAGCAGAAACTCTCGCCACTTTTTGTGTCCTGCCCCTTCATAGAGGTAACCCCCAACCTAAAGTGCAGCTTTCCTCTGTTGTTTCAGGTCGTTCCTGTCGCCTCTGGGAACTCTTGCCACTTTTTGTGTCCTGCCCCTTCTTTGGTGTAACCCCAACCTAAAGTGGAGCCTTCCACTTTCGCTGTTGGTTCGGGTCATTCCTGTCGCCGCTGGGAACTCTCGCCACTTTTTGTACGCCCCTTCTTAGGCATAGCACCAACCTAAAGTGGAGCCTTCCACTTCTGCTGTTGTTTTGGGTCTTTCCTGTTGCCTCTGGGAACTCTCGCCACTTTTTGTACACCCCTTCTTAGGCGTAACCCCACCCTAAAGTGGAACCTTCCTCTTCCGCTGTTGGTTCGAGTTTTTCCTGTTGCCTCTTGGAACTCTCTCCACTTTTTAGATGCTGTTGGTTCAGGTCGTCCCTGGCTCATTCCCAGAGTTCGCCGCTGGGAACTCTCTCCACCTTTTGTGTCCTGCCCCTTCGTAGGTGTAACCCCAACCTACAGTGGAGCCTTCCGCTGTTGGTTCAGGTCATTCCTGTCGCCGCTGGGAACTCTCGCCACCTGTTTTAGGACAGGTGTGACAGGACAGGTTGATTGTGACAGTTACCACAGGTAATGAATCCCATTCCCGTGTCGGACAGTCAAGGTCTCTGCCTTTTTTTTTTAGGAACTCCACCCGTGTCTGCTAACCGCTTTCGGATTTTGTTAATTGCCGTGTCGTGGTGTTTCACGTCGCCCTTAATATTTACCGCAATCTATTCATGACCTATTTTCGGTTAAATCCAGGTCCAGGTCAAGTATTTTTAAATCGTGAGGAGTCCGTTGGAGTCACCCGGAGTCAGACGGAGGTCTGGTTCGTGTTATCTGCCTGGGTTTTTATTTACGGAGCGAATAGAGCAGGTCGTCAGGACCTACATTTCACTCCGCCTTTATTAACCTGCAATAAAACACTCCTGCATTTCCGAATGGATCTCACTTCAAGGTAATGACTTCCAGAGTCACTTAAATGCTCCTCGCACCCCCTCCCCTCCTGCCCTCCCTTTACTCCCTTGCTCCCTGTTTGTGGGGGTACGGTCTATAAACCCAATGGCCGTTTACAAAGAAGATATTAAAAAACGTAGTTATGATGATTCTGTCATGGGGTGTCTTGGTCTGAGGAAGGAGCGACAGGGTCATGGACGTCTGTTTTTCGTCATCTGCTATGCCCTCTCGCCATTTTTTATATAGCTAGGCACAGCTCATTACCTCCTCAAGTGGCGGTCGTTCGTCCACAAGGCGCCACAGAACACACAAGTACGTTCAAAGTTGATGAACAACTAGACGAGGAGGCAGAACCGTGACTATGGTGATCAACAGTATCAAAACAAAAAAATGCAGAGACCGGAGCGGGACCTGTCAAGTGGGCAAAGTAAATGACGAAAGACAAGGAAAACATGTAGATCACCGATTGCCAGATTGCTGGCCAGCTGGTGCTCTTGAGGGAGTATCTGAAGATGACGATTGGGATGGCGCGTGAATGGAGGCTCCACTTTAGGTTAGGGTTACGCCTGAGAAGGGGCAGGACACAACTGGCGACAGTACCCAGCGGAACCAACAGAACAGCGGAAGTGTAATTCTCCACTTTAGGTTGGGGTTATGCCTAAGAAGGAGTGTACAAAAAGGGGAAAGAGTTCCCAGTGACAACGGGAACGGAAGTGGAAGGTGCCCATGCCTTCTTCGTCTTCCGCCACTATTGGGTCTCTGATTCTGATTGGTCGCTGCCATCCGCACCGGCCAATGAGAGTCGAGAACTGATTCAACGTCAAGCAAACCACTTACGGAACTCAATGTGAACAGCGGCGTTCTAGAGTCCAGTGTTCTTGATGAAGCGAACATATTCAAACGTTCTCTCACGGGTTCCGTCCTTAACGTTGCTAAAGTCGCGTGGAACAACGGCATGTCGCTGATGTCAGCGTTTCAGACTCCTGGTGCAGATGTTCTCACCGTGTTCCTGCACTTTGGTTTTGAGGGTTCTCGAGGCTGTGAACCTTCGGGGGAAGTGCGTCTCTGAAATTACACGCGTCGTTACAGCGTTCCGACCGCAGAGGCATTCTACATGAAAGAACAAGGAACAACAGTATGTCTTTGAAGCGCCACATCATTCATAGCCTGGAAAGAAATGTTCTACCTCTAACTTTAATTTACTCTCTCGCTCTCTCTCTCGCGTGCACTCTCTCTCGCTCTCTCTCTCTCGCTCTCTCTCTCTCTCTCGCGCTCGCTGCTCTAGCTCTGTTTCTCTTTCTCTCGCTCTCTCGCTCTCTTTTTCTCTCGCTCTCTCGTTATCATTCTCTCGCATGCTTTCTCTTTATCTCTCTCTCTCTTGCGCTCTCTCTCGCTTCCACTTTCTCGCTCTCTCTCTCTCGCTCTGTCTCTCGCGCTCGCTCGCTCTCTTTCTCTCGCTCTCTCGCTATAATTCTCTCGCATGCTTTTTCTTTCTCTATTTCTCTCTCTCTTGTGCTCTCTTTTGCTTTCTCTTGTGCTCTCTCTCTCTCTCTCGTGCTATCTTTTCTCTCTCTCTCTCTATCTCTCTCTCTCTCTCGGGTGCTCTCTCTCCCTCATTCTCACACTCTCTCTCTTGCTCTCTCTCGTATGCTCTCTCTATCGCGCTCTCTTACTGCTTGCTCTCTCTCTCTTGCACTTTCTCTCTTGCATTCTCTTGCGCTATCTCTCTTGCATTCTCTCTTCCTCTCTCTCTCTCTCTTTCTCGCTCTCTCTCACATGCCTTCTCTATCTCTTTCTCTCTTGCTCGCTTTTTCTCTCTCTCGCGTGCGCTTTCTCGCTCTCTTTCTAATGCTCTCTCTCTCTCTCTTTTTCTCTCACTCTCGCTCTCTCTCTCTCTTTCTTTCTATCTCTCCCTTGCGCTATCTTTCTCTCTCTCTCTCTCTCTCTCTCTCTCTCGCTTTGTTTCAATTCAATTCCATTTGCTTTATTGACATGACAAATGTAAATAATTATCTCTCGCGCTTTTTCTCTCTTCGCTCTCTTTCTTATTCTCTCTCGCTCGCTCTCTGACATTTAAATAATCGACCAAACTTAATTTCAAACGCTTTATTAATCAAACGGCAATTAAAAAAGTGTTTAACTGTGCAAAAATTGAAATTGTTAATTGCTTTTGTTAAAAGTATGACGGAAAAATATAGAACGGGTATCATTCAAGGTAAGTTGGCCACTCTAAATTGCCCCTATATAGTGTGTGTGTGTGTGTGTGTGTGTGTGTGTGTGTGTGTGTGTTCTCCTCTGGATGGCCATGGGGGGGGCTCACCCTTATGATGCTAGTAGAGATCCAGAAGGTACAGTACTATCAAACATTAGGTCACGCCCATTTTGCCTCCACTTACATTTAGATGGACTTTGTGGTTCTACAGTTCCACGCTGTAGTCCATCTGGGTTTTTTGTGTTTGTTATTTCCTCATGTGGTTCTCAGGTCTCTATTGGTCAGGATCATCACAGAGCAGGTATCATTAGGGTGGTGGATTGTTTCTCGTCAGTTCTACAGTGACACTGCTGGGATAGGACTCAAGCCCCAACCAAATAATCCCTGCTCTGTGCTACTATCGGGGTTCTGACCTTTAGAACCAAGTACAAACAGATGGAGTACAGGCTGGAAATCTAGAACGATAAAGTCCATCTTTACAGGAAGTGGACCTGATCACAAAAAGGGGGCGTGGCCAAATTTTGTACCCTCACTGTATAAAGATCTGATCCTGGATTGAAAAAGCCTGCACTCTAGAACCGCTGATTCTGCTTCTGGTACCCGTGCAGAGTGCTCGCCGTGGTACTTGGTGTGTCAGAAACACGGTGCCGGTCGCTGTGATTGCGGGGGGGGGGGGGGGATTCTCTACCCCGCTCACAGGGGGCTGATACCGGCATCCCGCTAATCAGGTACCGTCATTAAATCCGGCTGCGCACGAGGACCCCTCAGTGAATGATTATTGGTTCCTTCGGGAACCACGGAGAACGTCGCAGAACAAGGCAGAGCAATACGTTCGGGGTGGAAAGGGCTCCACCCAGTGGCTCGTCCTGAACGGTGCCTCAGTGTCACCCTTTGGAGTTCTCATGTTCTCCCCGTGTCCCCGTGTGACTTTTTTACAGGTTCTCCGGTTTCCTCTCACAGTCCGAAAACATGGATTCAAGGTAAGTTGGCTGCTCTCAATTGGCCCTATCTAAATTGCCCCAAAGCATTCTCCCTTGGATGGGGCATAGGAACCACCCCCCAGTGTATCTGCCCAGCACCCAAAACGTTCTAGATAGACGGGGCATAGGGAACCCTCCTTCACAGCACCCGAAATGTTGTACCTGGGATGGGGTATGGAGAACCCCCTGGATGTAACTTCCCAGCTCCCTAAACGTTCTCCCTTTATGGAGCATGGAGAACTCCTCCAGGTGTATCTGCCTAACACTCACCTGAAATGTTCTCCTCTGGATGGGTCATAGGGAACCCCCCCTAGGTGTGGAGTGTCCAAAACATTCTCCCTTGGATGGGGAATGGGAACCCCCCCAAGATGTCGAGCAGCCAAAATGTTCTACCTTGGATGGGTCATAGAGACCCCCCCCAATGTATCTGCCCAGCACCCAAAACGTTCTCCCATGGATAGGGCATAGGGACCCCCCCCCCAAGGAGCTGGGCAGCCAAAATTTTCCCCCTTTGATGGGGCTTGGGGAACCCCCCTGGGTGTATCTTCCCAGCAACTAAAACGTTCTCCTCTGGATGGGGCAAAGGGAACCCCCTTTCCCAGTGTACCTGTTTGGTGTCCGAAATGTTCTCCCTTGGATGGGACATAGGGACCCCCCCCCCAAGGTGCCGAGCGGCCAAATTGTTCTTCCTTGGATGGGCCATAGAGACCACTGACCACTGTATCTGCCCAGAACCCAAAACATTCTCCCTTGGATGGGGCATAGGGAACCCCTCTGGAAGTAACATCCCAGCTACCAAAACATTCTCCCTTGGACAGGGCACCCAATTCAGGTGTGGTTCCCAACCCAACGTACACTATTCTGTGTGAAGCGACGGGTGGTTTTTGGAAGGCTGTTCTGTCAGTTTTAAGGTGTGGAACTGCAAACTCCTCGTTGATGTGCCGTCACACAAAAGGCAACAGCTGGCCCCCCACCCCTTCCCCCCCCCCTTCATACTTGATTTCAGGCTGATGTTGCTACGGGGACTGGAGAACCTCCACATGGGAGGGTGGTATGAAGGGGGCTCCTTTTGTTCCACCCCTCCTTGCTCGGAGCTGTGCGATCCCGACACGGGGAACCGGGGCTTTTCATCCACCGGCCTGCCGGCTGTGAAGGTGGTCGATAAAGCGATCCAGCGCGTTCTCCGGTGCGCAGACGTGCGCAGCAACCACCTCGCGCCGCGGCCCCGTCTTTGTTGCGCGCGTCTGGACGCCGAGTGGACGGAAAATCGGCGCCTCTTTGTTCCAGGTGGAGAGATGAAAGAAAAGGCTTTCGGAGGGAAGTAGAGAACCCAGACCTGCCCCCCCTCCCCCATCACCCCCCTGTACTCTGACCCTCCTGGGGTGGAACACAATCGCCTCGAGGCTACAAGCTGCGTTTGACACTCGGCTACGGCTAATCTCAGCGGAGTGTGTGCGGCGCGCTGCCGACTTCCACAAAAATACACTTAGAACCGCCGACAACGGAACCGGGGATTTCGGGGTGTTCCTATTGGCTACTTTTAAATGAATCACTGCAACATAATTTCGGTGTGCGCCAAACCTGGTGTGACAAGCTACTTTGCAAGCATTAATTAATGCACACTGAGCCGTTGAAATAGCAATCTGCCAAATCTGACTTTGACTAGCTAATTTACGAATATTAATTTATGCGTAATCGGTCGCACTGAGCCATCGAAATAGCAATCTGCCAAAGTCAGAGCGCACTTAGCTCCTAAAGGGAACGGTAAGTATGCGCCAAACCTTGTGTGACTTTGACTGGCTACCTTGCCATCGTTAAATTATGCGTAATTGATCATATTGAAATAGCAATCTACCAAAGTTAGAGCATACCTGGCTCCTAAAGGGAACAATGAGCGACGTAATGTCGGTGTGCGCCAAGCCTCATGTGACTAGCTACTGTACTTTAAAAGCGTTAATTTATGCGTAATCAGTCGCACTGAGTCGTCGAAATAGCAATCTGCCAAAGTCAGAGCGCACTTATCTCCTATCTCCTTATCTCCAAACTTTGTGTGGCTTTGACTAGCTACTTTGCCATCGTTAAATTATGCATAATCGGTCGCACTGAGCCATCGAAATAGCAATCTGCCAAAGTCAGAGCGCACCTGGCTTATAAAAGGTACAATGAGTGAGGTAACTTTGGCGTACGTCAAACCTCATGTGACTAGCTACTTTAAAATCGTTAATTTATGCGTAATCAGTCACATTTATCCATCGAAATAGCAATCCGTCAAAGTCAGAGCGCACCTGACTTCTAAAGGGAACAATGAGTGACGTACCTTTGGTGTGCACCAAACCTCCCAATGCCCATCCAGGAGAGAATGTTTTGGGCGCTGGGCAACACACCCAGGACAGGGCACCAACCTATCACTTACTCACACAGACACACTAAATGGGGCAATTTAGAGCAGTCAATTCATCTTGAATCCAGGTTTTTGGACTGTGGGAGGAAACCAAAGCACCCTGATGAGACCTACACGGACAAGGGGAGAACATGGAAAGTCCGTCCACATCGGGAATTGAATTTGGATCCCCAGCACTGAGAGGAGAACATGCCAATCACCAGGCCACTGTGACGCCCCATACGAAAAGTCATTCATTTATTAATTTCTGCTTAATTGTGTACTAGAGTTGCACGGGTTCCCCATGCCTGGTTCCCCATGCCCGTCCAGTGGAACGTTTCAGGCGCTAGGCAGATACACCCAGACACATTATATAGGGGCAATTTCGAGCATTCCATTCACCTTGAATCCATGTTTTTGGACTTTTTGGAGGAAACCCACATGGACATAAGGAAAAAATGGAACATGGTTCCTTATGCCCAACCAGAGCAGAACGTTTCGGGTGCTGGGCAGATACACCCAGGACAGGGGGGGCAATCTATTACTGGGCACACACTCACACACACACACACACACACACACACACACATATAGGGGCAATTTAGAACACTAAGCCACCAGGCTGTTCTAGGCCCGTAGCATCATTGACATTATTATTTTTTTTTTAATTCAAAAAAGGGTTGGAGTCCCGATTCGTGTTCAGATCACATGATGCGATGTTACTGAATGTGGCCCTCAGCCCATATTAACGCGGTTCACATGACTGGCTCACTGCAGACAAACCACTGTTAGTTCTGTTTCAACCACAGTGACTCTATTTGTACGTGTGTGTGTGTGTGTGTGTGTGTGTGTGTGTGTGTGTGTGTGTGTGTGTGTGTGTGAATGAGGGTATTGATGAGCACAGATGTAAACTGGTGTGGTTTGGCATCATGCAGTTTTGTACGTGGCCTGAAGCCCCCACACACACACACACACACACACACACACACACACACACACACTCCTTTTAAAATTCAATCGCACTATTAGTATCAGCCCCGAGCCATCAGGCTTGTACATGAGATCATCTCAGGCTGGCTAAATGATCCGATCTTTAATTCCGCGTGTTATTTAGACATGAAAAGACGTTCTGCCGACATTCTAGACTTCAAAAAGCATCAGCGGAACAGGTTCTCGGAGTTGAAGGTACCATAGAACATAATCTATTAGCAATAAGCACTATGGATGTGTGCATTACCGCAGCTGACCACACGGGGCAGACAACCACAAGAGATCTGCTTAATCCTCTACTAGGGTTGTGGGAGGTGGGGGGGGTTCTCCATGCCCATCCTGGGGGAACGTTTCGGACGCTGGGTAGATACACCCAGGACAGAAGGGGGGCAATCTATCGCTAGGCACACAGTCACTCATATTATATAGGGGTAATATGGAGCATTCCATTCGCCTTGAATCCATGTTCTTGGACTGTGGGAGGAAACTGGAGGACCCGGAGGAAACCCGCACGGACACGGGGAGAACATGGAAACTCCACCCAGATTGGGATTCGAACCGGGAATCCCTAGCGGTAAGAGGAGAACATACCAAACACTACCCCACCATGCTGCCTGAAACTAATTATCTTTCGCTTAATTCTGTATTAGGATCGCAGGGCAGTAATTTTGGACGCTGGGCAGATACATCCAGGACAGGGCGCCAATCTATCACTGGGCAATCACTTACACTATGTAAGGGCAATTTAGAGCATTTCATTCACCTTGAATCCATGTTCTTGGACTGTGGGAGGAAACCGAAGAACCAGGAATAAACCCACACGGACAAGGGGAGAACATGGAAACTCCACCCAGATCGGCATTCAAACCTGGATCCGCAGACAGGGGGGCAATCCATCACTGGGCTCACACACACACACTATAGAGGGGCAATTTACATGGGGCATTTTAGAGCACCCAATTCACCTTGGATCCATGTTTTTCTTGGATCCATCCACCTTGGATCCATCTTTCGCTTAATCCTCTACTAGGGTTATGGTGGGGTTCCCCATGCCCATCCAGCGCTGTGAGGAGAACATGCTAACAACTAAATCACCTCTTTTTTGTGTTAAATGACTTTATCCTAAATTAATTCTACTTGTAAAGTATAAAACTTTCCAAATTGCCCCATATAGAGTGGAGTGTGTCTGTGTGAGTGAGTGTGTGCCCAGCGATAGATTGTCCGAAACTTTTTCCTCTGGATGGGCATGATTAAGCAAAAAGAAGATTAAGCAGAAGATAATATAAAAACATGGATCCAAGATGGATTGGGTGCTCTAAATTGCCCCATCTAAATTGCCCCTATGTAGTGTGTGTCTCTTTGTGTGCCCAGCAATAGATTTCACTATCATTCTGCGTCTCCCGGCGTGACGGTTGCGCTCGCGGCGAGCTAAATTTAGCGAGGGGGTGAACCCTGCGCGGCCTGCAGCAGATGCAAGGCGGGGCGCTTCATTCAGAAAGATGTTGCTGGCAGAGTTGCGCCATGGTGGTGCGAGTTCACAAGGCTTCCTCGTTGAGGGTTGGGCTTGGTCGGCTGTGTGGTGACGGAATGGTAGGAATATCAGTTACGGGATGTGGTGCAAGGGGACATGACAGACAACCGGCCAGCCGTTATACTATGGGTCTCGGGGAGGGGGGTTCCCAACGGCACCAATGGGAGAAGGTTTCAAGCGCTGGACGTTTGAAGGGCGCCAATCCATCGCTAGCGGACAGAGTTGGGAAGATGATTCCACCATTTAGGAGTGAGGGTTAGCACCATGGTGAGGGGAGGTGGGGGGGGACCATTCCCCCCAAGTACCGTTCTCCTGGCAACCGCCAAACCCAATCTCGGCCATCAGATTGCCTGACGGAGAAGCACGTTTGTCACACCAGGGAACGTTCTCCACTGCTCTAGAGTCCAGTGATGGGGGCAGAACCCAGGGTCAGCCATTCCACGCCCCTGAAGCTTCAGGGATCGTTCTCTCCAAGTGCCGTTCTCCAGGCAACTGCCAAACCCAATCTCGTCCATCAGATTGCCGGATGTAGAAGCGCATTTGGAACGTTCTCCACTGCTCTAGTAGAGTCCAGTGGTTGGTACAGAACCCAAGGTCGGCCTTGTTCCTGGGGTTGGATGTTGGT
Organism: Corydoras sp. C115; assembly: GCA_019802505.1. NCBI lineage: Eukaryota > Metazoa > Chordata > Actinopteri > Siluriformes > Callichthyidae > Corydoras > Corydoras sp. C115. The sequence goes on from JAFMOC010000277.1 coordinate 246,084, forward strand.
GTAGTGATGGAACAGTAGGCGTATCAGTTACAGGACATGGTACGAGAGGACATGACAGACAACCGGCCAGCTGTTATTCTATGGGTCTCTGGGAGGGGGGGTTCCCAACGGCACTAATGGGGGAACGTTTCAAGCGCTAGACATTTGAAAGACGCCAATCCATCGCTAAAGGACAGAGTTGGGAAGATGGTTCCACCATTTAGGAGTGAGGGTTAGTACCATGGTGAGGGGAGGTGGGGGGGACCGTTCCCCCCATATAGTGTTCTCCTGGCAACTGCCAAACCCAATCTCGTCCATCAGAATACCTAACGGAGAAGCGTGTTTGTCACGCCAGGGAACGTTCTCCACTGCTCTAGACTCCAGTGATAGGGGGCAGAACCCAGGGTCAGCCATGCCACGCCCCTGAAGCTTCAGGGATCATTCTCTCCAAGTACTGTTCTCCAGGCAACCGCAAAACCCAGACTCGTCCATCAGATTGCCGGATGTAGAAGCGCGTTTGGAACATTCTACACCGCTTTAGAGTCCAGTGGTTGGGGCAGAACCCAAGGTCGGCCTTGTTCATGAGGTTGGTCTTGTGTAGTGATGGAACAGTAGGCGTATCAGTTATGGGACGTGGTACGAGAGGACATGACAGACAACTGGCCAGTCGTTATTCTATGGGTCTCGGGGAGGAGGGTTCCCAACGGCACCAATGGGAGAACGTTTCAAGCGCTGGACGTTTGAAGGGCGCCATTCATCGCTAATGGACAGTGTTGGGAAGATGGTTCCACCATTTAGAGTGAGGGTTAACACCACGGTTAGGTGGAATCGTTGTTCTCTCCAAGTACTGTTCTCCAGGCAACCGCCAAACCCAATTTCGTCCATCAATTTCATCCATTTTGTAGAAGCGCATTTGGAATGTTCTCCACCACTCTATAGTCCAGTAGTTGGGGAGAACGTATGAAGGGCGCCAATCCATGAGTGAGAGTTAGCACCATGGTGAGGTGGAATCGCCGGGGGGGGGGGGGGGGGTACGTTCTCCACTGCTCTAGAGTCCAGTGGTTGGGGCAGAACCCAGGGTCGCCAATTTAATAGCGTTCTGTGGTGTTGGACAAGCTTCTGTGTTGAACGAGATAGCGACCGATGCCTGGAGAGGTTGTTTTCAGTCGGCAGTGCACCTCGCAGCTTGATTCAGGGCGTGTCGTTGTGACGTCGCTATGGTGACGATGTGATTCATGGGTGTGTTTTGGGCATCACATGCGATGAACCAATTAGCGTGTCTCTCGCCATTCCCTTTAAGAACCAGGTGTTGCTCTGACTTTGGCGGGTTGCTATTTCTACGGTTCAGTGTGTGAAATATAATAATGTTATATCATTTTATACGATGTAAATTTTGCATAGCTGCCGACTGCACAGAACGCACCTGTGTCGACGATCCACCGCCTAACGAGATAACAACAGACGTCTGACCGTCAACGTCTGGAGAGGTTGCTTTCAGTTGGTGGTGCGTCTGGATTTTCCTTTGCCTAGGTACCCATACACCAAAAACGTACCTAAACACACCTTATTTCGAGATGGCCACGGCCATTGGGGAGCTATATTCACACGCAGCGTTGCTATTTGAACCGTGCACCTCGCAGCTTGATTCAGGGCGTGTCGGTGTGTCGTCGCTATGGTGATGACGTGATTCATGGGTGTGTTTTGGGCATTTTGTGCGACGAACCAATCAGCGTGTCACACACCGTTCACTTTAAGAACCAGGTGGCGCTTTGACTTTGGCGGGTTGCTATTTCAACGCCGCAATTTTGTGTTGATGTAGCATAATGTTATTTCATTTCGTATTCTGTTTATTGTTGACGTAAACATTTGCGTAGCCGGCGACTGGCGCGCACTATGAGTTTGTGCACCGCAACGTGTCGCATGTGTGCGGAATGCGTCTGTGTTGATGATCCACCACCTAACAAGATAGCGACCGACGTCTGACTGTCGACATCTGTTGAGGTTGTTTACAGTCGACGGTGCACCTTGCTGCTTGATTCAGGGTGTGTCGGTGTGTCGTCGCTATGGTGACAACGTGATTCATGGGTATGTTTTGGGCGTCACATGCGATGAACCAATCAGCGCGTCACTCGCCGTTCCCTTTAAGAACCAGGTGGCGCTCTGACTTTGGCGGGTTGCTATTTCTATGGCGCAATTTTGTGTTGATGTAGCATAATGTTATTTCATTTCATGTTCTGTTTATTGTCGACGTAAACGTTTGTGTAGCTGCCGACTGGAACGCCTGTGTCGATGACCCACCTCCTAACAAGATAGCGACCGGCGCCTGACCGCTGACGTCTGGAGAGGTCGTTCTCAGTCGGCAGTGCGTCTGGGTTGCCCGATACGCCAGAAACGTACCTGAACACGCCTCATTCCGAGACGGCCACGCCCATCGGGGAGATATATTCACATGCAGCGTTGCTATTTAACCCGACTGTGAAAATCGCCTGATAGCAACGAGGCCCATACTCATGATGATGTCATGCTCTTGTAAAATTCAAGCCAATAGCTTTGAAGGAAAGCTCGTTTTAATTTGAAATAAAAGATTTAATAATATGATCAAAGAATCGCAGGCCCGAAAGCTGATTCGGGTTCCGCTCCGCACGGCCTTTTCCCGTTCCATTTTTCGCTAACTGTGCACATTCATCGTGTCTGCTGAAAGCACTTTTGCTCAATTGCCCAAATGAAGGCATAATTCGAGTGTGCGCGTGTTGGGTTTTGTAATTTGTACTCTGAGACTAATGTAATGCGGCGGCCGGCGCGGCGTGCCAGTTGTCGCGGTGCCAGACGGGCTGGCACACGGGCCACTTAACCATTTAGATGGCTGGCACCGGGCCTACACAATCTCTCTTCTAGACATCTTTTCACGCGTCGCCAGGCGGCCGCGCTGGACGAGCTCCGAGAGACGGCAGCACGTTCCAAATCCGTTCTGAAGAGGGATTTGCGACGCGAGCGAAGCGTCGCGCCGGGAGAGGCACCGGCTTTTTTTTTTTTTAATTGACTTACTTCACTGAGCTGCGTCTCTATTACGATCGTTTATTATGTTTATTGTCTGGACGAAGACGGTTCTATACGGGTCGTGGCCTTGTTACAGGGACTGGAGAGGGATCCCGAACTTCTGAGGTGTTCAAGAAAAAAAAACAACCAATGTTTATCGTAAGTGGTTGTAGGGGTATTATCTGAGGTAAAGTATTTGGTTGTAGGGGTCAAGTAACATCTGAGGTATTGTCGTTGGTTCTAGGGGTCATGTGCCATCTGAGGTATGGTCGTTGGTTGTAGAGGTCACGTAACATCTGAGGTTTGGTAGTTTGTTGTAGGGGTTATGTACTGTCTGAGGTATCGTCGTTGGTTCTAGGGGTCATGCGCCATCTGAGGTATGGTCATTGGTTGTAGGGGTCATGTACCAACTGAGGTATGGTAATTAGTTGTAGGGGTCATGTACCACCTGAGGTATGGTAATTTGTTGTAGAGGTCATGTACCACCTGAGGTATGGTCGTTTGTTGTAGGGGTCTGTACCATCTGAGGTATAGTAGTTTGTTGTAGGGGTCACGTACCATCTGAGGTATGGTAGGTGGTTGTGGAGGTCACGTACCATCTGAGGTATGGTAGTTGGTTGTAGCGGTCTGTACCATCTGAGGTATGGTCGTTGGTTCTAGTGGTCATGTTTACTGTTATTGGTCCTTGGTTTCTTGTCCTATGTAGTTAAGTCTGGTAGCACCCTCATCCTCCACCATTGCCGTACATGTCACATGACTAATTCCTTTCCCGGCCACCAGCTCCACCTCTGCAACCCTGCACCCTTCCTGTGTGTGTCCCAGCGGACGGAGCAAACCTCTCTTGCCACAACGTCCAAACTATTTGTCGTTCCGTCTGTTCTAAAGTCTTAATGCACCGCTAAGCCGGAGTGAATAAACACGAGAACCAAGAAGATATAAACACACAACGGCACCGCCACCTGTCAGCCCACACTCCATAAACACTCCAGATCCTGATTAAGAGGCGAATCCCCGAGTCGGGTCTACCACCGCGGGGTAGAAGAGAAGTTCTAAGTTTGGAGGAAGTTGATTAATGCGGGATGAGGTTGTTTCTGTACCAGAGTTTTTAAATATCGGACCTCAGATACTGCCGCGGTGGTTAAATAGCGACGCTGCGTGTGAATATAGCTCCCCGATGGGCGTGGCCTTCTCAAAATGAGGCGTGTTCAGAAACAATTCCGTCGTATCGTTAACCCAGACGCACCGCCGACTGAAAACGACCTCTCCAGACGTCGACAGTCAGACGTTGGTCGCTATCTTGTCGCTATCTACGAAATTATATGATATGCTATATCAACACAAAATTGCGCTGTTGAAATAGCAACCCGCCAAAGTCAGAGCGCCACCTAGTTCTTAAAGGGAACGGTGAGTAACGCGTTGATTGGTTCATTGCACGTGATGAAAAAAACACACCCATGAATCACGTCATCACTATAGCAACGACACACCGACACGCCCTGAATCAAGCTGCAAGGTGCGTGGTTTAAATAGCAATGCTGCATCTGAATATATCTCCCCAATGGGCATGGACGTCTCGGAATGAGGCGTGTTCAGGTACTTTTCTGGTGTATCACTAAACCCAGATGTACCGCCGACTGAAAACAACCTCTCCATACGTAGGTCGCTATCTCGTTAGGCGGTGGATCAAAAACACAGGTGTGTTCCGCGCACATGGGACACGCAGCAGTGCACAAACTCATAGTGCACCAGTCAGCAGCTACGCAAACGTTTACGTCAACAATAAACAGAATACAGTACAAAATGAAATAACATTACGCTACATCAACACAAAATTGCGCCGTTGAAATAGCAACCCGCCAAAGTCAGAGCTCCACCTGGTTCTTAAAGGGAACGACGAGGGATGCGCTGTTTTGTTCATTGCACGTGATGCTCAAAACACACCAGTGAATCACATCGTCGCCATGGATTCAAGGTGAATTGAATTCTCCAAATTGCCCCATATAGAGTGTGTCTGTATGAGTGAGTGTGTGCCCAGCGATGGGTGTATCTGCCCTGCACCCGAAACGTTCTCCCCTGCATGGGGAACCCCCCACCCCACCCCAGTAGAGGATAAAGGGGAAGATAATGGATGGATGGATTGCATTTATCATGGAAGGAAAGCTAGAACGCCTTCGCTAAGCAACCAGGGGGAGGTTCTTCAAACGATTATGGGCGGAAATCTGGCAACCCCTGTCGATCTCCCCCACCGAGAACAGAGCCAGGCCGGTTATCATGCAAGCAGGATGCTTGTAATCTAATAGGCCTGAGTCCTGTGGGAAATCGAGCAGGACTTAGATTAGCGCCCGCTGAAAGATGGGGATTTCAGAGGATACGGTTAGCAGACGGGGTTCCTGTTTCGCTAAACCTGCATCTGCTGGGTTCTAGGGCCTGGCCGAGGTTTCCTAAGTGTTCCTGACGTTACGAGGGCAGCTGGGTGCAGAGTCGGGTTTATGTAGAGAACACAGGCAAAGATGGAAACAGCTAAAAACCCCAATGATTAGGCCCTGCTTAAACAATTTAGGGCGTGTAGCTTAATTTAGGTCATCGGTGGGTTTTTCCTATCGTAACGACAGGAAAAAGTACGTGAATTGCTCTAAAGGCATTTATTGTAGGGGCCTGAACCATCTGAGGTACGGTAGTTTGTTGTAGGGGTCTGTACCATCTGAGGTATGCTCATTGGTTGTAGAGGTCTGTACCATCTGAGGTATGGTAGTTTGTTGTAGTGGTCTGCACCATCTGAGGTATGGTCGTTGGTTCTAGGAGTCATGTACCATCTGAGGTATGGTAGTTGGTTCTAGGGGTCATGTTCCATCTGAGGTATGGTAGTTTGTTGTAGAGGTCACGTGCCACCTGATGTATGGTAGTTTGTTGTAGAGGTCACGTGCCACCTGAGGTATGGTAGTTGGTTCTAGGGGTCTGTACCATCTGAGGTATGGTAGTTTGTTGTAGAGGTCACGTGCCACCTGAGGTATGGTAGTTGGTTCTAGGGGTCTGTACCATCTGAGGTATGGTAGTTGGTTCCAGGGGTCTGTACCATCTGAGGTATGGTAGTTTGTTGTAGAGGTCACATGCCAACTGAGGTATGGTAGTTGGTTCTAGGGGTCTGTACCATCTGAGGTATGGTAGTTTGTTCTAGGGGTCTGTACCATCTGAGGTATGGTTGTTTGTTATAGGGGTCAAGTGACATATAAGGTATGGTAGTTGGTTCTAGGAGTCATGTACCATCTGAGGTATAGTAGTTGATTGTTCCTCGTTCTTCATCAAGGTCGAAATGTAAATAGACTTAGCATGTTCTCCTCTCAGCTCTGGAGATCCAGGTCCAAATCCTGATCTCGGTGGAGTTTCCACGTTCTCCCCGTGTCCGGGTGGATTTCCACCGGGTTCTCCGGTTTCCTCCCACAGTCCAAAAACTTGGATTCAAAGTGAATAGAATGCTCTGAATTGCCCCATATAGAATGTGTGTGTGTGTGTGTGTGTGAGAGTGAGAGTGAGTGAGTGTGCCCAGTGATAGATTGCCCCCCTGTCCTGGGTGTATGTGCCCAGCACCCCAAACGTTCTCCCCTGGATGGGAATGGGGAATCCCCCTGCAACCCTAATGCAGTATAAAGCGAAAGATAATTAGATCTGGCAGCATGGTGGTGTAACTGTTTGCATGTTCTCCTCGCAGCGCTGGGGATCCAGGTGCGAATCCCGATCTGGGTGGATTCTCCACGTTCTCCCCATGTCCCTGTGGGTTGACCCAGGGTTTTCCGGATTCCCTCCACAGTGCAATTGAAGATGACTTGGCCGCTCTAAATTGCCCCATATAGTGTGTGTATTTCTATGAGTGAATGTATCTGCCCCGGCACCCGGAACGTTCTCCTGTGATGAGCATGGGGAACCCCACCCCCCACCCCGCCCATCTATCTTGAGTTGAGATATTAAAATCATTGTGAACACCGGGTTTCAGGCCACAGAAGCTTAGAACCAACTTCTACTGTCCCCGGTTCTCATCACATCTCCCCTTTGGAACCCTCGCATAGCCGTGAGCCGATGTAGGAACTCCGGCGTTCTCTGTCGACGCCTTTAGACTCCGTTCCGTTCAAATTTGCATTAGTACCCTTCGGATTAGCAACCGCACCACTGATATTGAAACGAGGTGCAGCGCGGAACAAAGCGCGACTTCATTTATCAAAATGTGTGAATGGAACCATGGAAATAAAACACCGCAGGGTTCTGCACACAGCCGCGGGACCGCCATAACGACTGAAGTGTTTGCCGGAGAACCCATTGGCTCCTGCGTATAATCCCTCAGGTGTGTCAGCACCAGCTCCTCTCTCAGAGAACCCTCCCCCCAACCCCGCCCCCCGCAGCTGTGCCATTTAGTAACTTGGAGAATCTTAGAGACGGACTTTGTAGTTCTCCGATTCCAGCCTGTAGTCCATCTGTTTGTGTTCTACAGTACATACTGTGTACGTCCACTTTACTCGGTTCTAATGCTCAGGACCCCGATAGTACCACCACAGAGCAGGTATTATTTAGTCGGGGCATTAGTCCTATCCCTGCAGTGTTACTGAGATGCCAGTACACAGCTTAAGTTTCGGACCCCATGCTGTTATTTATACCTGGTACAGACACACACACACACACACACACACACACACACACACACACACATATATATATATATGGGGCGATTTAGAGCAGTCAAATCACTTGAACCAAGTTTTTGGACTGTGGGAGGAAACTGGAGAACCCGAAGGAAAACCCCATAGACACGGGGAGAATGTGGAAACTTCACCCAGATCGAGATTCGAACTTGAAACCCCAGCCTTGCAATGCGGACGTAATGACCACTTTGTGAGGACCATACTCCCCACAGCATATTTCGAACACCACACTGTTATTCATACCTGGTATACACACACTATATGGGGCGATTTAGGGCAGCCAGTTCACCTTGAATTCATGTTTTTGTACTCCGGAGAACCCGGAGGAAACCCACGCGGGCTTGTGGAGAAAATGGAAACGTCACCCAGATCGGGATTCGAACCTGGATCCTCGGGGCTGGGAGGAGAACATGCTAACCACTTTGTCAGGGCCACCCCATACTCATACGAGCTCCCCACAGTATAAGTTTCAGACCCCACACTGTTATTTATACCTGGTACTCACACACACACACACACACACACACACACACACTATATGGGGTGATTTAGAGCAGCCAAATCACCTTGAATCCATGTTTTTGGACTTTGGGTGGAAACCAGAGAACCCCATACTATTAATTATACCTGATACACACACACACTATATGGGTCAATTTGTAGCAGCCAAATCACCTTGAATCCATGTTTTACTTTGGTAAGAAAACCCCGTGGACACGTGGAGAACATGGAAAATCCACCCAGATTGGGATTCGAACCTGGAACCCCAGTGCTGCAAGGCGGACTTGCTGACCAACTTGTGAGGACCATACACACATAAGCTGCCCACAGCGTCAATTTTAGACCCCACACTGTTTGTTACTCCATACCTGGTACACACACACACACCCTATATGGGGGCAACTTGGTGCATCCAATTCACCTTGAATCCATGTTTTTGGCCTGCAAAAGGAACACACACACACACACACACACACACACACACACACTATATGGGGCAATTTGGAGCAGCCAAATCACCTTGAATCCATTTTTTTTTACTTTGGTAGGAAAAACCCGTGTACACGAGGAGAAAATGGAAACTCCACCCAGATTGGGATTCGAACCTGGAACCCCAACGCTGCGAGGCAGACGTGCTGAACACCCCACCCTTTGTTATTCCATACCTGGCACACACACACACACCCTATATAGGGGCAATTTGTAGCATCTGATTCACCTTGAATCCATGTTCCAGGAACACCCATGCACACACACACACACACCCTGTCACCCAGTAAGGAAACATACCGGCGCCTCGTTCGGGCCCGGTGAAAGCAGATAGGTGCTAATTAAAGAGCTCCTCTGTTTTCGCGCCGCGCCGCTACACCACCCCGCCCAACAGCCAGCATATTGCTGATCGGAACCGAAACCGACTCCGTTGTTCATTCGCCCAATCTGATGATTCTATCACTTCGTCCGTCCACTCGCCATGCTGTTCCCCGGCCGGCTCGCGCGCCGTGACCGGATTTTTAAAGAGCTGCGCGACAAAAACACTCATTATGTCCAAAGAGCACAAAGCGGTGTAAAATTAACCTCATTTCTCCCTCGGCTCGCAGCCGAACAAAGCCGCGAGAGCGCTGAATGCCAACAAGCCAGATGCCCCACATCACGTCTCCCTAAAGACGTCACAGAAAAGCACCACATGCCCCGGACCCATTGTGCACTCTCCTCCCACAGGCCCCCTGCAGCAGTTTACCATTACACACACACACACACACACTCACACACTCACACACACTCACACAGAAGTGGTCCTGATTGCCACACATGACTTGGTCCCATTCAGCTATGACTTCTTTGTGTTCGGAACGCTAATCACACATACACAATTCCGTCTCTTGACCCACAAAACCACTGCACCCCCCCCCCACGCTGGGTTCTGCACACCGGGAGAGGAACTAGTACCAGTACTACTTTCCCAGTATGTACCAGAGGGTAAAATACTAATACGTTCTACTTCACTTTGCTAATATAGTCATGGACTCCACTGGATCCCTGAAGGTGCTCTTTGGTATCGGCCACCAAGATGTTTCCATTCCAGATTTTTTTACCTTGTGTAATATTGTGAGGTGGCGCTTCCATGGATTGGACACGTCCCACAGCCGCTGAATGTGCCATGGGATGAAGTAATAATACGTTCTACTTCAGTTTGCTAATATAGTCATGGACTCCACTAGATCCCTAAAGGTGCTCTGTGGCATCGGCCACCAAGCTGTTTCCAGCAAATGGTTTAACTCCTAGTCATAAATTGTGAGGTGGCACTTTTAGGGATAGGACCTGGACTTGGACACGTCCTACAGGCTTTGGATGCTATACTTCCCTTTACTATGGACTCCACTAGATCCCTGAAGGTGCTCTGTGGTGTCTGACACCAATATGTTCACAGCAGTTCCTGTAAGTTGTAAGTTGTGAGGTGATTGGATCTGCACTCGGACACGTCCCACAGATGCTGGATGTTCCACAAAATGAAGAACTAATAAATTATACTTCACTTTACTATGTGCTCCACTAGATCCCTGAAGGTGCTCTGTGGTTTTTGACACCAAGATGTTCCCTTTATGGATTGGGCACGTCCCACAGAAGCTGGATGCTCCAGAGTGTAAAGTACTAATATTGTCATGGACTCCACTAGATCCCTGAAGGTGCTCTGTGGTATCAGCCACCAAGATGTTCACAGCAGATTTTTAAACTCCTGTAAGTCATAAATTGGAGGTGGAGTCTTAATGGATTGGACTTGGACACGTCCCACAGATGCTGGATGTTCCACAGGGTAAAGTACATTATACTTCACTTTACTATGGACTCCACTAGAACTCTGAAGGTGCTCTGTGGTATCTGACACCAAGAAGTTGCAAGTTGTGAGGTGGACCACAGACGCTGGATGTTCCATGGGATGAAGTAGTAACACATTATACTTCACTTTACTAATATAGTCATGAACTTCACTAGATCCCTGAAGGTGCTCTGTGGTTTCTGACACCAAGATGTTCCCGGCAGATTTTTTTAACTCCTGTAAGTTGTAAGTTGTGAGGTGGAACCTCCGTGGATTGGACCTGGACTTGGACACGTCCCACAGATGCTGGATGTTCCACAGGATGAAGCATTTTTACATTATACTTCACTTTACTATGGACTCCACTAGATCCCTGAAGGTACTCTGTGGTATCTGACACCAATATGTTCCCAGCAGATATTTAAACTCCTGTAAGTCATAAATTGTGAGGTTCCCTTTACTATGAACTCCACTAGATCCCTGAAGGTACTCTGTGGTACCTGACACCAAGAAGTTTGAAGTTATGAGGTGGCATGTCTATGGATTGGACATGTCCCACAGACGCTGGATGTTCCACAAGATGAAGTACTAATACATTATACTTCCCTTTACTAATATGGGCATGGACTCCACTAGATCCCTAAGGGTGCTCTGTGGTATCTGACACCAAGATGTTCCCAACAGATATATAAATTCCTGTAAGTCATAAATTGTGAGCTTTCCTTTATTCTGGACTCCACTAGATCCCTGAAGGTGCTCTGTGCTTACCATAAATCACTGTTTTTAGACTGTGGGAGGACACCGGAGAACCCAGAGGAAACGGGAATCCCAGATCGGGATACAAACCTGGATTCCCAGCACTGAGAGGAGAACATGCTAACCACTACACCACTCTGCCACCCCGGATTTGACCTTCCTGTCTGATTCATAGGTGTAATGGATGGGATAGAAGGCCAAGGGGGGGCAATAAGACGTCCAGTCACTAATTACTGCACATGAATCACACACACACACACACACACACACACACACACACACACACACACACAGAACCCACAGATGTACCATGCGGAACATCTGCGCATATAAACGGGTAGGAAGTCAGAGCGGTAGGCGACGCCAGAGCTTCTAATTTCTGGTGCGGCTGAATGGCGCTGCGGCCCGCTGCGGCGCCACCTTTCTGATCGCGCGCCAGCTTGCTCACAATCAGACAACACAGTGCGGTTCCGTGACACAGAGGCCTGTAAGAAGAACCTCCATGGTGGCTTGCTGAGTCACAATAACCTGGGCCTCCTCACACACACACACACACACACACACACACACATTGGAGAACGTGAACGAGCCCCCACACCATAGAGTAGAACATAAAGGCCAAGAACCTCCAGAGCGGAACCTAGATCCCAGAATCGTTAGGTTTTCATGTTTAGGCTCTTCCGAAGTCCTCACATCCCCCCCTTGCCCTTTAAAAAAGAAGAGGTGGAGATTTGGAGAACCCAACAAGCTGCCTGCATTTCCATGCATCACGATAAGCCCAAGGCAGGAACGTCAACAAGAGGTCTGATGTTATCGCGTGTCGGCCTGTCTTTCTTCAATTGCCGTTCCCTTTAAGAATCAGGTGGCACTCTGACTTTGGCGGGTTGCTGTTTTAACAGAGGAATTTTGTGCTGATGTAGTATAATGTTATTTCATTTCGTATTCTGTTTATTGTTGACGTGAAGGTTTGCATATGTTTACGGCGACAGCAACGGTTGTCAACATTTTATGTTCCCTTTAAGAACCAGGTGGCGCTCTAACTTTGGCGGGTTGCTATTTCAATGGCGCAATTTTTTACTGATGTAGCATAACGTTATTTTATTTCGTATTCTGTTTATCGTCGACGCAAACGTTTGCCTAGCCATCGACGCAGAGTTTGTGCACCACTACGTGTCCTATTACCACTCTAACGAAAGTACAAGAAAGTCCTGGGTTTCGATTCTCGATAGAGGCGACATGTCCTCCCCGTGCCTAAGCAAGTTTTCTCCAGGGTCTCCGGTGTTCCCCCACACGGGCGGATGTATTGGTGCGTTCCAAGCCTAGCCTGGAGAACTGGTAAAACACTCACCCCTAATGACCCAAGGAGGGTAAAATCACCCAGGCGCTCGGCAACCCATCTGGCACCAACAACCATGCCTCGGTCCAAACTCCTTACGTCTACATTTGCACCAATGAGTGCACCAATGGGTTCTACCCCAAATAAAAGACAAAATCAGTGGGTGTGTCACCCCCCCACACCCCCACAACCCCCCCATTAAGCTTCTAGAAATGCCGCACCCACAGATCAAAAGAATCAAGTAATTAATTAAGGGTTGGTTCCCCTTTGGTTTTGTTCCTTCACTCCTTCACTCTGGGCCGCCAGAACCGGTCCTTTGATGCCGGTTTGTGAACGTTTTGAACTTGGAGCCGGAAGCATTGAAACTGTCCTGGAACTACAACATTTGGAACCCACATGGCGGAACTGGCAACCTTCTAGTACATGTGGTTGAGAAACGGCGGGCGCTTTTGTTCGTGGAACTGGCAGGATTTGGCACAGCTCATTTCGTCTGATTCATACGTCTGATGGATGGCACCAATGAGGAGGGGTAAGCGGTATGGGTTCCGTCCCCTCCTTGATTACAGCACGTGAGTCAGCCTGATTCGGTTACCCAAACCCACAAAACGGAACGTTCATTGTGTTCTTTTGTCTTGTTCTCACTGGGGGTCCAATCAGAGGAGGAGGTCTGTATGTTCCACCTAGCGCAAATACACCGGATGGAGTACTCTGATAGGTTCTCCCCCCTTGACAAGGTCAATTTATTAGTAGGAGATAACCGGAGACCCCTGGAGAGAACCTACTCGTGTAAAGGAAGACCATGCACACTCCTAAATCGAACCAGGGACGTTCTAGCAGTGAAGCCGTAGTTTGCGGGGATCCTGTCACCGCTGGAGCCAATCTAGAACTTTTGTACTGCACCATGCCTCATACCAGTGCCTAGACTATTAACGGAACCTCTGACAGATCCGTTAACGATGTCAATTACCTTCAGTTCCACTTTCTCCCCAAGGAATAATGTCCTTGGGTCTCTTGATTCTTAAGGAAGAACCCTTGTGAGAGCTGTATGCTCTAAATACCCTTCCAGATGCTATTTTCCCAGGCTTAGGACTGGAAGACAACCGGAGACCCCTGGAGAGAACCCACTTATGGAAAGAAAGTCAACCCTGTGACCCTGGTGCCGAAACCCGGGACAGAGAACGTCACCTGTGAGCTGGGCGGACATGTTCTCTAGCAGGGGTGCCCTCTCGACCCAGGTTTTTGGCATTGGCGGAATGCGGAGTCGGAGTGGGCGGGGCAAGCGGAGGTTCTGGTGACCACGGTTGGAGCCCTAATGACATTGTCCCACCCAAAACATTATCCAACAACTGACTGAACCAACCCATGACAGAACTATCACCCTACCTGATATCCCACCCACCCACCCACCAACTGTCCGAACGACCGACCTACCCTGTGACCATTAGAACCACTCACCCACCGACTAATGAACCAACCAACCCACACACCAAGTGACACCTGCGAGCTGCACAGGCATGTTCTCCAGCAGGCAGACACAGGTTTTCGGCGTTGGCGGAGTGCAAAGTCGGAGTGGGCGGGGCAAGCGGAGGTTCCAGCGACCGGAAGACGGGGCGGCGCAGAAGGTATCTGCCGGCGTACTGCGTGAGACCTGCTGCTTTTGAGATGCCGACCGAGATTGCATCCGTGTACAACGAGGCGGGAAGACTCCACGGCCTCCCTCCCTCCCTCTGCGGTGAGGGCAGATAGTGCAGAACACCTAGTCATGGAAGAGCAGCAGCAGTCATGGAAGACCCAGGAAGAGCAGCATTTCGGCACCATTGCACAATCAATAGGTGAAGTTTGGCGAGAGGACGCTGACAGCGATCGGCGTGATGGCACCTGACTGGGTTCTCTGATTGGGAATTTCGGCACGGTTCTTCGGTAAACGCTAACCCGCTAAAGGTATCAGGGACGAATCTATGCCCGGTGGCTAGGCCTGAGGTGCGTGATGCGACCAAAACAGATGCCAGCTGGCGGCTGGTATTCCCCGTGGAGATGACGACGGGAGGATGGTCTGACGGGCTCTTCGTGGTGGCCTTAGGAACCAAAAATGGGCCCAGGTGCCCTTTCGAGGCCCCCATTGGCTGGTATCAATTAGTGGGTTGGCAGGCCGGGTGCAGCAGCTGGGAGCTTGGCACTCAGACAGAAGGGCTCCACTTACAGAATGTCGGCTAGCTGCAGAACAGGAACATTCTTGGAGGATTCTCGGAGGCCTAGAACCTGGCAGTATGGAGGTCTTATTGTGCCAGGCTCACCTGATCCTGAATCCTCTACTAGAGGTGGCGGGGAGGGGCGGGGGTTCCCCATGAACGTTTTGGGCCAGGACAGGTCAATCTATCGCTGGGCACACACACACTTTATATGGTGCAATTTAGAGGATACCATTTACCTTCCACCCCCTCGGAAACCGGAGAACCAGGAGGACGCTCATGAGGACACGGGGAGAACATGGAGACTCCATCCCAGAATCTGCACCCTTGATTTCAGGTTTTGGGACCCATTGACTGGCACACCTGCAGACGGAACCATTGCCCCCCCAATAACCCACCCACCCGCTGACCGAACCATTTAGGAACCCACCCACTGACCGATTTACCCAACAAGTGCCCAACCCAGCAACCAACCCTCCCACTGACCAACCGACCATATGAGCCAACCACCGACCCAAACAATGTCCCACCCAAAAAATTATCCATCGACTGCCTGACCCACCCCATGACCCAACCATCGCCCCACTCAATATCCCACCCACCCACTGACCTAACGACCAACTGACCCACACACTGACCCACTGATAAACCGACCCACCCGCTGACCCAAACACCATATAACTCACCCACCCACTGACCAACTGACCATCTGACCCAACCACTGACCCAAACATCGCCCCACCCAAATATTCCACCCACCCATTGACCGAGCAACCGACTGACCCAAACAATGATCATCAGAACCACTCACCGGCTGACTGGCCAACCCAGCGATGCTAATTTATTGAGATCTTAAAGAAAGGAAGGTCAGTTCCTGGTTAGTCCGCCCTGACAGATGAGGGGTAAGAGGTGAAAAGTGGGGGGACCCCCAGGCTCTGGATCTGGATATCGAACTACAGTTTCGTTCCGACAAAAAGTGGGTTCTCCGGACCCCATGATTGAGAGCGCTGGAGAACCGAGTACCAAGGACGGGTTCTGGTACATCCAGCATGCCCCAATCCTCCAAATCCTTCCTGCAATGACCTCAGACATCTACCCCTGCTCCCATCCACCCCCCCCCCCCCCCCAAGACCTGTTTCCAGTTTTTTGACTCAGCTCGGAGAACAAGCCACAGCTATCTTTATAAATTCTTAGAGTGACGGTTCTCCTTAATGACCCAGTTATGCTGGAGACGTCAGAGACCCGAGAAGCCGAAGGACCTCTCTCACGGCTCCCGTCTACGGCGCTCATGATTATTCCTGAAACTAATTAAGAAATCCAATTAATACGGGGGAGAGGGGTGCTAGGCGTGCGGGAACGAAGGGGTTCCGCGGCACGGTTCTGAATTTGGATCTGTAAATTGGATGGCGCGGGATTTGGGAGTTTCATGGGAGATGAAGGGGCTTGTGGGAGCTGTGGCGACTAATTAGACGGATTCGTTCAAGGTGACATGAGCAGGGGGGTGGAGCTAATCCAATCTACGGTGGACGTCCAGGGGGAATGTCAGCGTGGGCTGGAGGTCCTGGTTTGAAAGACCCACTCACCCACTGACTGAAAGACCCACTCATCCGCTGACCACCTGACCGACCCACCAACTGACCATATGACCCAAACATTCAAACATTACCCCACCCCAAAACTCACTCACCCACTCACCGACCCATGACCCCACCCGCTGACTGAAAGACCCACTCACCCACTGACCACCTGACCGACCCCCCAACTGACCATATGACCCAAACATCGCCCCACCCCAAAACTCACTCACCCACTGACCGACCAATGACCCCACCCATTGACCGACCCACCCGCTGACTGAAAGGCCCACTCACCCACCCAACCACTGACCAGCCTATACATCAGCCTCCCCACTGACCGAAACGTCGCCCCACCAATAATACACCTGACCAGCCTATACATCAGCCTCCACACTGACCGAATCGTCGCCCCGACAATAATACACCTGACTACCTGACCGACCTAACAACTGACCATACGACCCAAACATCACCCCGCTTGAAAATGCACTCAGACATTGACCAACCCACCCACTGACTGGAAGACCCACTCACCGACCCCGCTGACTAAACCATCGCCCCACCCAATAAACTGACCGACCCACAAACTGACCATACGACCCAAACATCGCCCCACCACTGACCCCCCCATGCACCGACCAACCCCACCATGCACCGACCAACCCAACGACCTACCGACCAACTAGACCACGACCCACCCATGCTCCAGCCAACCTACTGACTGAACCACACACCAGCCAACTGATCGACAGACCCCAACAACCCACCCACCCTACCACCAACCGACCAATCCAAACATGACCCATCAAACCACCAAACCCACTAACACAACAACCAAATAAACTGACAGACCCACTAACCAATGGCCTAAACCACATCCACACCACAACTGACTGAATGACCAACCAGACCATCCAATGACCCCCTAAAACCGTACTGCCACCCCACATATCGTTGTCATGAAAGGGTCCCATCTGGCTCACATGCAGTTTGCACTGCAATATTTGGGGTTCTAAATAAAGTCCGTGGCGGCAGCTTGGGAACCGGCATAAGGAAACGGTTCCTGTTCGGGCTCATGGAACCATTACGGGCTGCTCGACGTGCTAATCGCAACAGATGGACCGAAGTGAGAAACTGTACACGTTAAGTGTTAAAGTGGTATGTAATTAAATCAAGTGTGCAGGGTGGGGGGTAGGGGGGGGGGGGGCAGTTGCAGTGGGGGGGCAATTTTTTTTCCAAGAGGGTAGATCTCATGTATCCGTGTTTAGCCGGATCTTTAATCCTTAATAAATCCTTCCATGTTTCCTACATACTTCTGTAAGTACGCTAATGCCTTCCACGGGTAAGTTTCCAGCCGGGAGGGTAAACAGATACCCCTCACCACCTGTGGGCCGCCAGATCCACAAGAGAGACACGACCAGTTGCCGCCTCTTCCACCAGACAGCCACTTGTCTGTAATTATTGTGAGAGAGAGACCACATCCGAACTCCAGAGCTGGAACAACTTCAGATGGGGGCAATCTGCAAATCAGGTGAGCTCATGAGTCTGGGTGAGTCTGGAGATAAGGCTCAAGGGGGGGGGAGATTTTGGGGGGGGGATCTGTATAAAGGAATTTATGGGTCTCAGCGGGCCGACGGTACCGTCACAATTCCCCTTTAATGTGCCCCAACACTCTGAGATTCAGAGACGGGACCCTGAATAATGATTATAATGCAGGTCAAGACCCACTGACTCACTACTGCTCCACTCAACTGACCATACGACCCAAACTTTGCCTCACCCAATAACTCAGCCACCCCAACCACCGACCCAAACATTGCCCCAACCAATAACTCACCCGTCCCAACCACCAACCCAAACATCTCCACACCCAATAACTCACCCGCCCCCCGACTGACTGACCCACCAACTGACCATACGACCCAAACATCGCCCCACCCAATAACCCACCCGCCCCCTGACTGACCGACCCACCGACTGACCATACGACGTAAATATCACCCCACCCAATAACTCACTCACCCACTGACTGACCCATTACCACACCCATTGACCGACCCACCTGCTGATTGAAAGACCCACTCGCCGACCCATTCACTGACAGAATCATCGCCCCACCATTATCGACTTTACCACTCAATCACCCACTGACAGACCCACCAACTGACTAAACCATGGCGCCACCATTATAACACCCACCCACCCACTGACCAACTGACCTGCACACCAACCGGCCATGCACCCAAACCACTGACCCAAACAACCCAAACCATATGACCCAACCATCATTAGAACCACTAACCCACACACTGACCCCTTGACCAACCAACCGACCCACTCACACACCCACCCATTGATTGACCAATTGACCCACCCACCTACCCAGTGACCATCAGAACCACTCAAGCACCGAGCAACTGACCCACCCACCTACCCAGTGACCATCAGAACCACTCAAGCACCGAGCAACTGACCCACCCACCTACCCAGTGACCTGCTCAGACCTTACTAGCCAATGTTTGTACTTCCTCGTAACGGAGG
>JAFMOC010000277.1:270000-275000 GCA_019802505.1 Corydoras sp. C115
TGTTCTCCCACAGTCCAAAAAACTGATGAATTGGCTGTTTTAAGTTGTCTAGATTGCCCCTATAGAGTGTGTGTGTGTGTTCATTACCCTTTATTTCATGTAGGGGAAACCACAGGGGCATAATACTCATGTCCAACTCTCATCGCTGTTCCAATCCCGATCTCAGTGGGGTTCTCTGGGTTCTCTTCTTTAAATTGCCCCTGTCTAAATTGCCCCTATATAGTGTGTGCCGAGTGATCGATAGGCACTCTGCCCTGGGTGTATTTACCCAGCGCCAAAACGTTCTCCCCTGGATGGTCATGGAGAACACCCCCCCCCCCCCCCCCAGTGCCGACAGGGTAGGAGTGGTGCTACGCTGAGTATTATGGGATGGTGCTGAGAAGGATTTACAGATGATTGATTCCCACAGAACAGTGAGGAAATCTAAGCTGGCTGTCTTACAGCCACTTAACCCCTACACACACCCACACACACACACACACACACCCACCCACCCACACCCACACACACACACACACACACACACACACACACACACACACACACACACACACTCCACGAGATTGCCTGCAGTTTCATGTAAATCACCGGGTTTGGTTCTAAATGCCTGCCTGCAGTGACTACTACCCCCCCCCCCCCCCCACATACTCCCCACACCCCCCCAACGCATACACTTCAGACTTCTCACCCCACCCCCCTCCCCCCTCTGTTTAGTCACCCGAGGAGGCTGAGTGCTTGATTAGCACCGATCCGTCCTCACGCTCAGGGATCCGTGGAAAGCCAACGGAGACGACGCTCGTCCAGTTCTGACGTCTCCGATTGTCGGAGTGTCCCGCCGTCGGGTTCTCCTGAAACACCGGGGTTGTCAAGGAGTGTCGACGGTTTCAACGTCGACACTGCGGGATGTTCTACGAGTGACCCTCTTCTCTTCCATGTTGGAATTTACGTTTATGCATTAATTTATTAGTTAACTCCCACTTAATCCTCTATTAGGGTCACGAGGGGGGGTATATATATACACACTATATAGGGGCAATTTAGAGCATTCAATTCAATTCACCTTGAATCCATGTTTTTGGACTGGGAGCCTTGTCGCCTGCATCTGATTATCTTCTGCTTCATCCTCTATAAGGGTCGTGGGGGGGTGGTGGAGGGGGGTGCTCCATACCCATTCAGGGGAGAACGTTTCGGGCGCTGGGGTAGGGGGGACCCAGGACAGGGGGGAAACCTATCGCTGAGCACACACTCATTCACACAGACACAGACTATATGAGGCAATTTAGAGCATTTAATTCACATTGAATTGCCCGCATCTCATGTCGCCCGCATCTCATTATCTTCCTCTTAATACTAGGGTTGTGGGGGGGGGTTCTCCATGCCAATCCAGGGTAGAACATTTTGGGCGCTGGGAAGATGGGGGAAACCTATTGTTGGGCACACACTCACTCACACAGACACACACTATATGGGGCAATTTTGAGAATTTACTTCACCTTAAATCCATGTTTTGGACTGTGGGAGGAAACCGGAGAACCCGGAGGAAACCCACGCGGACACGGGGAGAACATGGAAACTCCACCAGATCGGGATTCGAACCATGAATCCCGAGCGCTCAGAGGAGAACATGCCAACCACTACACCACTATGTACTAGGGTTGTATGGGGGGGGGTTCCTCCATGCCCATCCAGGGGAGAACGTTTCAGGCGCTGGGCAGGGGACAGGACAGGGGGGCAATCTATAACTCACACAAACACACTCTATATGGGGCAATTTAGAGCAGTCAATTCACCTCGAATCCATGTTTTTGGACCTTGGGAGGAAACCGGAGAACCCGGAGGAAACCCACGCAGACACGGGGAGAACATGGAAACTCCACCCAAATCGGGATTCGAACTGTTTGTACATACTCTGTTCTAATGGTCAGAACCCCGATAGTGCCATCACAGAGCAGGGATCATTCGGTCGAGGCATTAGCCCTACCCGGCAGTGTCACTGAGGTGGAGAAATGAAACCCTAAAACCCCCCCATCACATCAGTGTCACTGCAGAACTGACGAGAACCAATCCACCACCCAAATGCTACCTGATCTGTGATGGTCCTGACCAATAGAGAACCGAGAACCAACAGGGGACTAACAACAACAAAGAACACAGATGGACTACAGTCTGTAATTGTAAGTGCATCATTGGGGGTTCCACACTCCCGGTTCTCCAGGCTTCATGTATGACGTGTTCCAAAACCAGTAAAGGCGGTTCTAAATGGGCAGTGTTGAGAATATCACTGGGGCTTAGTGTGACATCATGAGATGTTTGGAACATCCATCCATCCATCCATCCATTATCTTCCGCTTGTCCGGGGTTCGGGTCGTGGGGCAGCAACCAAAGTAGGGAGACCCAGACCTCCCTCGCCCCAGCCACCTCCACCAGCTCGACTCGTGTCCTGGGTCTTCCCCGGGGTCTCCTCCCAGCTGGATTTGCCTGGAACACCTCCCTAGGAATGCTTACCAGATGCCCGAACCACCTCAAATGGCTCCTTTCGATGCGGAGGACTAGCGGCTCCACTCCGAGTCTCTCACCCCGTCTCGCTGGAGAGCCCAGCCACCCTGCGGAGAAAACCCATTTTGGCCTCTTGTATTCGCGATCTTGTTCTTTCGGTCATTACCCAAAGCTCATGACCATAGGTGAGGGTCGGAACGTAGATCGACTGGTAAATCGAGAGCCTTGCCTTGTGGCTCAGCTACTTCTTTACCACAACAGACCAGTATAGGGTCCACATCACTGCTGACCCCACACTGATCCGTCTGTCAATCTCACGCTCCATCTTACCATCACTCGTGAACAAGACCCCGAGATACTTAAACTACTTCACTTGAGACAAGATCTGATCCCTGACCCAGAGAGGACTCTCTACCCTTTTCCGACCAAGAACCATGGCCTCAGATTTGGAGGTGCTGATTTTCATCCCGGCCGCGTCACACTCGGCTGCAAACCGATCCAGTAAGAGCTGAAGTTCGCAGCCTGATGATGCTAACAGGACCACATCGTCTGCAAACAGCAGCGACGTGATCCTCAGATCACCAAACCGGACACCCTCCGTACCCTGGCTGCGCCTAGAAATTCTGTCCATGTAAATTATGAACAGAACCGGTGACAAAGGACAGCCCTGACGGAGTTGTTTGTTTGTTTGGAACATGCAGTGTGGAATAATCAGGTTCTCCCAGAGGCGCAGAACTCGGCAAATCGCTCATCCCTCCACGTTCCGGTGCGGCCAACGTAAACACGGGACTGCTGACAGGACCGCACCGCCAGAACGCGAAAGATATACGGCTGGAACCGGTGGAACTCTGAGTCCCCGATCATCTGGCGTTCTACCTTCAGACGCGCCATGGAAATAAATGGTGGCGCGTGTAGTTACTAGCACCATTGGGACAGTGTTGGGACATGGGTTCCGCCACACGGAATAGGTCTAGGATTACATTCCCTGGGGGGACAGACGTGGTTCCGTTCCGTGTGGCCCCTAGCAACATGTGTCCAGCAGTATTAGAACACCAAGTACCATGTGTCCAGCAGTATTGGGACATGGGTTCCGTCACACGGAACAAGTCCAAGATTAGATTCCCTAGAGTGGCAGATGTGGTTCCGTTCAGTGTGGCCCCTGGTATCATGTGTCCAGCAGTATTGGGACATGGGTTCCACCACACGGAACAAGTTCCATGTGGCCTCTGGGAACATGTGTCCAGCAATATTGAAACATCGGTTCCACCACACAGGTCAGGTCCAGGGTTAGATTCCCCAGGGGGTAGATGTGGTTCTGTTCCATGTGGCTCCTAGTAACATGTGCCCAGCAGTATTGGGACACGGATTCCACCACAGGGAACAAGTCCAGGGTTAAATTCCCCTGGGGAGAAAGAGTGGTTCCGTTCCATGTGGCCCTAGTACCATGTATCCAGCATTATTGGGACACGGGTTCCGCCACACGGAACAGGTCCAGGGTAAGATTCCCGAGGGGGCAGATGTGGTTCCGTTCCGTGTGGGCCCTAGTACCATGTGTCCAGCCGTATTGGGACACGGGTTCCACCACACAGAACAGGTCCAGGGTTAGATTCCCCAGAGAGGCAGATGTGGTTCCTCAGGGGCGCAGTGTGTCCCGTCCAGCCTGACAGACTCAACACATGCAAATGCTAAGGAGGAGACGGCGGACCTCAACTCAGATGGAACGTGCAAAGGGACATTTGATAGTCAAATTTCACGCCATCCCTACTCGCTGGAAGGTTCTAGAGCCGGAACAGAGCTATAAATGTAAACACTGATCTTTATCTGGACACTGTAGATCAGAGTTAAACTACACTCTGTCCCATCGGGACGAATCGGAATGACGAGGTTTAAAAATAAACTGATGAGTTTTCAAATCCCAGTTTTATTAGTACTTCCTGTAATGGTGGAATTTGTAGTTCTACACTTCCAGTCTGTCTCTAATCCCATCTCTGTCTCTAATACAGTCTCTTATCCTGTCCTCTAATCCCATCTCTAATCCTGTCTCTGTCTCTAACCCCGTCTCTAATCCTGTCTCTGTCTCTAACCCCGGTTTTAATCCAGTCTTTAATCCCGCTACTGTTTTTAACCCCGTCTTTAAACCTGTCTCTAACCCTGTCTCTGTTTATAACCCTGTTTATAACCCCATCTCTAATCCTGTCTCTAATCCCGTCTCTAATCCTGTCTTTGTCTCTAACCCCGGTTTTAATCCAGTCTTTAATCCCGCTCCTGTTTTTAACCCCGTCTTTAAACCCGTCTCTAATCCTGTCTCTGTTTATAACCCTGTTCATAACCCCATCACTAATCCCATCTCTGTCTCTAATCCCATCTTTATCTCTAACCCTGTCTTTCATCCAGTCTCTAAATTTCATTTCTGTCTCTATTCCCGTCTTTAATCCAGTTTCTAATCTCGTCTCTGTCTCTAACCCTGTCTTTAATCCAGTTTCTAATCTCGTCTCTGTCTCTAA
>JAFMOC010000277.1:277500-302500 GCA_019802505.1 Corydoras sp. C115
TGGGTGTGTGTGTATGTGCTGGTGTGTATGTGTGTGTGTGGGTGTGTATGTGTGGGGGTGCATGTGTGTGTGTGTGTGTGGGTGTGTATGTGTGGGGGTGTGTGTGTGTGTGTGTGTGTGTATGTGTGTGTGTGGGTGTGTATGTGTGGGGGTGTATGTGTACGTGGGTGTGTATGTGTGGGGGTGTGTGGGTGTGGGTGTGTGTGTGGGTGTGTATGTGTGGGGGTGTGTGGGTGTGGGTGTGTGTGTATGTGTGTGTGTGGGTGTGTATGTGTGGGGGTGTGTGGGTGTGGGTGTGTGTGTATGGGTGTGGGTGTGTTTAAAAATCCCCAGCTTAATCCTCTACTAGGGTCATAGGAATGTTTTGGGGGGGAGGGTTCCCCATGCCCAATCAGGGGAGAACATGTTGGGCGCTGGGCAGATACACCCAGGACAGGGCGCTGATCCATCATTGGGCACACACACACACACACACACACACACACACACACACACACTCATTATAGGGGCACTTTAGAGCATTCGATTCACCTTGAATCCATGTTTTTGGACTGTTTGAGGAACCCGGAGAACCTGGAGCAAACCCACAAGGACATGAGGAGAACATGGAAACCCCATGGAACCTGGTGAGTCTACCCCTAACGCTGAGAAGGGAACATACTAATCACATGCCACCAGGTCTACCTCGGTCATTGGAGAATCAGAATTCCGATCATGATAACGAGGCGTGGACATTTACCGTCCTGGGTCACATGGTCCCCGGGCGTGGATGGGAGTCTAATGGACGGATTGCCCCGCCCCCCATCACTGACTCCCGTTTGCCCTTTGTCCTCGGGGAGGCAGCCGTGCGAGTCGTGTGGGCCTGGCCGCAGCTACAGGTGGGCGTCGGGGTGAATGGGGCCCTCAGCCCGAGCTCCTTTCATGCCCTGGACACCTGCATCCCACACAAAGGCCGGTCCTCGGGGCCCATTGTGGAGGCGAGAGAGCGCGCGGTCGAGCGAGAGCAGAAAGCCCTCAGCCGCGTGAAAACAAAGTGAGACAAACGCCCCGGTCAAGCCACAGCTGGAGAACCCGGTGACGGACGGCGGGGTGGGTGGTCTGAGGGAGCGGGGACAAAAGCCTGCTGCGCCGTGCTATATGCCGCTCGAAATTGCCCCTTATTTTTAGAACCAACCTGCTGCACCACCATGATGCACCACCCTGCTGCACAACTCTGCTGCACCACCACACTGCACCACCACACTGCACCACCACACTGCACTATCCCACTGTACCACCATGATGCACCACCACACTGCACCACCACACTGCACTATCCCACTGTACCACCATGATGCACCACCACACTGCACTATCCCACTGTACCACCATGATGCACCACCACACTGCACTATCCCACTGTACCACCATGATGCACCACCACACTGCACTATCCCACTGTACCACCATGATGCACCACCACACACATCCCACTGTACACCATGATGCACCACCACACTGCACTATCCCACTGTACCACCATGATGCACCACCACACTGCACTATCCCACTGTACCACCATGATGCACCACCACACTGCACTATCCCACTGTACCACCATGATGCACCACCACACTGCACTATCCCACTGTACCACCATGACACCACCACACTGCACTATCCCACTGTACCACCATGATGCACCACCACACTGCACATCCCACTGTACCACCCATGATGCACCACCACACTGCACTATCCCACTGTACCACCATGATGCACCACCACACTGCACTATCCCACTGTACCACCATGATGCACCACCACACTGCACTATCCCACTGTACCACCATGATGCACCACCACACTGCACTATCCCACTGTACCACCACGCTGCACCACCACACTGCACCACCACACTGCACTATCCCACTGTACCACCATGATGCACCACCACACTGCACCACCACACTGCACTATCCCACTGTACCACCATGATGCACCACCACACTGCACCACCACACTGCACTATCCCACTGTACCACCATGATGCACCACCACACTGCACCACCACACTGCACTATCCCACTGTACCACCATGATGCACCACCCCACTGCACCATCCCGCTGCACCACCACACTGCACTATCCCACTGTACCACCATGATGCACCACCCTGCTGCACAACTCTGCTGCACCACCACGCTGCACCACCACACTGCACTATCCCACTGTACCACCATGATGCACCACCACACTGCACCACCACACTGCACTATCCCACTGTACCACCTGCACCACCCCACTGCACCTCCTGCTGCACCACCACACTGCACTATCCCACTGTACCACCATGATGCACCACCCTGCTGCACAACTCTGCTGCACCACCACGCTGCACCACCACACTGCACTATCCCACTGTACCACCATGATGCACCACCATGATGCACCACCCTGCTGCACAACTCTGCTGCACCATCCGTCTGCACCACCACACTGCACTATCCCACTGCACCACCATGATGCACCACCCTGCTGCACCATCCCGCTCTACCACCATGATGCACTACCCCGCTGCATCATCCCGCTGCACCACCATGATGCACCACCTCGATGCACTATCCCACTGCACCACCATGATGCACCACCCTGCTGCACCACTCTGTTGCTCCACCACGCTGCACCACCACGCTGCACCACCACACTGCACTATCCCACTGTACCACCATGATGCACCACCCTATTGCCCCACTCTGCTGCACCACACTGCTGTGCCACCCCGCTGGACTATCCCGCTGCACCACCATGATGCATCAGCCTACTGTACCACCCCCCTGCACCACCCTGATGCATCATTCTGCTGCACCACCCTGCTGCATAACCCTGTTGCCCCACTCTGCTGCACCACACTGCTGCGCAACCCCGCTGCGCAACCCTGCTGTGCAACCCCGCTGCATCACCCTGTTGCCCCACTCTGCTGCACCACCCTGCTGCACCACCCTGCTGCACCATCTCATTGCAATATCCCACTGCACCACCCTGATGCATCACCCAGCTGCATCTCCCCGTTCCCCTCCTCTCCTGCACCACACTGTTGTGTGTCACCTTGTTGCCCCACCCTGCTGCACCACCCTGCTGCACTATCCCACTGAACCACCATAATGCATCAGCCTGCTGCACCACCCCTCTGCACCACCCTGCTGCATAACTCTGTTGCCCCACTCTGCTGCACCACACTTCTTCGCAACCCCACTGCACTATCCCACTGCACCACCATGATGCACCACCCCGCTGCGCCACCTCACTGCACCACCTCACTACACTATCCCACTGCACCACCATGATGCACCACCCCTCTGCACCACCCTGCTGCATAACTCTGTTGCCCCACTCTGCTGCACCACACTTCTTCGCAACCCCACTGCACCACCTCACTGCACTATCCCACTGCACCACCATGATGCACCACCCCGCTGCGCCACCTCACTGCACCACCTCACTACACTATCCCACTGCACCACCATGATGCACCACCCTGCTGCATAACTCTGTTGCCCCACTCTGCTGCACCACACTGCTTTGCAACCCCACTGCGCCACCTCACTGCACTATCCCACTGCACCACCATGATGCACCACCCCGCTGCGCCACCTCACTGCACCACCTCACTGCACTATCCCACTGCACCACCATGATGCACCACCCCGCTGCGCCACCTCACTGCACCACCTCGCTGCACCACCTCGCTGCACCATTTCACTGCACCACCATGATGCACCACCCCACTGCGCCAATCTACTGTGCCACACTGCTGCACTTTCCCGCTGCACCACCATGATTCATCACCCTACTGCACCACCCCACTGCGCCACTTTGCTGCTCCACCATGTTGCCCCACTTTGCTGCACCACCTCGCTACCTGGTGGATGTAATCCAATCTATTTAAAATCCAACTTTAATTGGCTGTTAGTTTTCTTTTAAAGCAGGGTTCTGTTTCTGAAGCTGGGTTTGTTTGTTCTACCTGATGCAACCGCCCGCTCTGAGTTGCCCTTCCGAAGGGACCTTCAGACTCAAAGGTTCCAATTACCATCGATGCTGCAGAGGGAGCGGAGGCCCCCGATGCTCAGGGGGCCGAATCGTAAACCCCACTGCACCCGTGATGTTGACAGATATGTGCAGAGCAGGTGATGGGGGGGGGGGGGGGGTCACCAGACAGGGTTGAAAGGGTTGAAATGTTTACCTCAAACTGAAAATGCATGTCTTACGTTTATGGTTCCGCAATGTGGCATGTGTATGAGGGATTATAGTAGTTTTGGCAACCATTGTTTATGAGGGATTATAGTAGTTGTAGCGACCATTGGTAAAGAGGGATTATAGTCCCATCCATCCATCCATTATCTTCTGCTTGTCCGGGGTTCGGGTCGCGGGGGCAGCAACCGAAGTAGGGAGACCCAGACCTCCCTTGCCACAGCCACCTCCACCAGCTCGACTGGGGGAACCCCGAGGCGTTCCTAGATCAGCTGAGAGATATAATCCCTCCAGCGTGTCCTGGGTCTTCCCCGGGGTCTTCTTCCAGCTGGACTTGCCTGGAACACCTCCCTAGGAAGGCACCCAGGAGGCATCCTTACCAGATGCCTGAACCACCTCAACTGGCTCCTTTTGATGTGGAGGAGTAGCAGCTCCACTCCAAGTCTCTCCCGGATGACCAAGCTTCTCACCCTAACTCTAAGGGAGAGCCCAGCCACCCTGCGGAGAAAACCCATTTCGGCCGCTTGTATTCGCGATCTTGCTCTTACCCAAAGCTCATGACCATAGGTGAGGGTCGGAACGTAGATTGACTGGTAAATCGAGAGCCTTGCCTTATGGCTCAGCTACTTCTTTACCACAACAGACCAGTATAGGGTCCGCATCACTGCTGACCCCGCGCTGATCCGTCTGTCAATCTCACGCTCCATCTTACCATCACTCGTGAACAAGACCCCGAGATACTTAAACTCCTCCACTTGAGGCAAGATCTGATCCCTGACCCAGAGAGGACTCTCTACCCTTTTCCGACTGAGAACCATGGCCTCAAATTTGGAGGTGCTGATTTTCATCCCGGCCGCTTCACACTCGGCTACTCGTTGTGTATAAGGGATTATAGTAGTTGTGGCAACTATTGGTAATTAGGGAGCATAGTAGTTGTGGCAACCATTGTTTATGAGGGATTATAGTAGATGTGGCAACCATTGTTTATGAGAGATTATAGTAGCTGTGGCAACCATTGGTAAAGAGGGAGTATAGTAGTTGTGGCAACCATTGGTAAAGAGGGAGTATAGTAGTTGTGGCAACTATTGGTAATGAGGGAGTATAGTAGTTGTGGCAACCATTGTTTATGAGGGATTATAGTAGATGTGGAAACATTGTGTATGAGGGATTATAGTAGATGTGGCAACCATTGGTAATGAGGGAGCATAGTAGTTGTGGCAACCATTGTGTATGAGGGATTATAGTAGTTGTCTCAATCATTGATTATGAGGGATTATAGTAGATGTGGCAACAATTGTTTGTGGGGGTTTATAGTAGACGTGGCAAACGTTGTGTATAAGGGATTATAGTAGTTGTGGCAACCATTGTTTATAAGAGATTATAGCAGTTGTGGCAACCGATGTTCAACCAAATGAACCGATGTTGCACCATATGTCTGGCTGTCCGTGAGTGTTCCGTCATAACGCCCTGTGGAACCGTCACCGACTTTTCATCATGGCAGGTAATTCCGGGGGATTATCCAGCCCCCCCGAAATTTGTTTGCACAATCAACGCCATGAATATGGATCGAGGCAGCAGGCTCGTAAATCAGCGCTGATTCGATCCGGGTGCACCGCCGGCGCGCCGCTCCGTTCCATCGTCCACCTGAATCAGCGCGCCGCTCCGTCTCACCCAACAATTAGTGCTATTAGGAGTGAAAGCTCCAATCAATGCCTGGGCCGCCCCTCGCTGTGCCCTGTGGCCGAGCTCCTGCAGCCTCTGCACAGTCTGCACACACACACCCACACACACACACACACACACACACACACACACACACACACACACACACACACACAGTGAGTGGCGCAGTTAAACAACCAGGCCTGTATCACGTGGACGAGCGGAAATGCACTGCAAGCAGTGGGCCCCCTCTCACTGTGTGTGTGTGTGTGTGTGTGTGTGTGTGTATATGAATGTGTGTGGGTGTGTGTCAGGTATCACCCTGAGTTTAAATGTCACACACAGCAGAGTGTGTGCACTGAGATATATATATATATATATATATATATATATATATATATATATATATGGCGGTACGGTGGCTTAGTGGTTGGCATGTTCTCCTCTCAGTGCTAATGATTCCCAGTTCGAATCCCTATCTGGGTAAAAATAATAAACAAGACACAAAAGTAATCAGACAGTTTATCACTGTCTACTCTACTTTATGTAATACAGAGTGCAATATTAAAAACATACAACTTTAAATTATACATTATTAATTAAAGTTTGGCGGCACGGTGGCTTAGTGATTAGCACGTTCGCTTCTCAGCGCTAGGGATTCCCGGTTCGAATCCCCATCTGGGTGGAGTTTCCATGTTCTCCCCATGTCCGCGTGGGTTTCCTCCGGGTTCTCCGGTTTCCTCCCACAGTCCAAAAACATGGATTCAAGGTGATTTGATTCCTTCAAAATCTTTCATTTTATCCTCTATTAGGATTGCGGGGGGGTTCCTCATGCCCAACCACTGGAGAACGTTTCGGGCACTGGGCAGATACACCCAGGACAGGGTGCCGATCTATCGCTGGGCACACACTCACTTACACACTATTTTGGGCAATTTAGAGCATTTAGAATAGAATAGAATAGAATAGATAGAAAGCCTTTATTGTCATTATAAAAACGCATACACAGTATACATCATATAACGAGATTTAAGCTCCTCCTTAAAGTGCACATAGCATTATATACAAATAGAAAAAACAATAGAAAAAACATGTGCAAAAATGTGCTGTGCAAATACAAGTGTGGTGTAACATGATATGCCAATTAGTGCAGTTTCCCATTTAGTATTGAAATGGCTTTGGGAAAGAAGCTGTCCCTGAGTCTGTTTGTTTTGGCCCGTATGGACCTGTAGCGTCTGCCAGAAGGCAGCAGGTTGAAAAGATGGAATCCGGGGTGAGTATTGTCCTTCAGAATGTTGTTGGCGCTGCTGAGACAGCGGGAGTGGTAGATGGAGGTTATGGAAGGCAGGGAGCAGCCAATGATTTTTTCGGCTGTGTTGGTCACTCTCTTCTGTCAGCCTCTGTGCAGCTGGAGTGCCACACTGACACGGCATACGTCAGCAGGCTTTCAATGGTGGAACGGTAGAAGGTCACCAGCAGGCTTGTGTGTAGTTGCTCTTTCCTGAGCACCCTCAGGAAGTGAAGCCGCTGCTGGGCCTTCTTGACCAGTGCAGAGGTGTTGACTGTCCAGGAGAGATCTGCAGAGATGTGTACTCCCAGAAATCTGAATGATTCCACTTGCTCTACACATTCACCATTGATGTAAAGGGGTGTAGGGGCGGCCTTGTTCCGTCGGAAGTCAAGGATGAGTTCTTTTGTCTTGGTGGTATTCAGTGCCAAGTTAGCTGGACTCCACTCACCAAGTTTCCGGACCTCATCCCTGTATGCCGCCTCATCACCCCCGGTTATCCGTCCCACCACCGTTGTGTCATCAGCAAATTTCACAATGATGTTTTCTGGGTGGATGGGACTGCAGTCATATGTGTAGAGTGAGTAGAGGAGTGGGCTCAGCACACAGCCCTGGGGGGAGCCTGTGCTGAGGGTGCGGATAGAAGAGAAGTAGGGGCCCAGTTTTACCTGCTGGGGACGGTTGGTTAGGAAGTCCTTGATCCAGAAGCAGGTTGATGGTGGAAGCCCCAGATTATCTAACTTGGTGATCAGAATGTCCGGTATTATTGTGTTGAAGGCAGAGCTGTAGTCAATGAAGAGCATCCTGACGTAGCTCCCCCGTAACTCCAGGTGACTCAGCGCTGAATGAAGGGCGGTGGTTATAGCATCTACTGTGGATCTGTTTGTCCAGTATGCAAATTGGTGCGGGTCCAGAGCAGGGGGGAGGCAGGTTCTGATGTGTTTTTGAACCAGTTTTTCAAAACACTTGGTAATGACAGGAGTGAGTGCTACCGGACGGAAGTCATTTAGGCTGATTTAATCGACCTTTAATCGATTAATCGATGGATTACTCGAATCCATGTTCATGGAGAACCCGGAGGAAACCCACATGGACACGGGGAGAACATGGAAACTCCACCCAGATCTACATTTGAACCTGGAGCCCCAGTGCTGAGAGGAGAACCATTACCATGCCGCTCTCAAGGTGAATCGGCTGCTCTAAGTTACACCTATATATGTGTGTCTGTGTGAGTGAGTGTGTGCCCAGTGATAGATTCTAGCTTCCCCCTGTTTCGGACGCTGGGCAGATACACCCCCCCCCCCCCCGCAACCCTAGTAGAGGACAAAGTGGAAGATAATAAGATGCGGGTGGACATTCAAGGTGAAGTAAATGCTCTAAATTGCCCCATATAGTGTGAATGTGTTCAGTGATAAATTGCCCCCCCTGTCCTGGGTGTATCTGCCCAGCACCCGAAACGTTCTCCCCTGGATGGGCATGGGGAACCCCCCCCCCCCTCCTTCTTGACTATTGCAGAGAATCGAGTCTGAACACGGCGAAACAGAATGAGTCAGAATCGCGCCGTCGAGTCGACACGTCAAATGATTCACCTCGATGTGTCACATCATGCGGGAAGCCGAAAGGACGCCATCCCTCGCTTTCTGGGAACGGACACGCCACGTGGGATCCGCCACCGCCGTCAGGCTCCACCCCTTCCCCCTCCCTTTACCTCCGCCCCGCGTCGCACGAGTGGAGGACGGTAATGTCACGGCTACAGCGCACAGCTTTAGCAGACGTAGTGACGGCAGTCTGGGGAAACCCGTTTCCTGTTTCGGTATGAGTGTACGCTACAGGACTGACTCACAATCAGTGTTCCAATTCGTGGCAGCTTAATGGAGAGACAGCGGCTCGGCAAAACACGCCAAAGACGTGGTTTGGGCGTCACTAACGATGGGCCAATCAGCGCGTCCCTCGCCGTTCCCTTTAAGAACCAGGTGGCGCTCTGACTTTGGCGGGTTGCTATTTCAACAACGCAATTTTGTGTTGATAATCCATAGCGACTGATGTCTTGACTGTCGACGTCTGGAGATGTCGTTTTCAGTCGCCGGTGCTTCTGGGTTTAGCGATACGTCATAAACGTAACTGAACACGCCTCATTCTGAGACGATCACGCCGATAAGAGGAGCTATAGTCACACGCAGCTTTGCTATTTAAACCGCGCACCTCGCAGCTTGATTCAGGGTGTGACAGTGTGTCGTTGCTATGGTGACAACGTGATTCATGGGAGTGTTTTGGGCGTCATGTGCGATGAACCAATCAGTGCAGCACTCGCCGTTCCCTTTAAGAACCAGGTGGCGCTCTGACTTTGGCAGGTTGCTATTTCAACGCTGCAGTTTTGTGTTGACGTAGCATAATGTTAGCATTTCGTGGCAATGGACAAGCGTCTGTGTTGATGATCCACTGCCTAACGATATAGCGACCCACGTCTGACTGTCGACGTCTGGAGAGGTTGTTTTCAGTCGGCAATGCATCTGGGTTTAGCGATACGCCGGAAACGTACCTG
This sequence comes from Corydoras sp. C115, assembly GCA_019802505.1. Classification (NCBI taxonomy): domain Eukaryota; kingdom Metazoa; phylum Chordata; class Actinopteri; order Siluriformes; family Callichthyidae; genus Corydoras; species Corydoras sp. C115. Next base: position 287,223 of record JAFMOC010000277.1, read on the forward strand.
AACGCGCCTCATTCCGAAACGGCCACGCCCATCATGGAGATATATTCACACGCAGCTTTGCTATTTAAACTGCACAGCTTCATTCAGGGCGTGTGAGTATGTCATTGCTATGGTGACGACGTGATGCATGGGTGTGTTTTGGGAGTCACGTGCAATGAACCAATCAGTGTTTGTTACTCGCCGTTCCCTTTAGGAACCAGGTGGCGCTCTGACTTTGGCGGGTTGCAATTTCAACGGTGCAATTTAGTGTTCATGTAGCATATTGTTGGCATTCCATGGTATTGGACACGCGCCTGTGTTGATGATCCACCACCTAACGATAATACCGACCCACGTGTGACTGTCGACGTCTGGAGAGGTCATTTTCAGTCGCCGGTGCATCTAGGTTTAGAGATACGTCAGAAACGTACCTGCACATGTCTCATTCCGAGACGGCCACGCCCATCGGGGAGCGATATTCACATGCAGCATTGCTATTTAAACCATGCACCTCGCAGCTTGATTCAGGGTGTGTCGTTGTGTCGTTGCTATGGTGACGACGTGATTCTGGGTATTTTTTGGGCGTCACGTGCGATGAACCAATGAGCGCGTCACTCGCCGTTCCCTTTAAGAACCAGGTGGCGCTCTGACTTTGGTGGCTTGCTTTTTCAACGGTGCAGTTTAGTGTTGATGTAGCATAACATTATCGTTCCATGGCGTTGGACACGCGCCTGTGTTGATGATCCACCACCTAATACTCAGCGTTGCTATTTAAATCGTACACCTTGCAGCTTGATTCAGGGCGTGTCGGTGTGTCGTCGCTATGGTGACGACGTGATCCATGGGTGTGTTTTGGGCGTCACGTGCGATGAACCAATCAGCGTGTCACTCGCCGTTCCCTTTAAGAACCAGGTGGCGCTCTGACTTTGGCGGGTTGCTATTTCAACTGCGATGTGCATGTAATATAAATTAATAATGTTATTTCATCTTGTATTCTGTTTATTGTTGACGTAAATGTTTGTGTAGCAGCTGATTGCCGCACTTTGAGTTGTGCACCGCTGTGTGTCACGTGTGCTGAACGTGCAGGTGTTGATGATCCACCGCCTAACGAGATAACAACCGACGTCTGGAGAGGTTGTCTTCAGTCTGCGGGGCGTCTGGGTTCTCCGTCGCCGAGATAGCGACACGTCACATTCCTAGAAGGCCACACCCATCAGGAGAGTTGCTATTTTGCTATTCAAATCGATTCGATTCGAATCGTGACTCAGTCGGGAGGAAACCTGCACCGCGGCGCTTGGTTCCACTTTCCATATTAAAGTCATATGTGTTCCGGTTGCCCCCGGCAGCAAACGTCTACCCCGGTCGAGGTGAGGCATCAGACTCGTTCCTTTTGGCTCTTTCTGATGTCGATCATGAATCTAATCATGGTTCTAAAAACGGACCGCTCCCCCGTTTGGGCCGTTAAAAAGATCCGGTATGGGAATTGTGCCACGGTCCCTAACCTTTAAAAGGTTCTGTTCAGTGCTCTCCCTCTTGATGCTGACTCAGCAGATTGGGTCCAAGTCCAGGCCGGCAGGAGGCTTTTACTCCTCAGCCTTCCGCGCAGTTTTCAGATTTTGGGCCGCTCAGGTTCACCTTGCCGGTTCTAAAACCACCAGACGATGTCAGAAACCTGCTACAGAACCAAATGTTTGCAAAACTTAGAACCCGAGTGTAATGCATTCAGTTCTGAATTCCAATCTGGGTGTTCTCCCCGTGTGTAAGGTTCTCCAGGTGTTTCTCCACCCACACTCCGAAAAACCTAGATTCAAAGTGAAATGGCGGCTCTAAATTGCCCCTATACTTTAATATATTGTGTGTATGCGTGTGTCCCGTCCTGGGTGTATCTGCCCAGCGCCCGAAACGTTCTCCCCTGGATGGGCATGGAGAACCCCCCTAGTGACCTTAGCAGAATATAATGAGATGAGATGATTTCAAGCAACATGGTGGTGTAGTGTTTGGCATGTTCTCCTCTCAGCGCTGGGGATCCAGGTTCGAATCCCGATCTGGGTGGAGTTTCCATCTCTTCCCTGTGTCCGTGTGGGTTTCCACTGGGTTCTCCGGTTTCCTCCCACAGTCCAAAATTATGGATTCAAGGTGAAATGGAGGCTCTAAATTGCCCCTCTATATTGTGGGTGAGTAAATGTGTGTCTTGTCCTGGGTGTATCTGCCCAGCACCTGAAACCTTCTCCCCTGGATGACCAACCCAAGTATCGGTTTATGCAGAACACAACGAGGTCTCATAGACAAAGAAACACCCAGACACGCACCATTTGAACCCGGGACCCTAACAGGGTCGGAATCCTCTCAGGTGCTGGATTATTTTACATTTGGCTGCGGAACGGTCATTTCACCCCAATCACCGACTACTGTGCTTGTTTAAAGTTCCCCCTGCTGAGGTGTGTGTGTGTATATATATATATATCTTCTGTGCGCTAATGGGCTGAGTCTCTCAATCTGACGCTTAGTGCGCATGCTCGTGTGTATATGTATACAGCTGTGTATGTATGTATATGTATATTTGTTTATATACGTGTATGTACATACATATATATATATATATATATATATATATATATATATATATATATATATATATATATATATATATATATATATATAAAATGTATATATATGCCGCCATATATATATATATATATATATATATATATATATATATATATATATATATATATATATATATATATATGTGTGGGCGGCACGGTGGCTTAGTGGTTAGCACGTTCGCCTCTCAGCGGAAGGGATTCCCGGTTCGAATCCCCATCTGGGTGGAGTTTCCATGTTCTCCCCGTGTCCGTGTGGGTTTCCTCCGGGTTCTCCGGTTTCCTCCCACTGTCCAAAAACATGGATCAAGTTAATTGAGTTCTCTAAATTGCCCCATATAGAGTGTGTTTGAGTGTGTGAGTGTGTACCCAGCGATGGATTGGCGCCCTGTCCTGGGTGTATCTGCCCAGCGCCCGAGACGTTCTCCCCTGGATGGGCATGGGGAACCCCACCGCGACCCTAATAGAGGATAAAGCGGGAGATAATGAATGAATGAATATATATTTGTGTGTATGTATATGTATGTATATCATCATATATATATCATCTGACTCGTAGTGCGCGCCTGCATATATGCATATATATATATATATATATATATATATATGTGGGCGGCACGGTGGCTTAGTGGTTAGCACGTTCGCCTCTCAGCACTAGGGATTCCCGGTTCGAATCCCCATCTGGGTGGAGTTTCCATGTTCTCCCCGTGTCTGCGTGGGTTTCCTCCGGGTTCTCCGGTTTCCTCCCACAGTCAAAAAACATGGATCAAGTCATTTGAATTCTCAAAATTGCCCCATATAGAGTGTATGTGTGAGTGAGTGTGTGCCCAGCGATGGATTGCCGCCCTGTCCTGGGTCTATCTGCCCAGCGCCCGAGACGTTCTCCCCTGGATGGGCATGGGGACCCACCCCACCGCAACTCTAATAGAGGATAAAGCGGGAGATAATATATATATATATAATGTATGTATGTATGTATGTGTGTATGTATGTATGTGTGTGTGTGTATGAGAGACGATCCGCCGCGGCCAGTTCAGCAGCCCGGCCACTCTCTCTCTCTCACACACACACACACACACACACACACACACACACACCGCGCTCCCGTGCGCTGCTCCTCCTCCTCCTCTTCATCACCGCGACGTGAGGAAGATGTGACTCTCCTCGGCCGCGACGACCGAGCGGGTGCGGGCGCGCGCGTGTGTGTGTGTGTGCGCGTGTACGCGCACGGGTGTTCGAGAGGCGGCCCGTACGTCCACACGCCACATCTCTCTCTCTCTCTCTCTCCCTCTCTCTCGCTCGCTCGCTCGCTCTCTAATGGAAGTTATTGTTGTTGTTGCGAGTAGTTCGTAACTATGTCGTGCGGGCGACGCGGCTTTGTGTTCGTCTCCACGTCGCCGAGCGCCGAGGGCTCGAACCCGCGGGACTGAAGCCGTCGAGAGGAAGTGAGAGAGGCGGAGAGACGAAACTGCACCACCGGGGGATTTAAATCGGCTTTTTCTTTCGGCCGTGTGGAGAAAACACACACACACACACACACTCTCATACACACACTCGTACACACACGCGCACGACGGAGGAACGAAAAGGAAGCCCTTCATGTTGCCGACGCGCTTTTAAGGAAACGTTCGCTCTTCTCCTTTTTTTTTTGTTGTGTCGTGTGTGTTCTCTTTGCCGTGGGAACCCATTTCGGGATGAGCCGGGATAGGCCCAAGAGGACGATCATCCACAAGCGCCGAGATGTAAGTACTGAGCGTTTTTGTTGTTTGTTTTTAACGCGGAAACGACGCAAACTTCGCCTCGCGCTTTGATCTCTCCGCCGCCTGCGTGACGTCGCTCTGTGCGTGTTGTATTGTTGTGCGGTGGTTGTTCGGTGGTGGTGCGGTGCCGCGCGGTGGCTTCTACCGGGTTCCCCCGGTGGCTGGCTCCGGGGCTCGGCTTTTGTCTCGTTCCGCGGCCGCCATGCCGTGGCCGGGTTCCCTTCCCCTGGCGTTCTCCGTTCCCCGCGTTCTGCACAAAAGCGCGTGGCGTTCTTCTCCTAACGCGACGTGGGGCTGCCTAGAGGCGGCGTGGTTCGTGGGTCCTCCGTTTAAAGTGCTTCTAGAACCCGCCGCCGACTTTTTGGACCGCTGTCGGGATCCGGGACCTTTGTTCCGATCGACCACGTTCTAGATTTGGGGGGGGGGGGGCGTTCTAGATCTATAATTTTGTGAATCCATTGCGTGTTGTTCGTGGGGGTGGATGCGGGTGGGGGTCATCTTTGGGAGGGGAGGGGGTGGAACTGCTCGGAGGAACTGCACGGAGGAACTCTGGAGAACTTTTGAAGGGGACGCTTGTAGACGCTCTAGAACTGTTCTCATCTAGACCGAGGGATGCTTTAAAGCTCCGGTTCGGGGGGGGGGGGGGAGTCGACTCGCGTCCTTTGTGCACTTTGCTAGAACCCCATCTGCTTTCTTAAGAGTTCTAGATCTATAATGTTTTGAATCCATGGGGGGGTCATCTTTGGGGGGATGGAACTGCCCGGAGGAACTCTGGAGAACTTTTGAAGGGGACGCTTGGAGACGCTCTAGAACTGTTCTCATCTAGACCAAGGGATGCTTTTAAGGCTCCGGTTCTTGGGGGGGGGGGGGGTTTAGTCCACTCGCGTCCTTTGTGCACTTTGCTAGAACCCCATCTGCTTTGTTAGAGTTCCTGAACTCTGTTCTCTGTGACATCCACAGCCTTAGGGCCAAACAAAAGAACCACCGAGAGTTCTCTGCATGAAACAACCCCCACCCACCCGCCCTCAAACAAAACTTTTTCAAACCCCCTGGTCACCCTCATGATCTTCCAATAAAGAACCCTAGAACCTTCCACGTTCGTATTCCTCTACTGTAGGTTCTAAAAGGTTAGCTGCCCAAGGTGCGAGTTGGGTTCCTCAGGTATTAGAGTGGACTGGTGGGAATGCCCGGGGCTTCGGCGCTTGGCCCCCGGATGTGTGAGGCAGGTCTACGACCACGTTCTCCAGTTCAGGAGTGGTTTCGAAATAACCCGAGATTAGAGCCCAGGCCCCCGGAATGTGACCTTTGTGGGGGTTCTCGCTGGAACGTTCTCCCCGGAAGCGTTTGGTTCGATTGCGCGCTCCGAAGGTGTATCGATTTCTGGAAGCGGGAACGAGGCAGCGGCTCTTCGGGGAGACGTTCTCCTGCGCAAGAGCCGTTTCGGTTGGATGTTTGGGGAGATCCTGCGGCCTGCGTGGAGAACGTCAGAGGTGCGGTCGGTGTTTCTGAGCTGGGTTTTAAATAAAGAAAAAGAAATGAATGTTTGGAGTTATTTTTGTTTTGAGGGGGTGGTGGTGGAACCTCGGCACGCGGAGTCCAGAATGTTCCGCCTAGAACTTCTTTGTTGTGAGTGGCCTCCCGGAGAAATCAGGCCTGAAATCCGTTCTGCAGATCCACGCTGTGAGAGAGAGAGAGGGAACGTGAGAGAGAGAGGCTGAAAGATGGAGAAAGAGATAGAGAGAGGCTGACGGAGAGAGAAAGAAAGGCTAAAAGGTGAAGAGGTGGAGAAATGGAGTGAGAGTGGAGGATAGTGAGAAAAAGGCTGACCAAGAGAGAGAGAGAGGTGGAGAAATGGAGTGAGAGTGGAGGATGGTGAGAAAGAGGCTGAACGAGAGGGAAAGAAAGGCTAAGAGAGAGAGTCTGAAAGTGCGAGAGGTGGAGAAAGAGGTTATGAGAGAGAGAGGTGGAGAAAAGTTGTGAGAGAGAACGAAAGGCTGAGCGAGAGAGTGTGGAGAAAGATGATGCTGAGGTGGAGAGAGAGATGCTGAAGGAAAGAAAGCGAGAGATGGAGAAAGAGGTTGTGAGAGAGAGAAAGAGAGGCTGAGAGCAAGAGATGGAGAAAGAGGTTGTGAGAGAGAGAGGCGATGGAGAGAGAGGATGTGAGAGTTGCTGAAAGAGCGAAAAAGGAAGGCTAAGAGTGATGCTGTGAGAGAGAGAGAAAGTCTGAGAGGTTGAGAGAGAGAGAGGCTGTAAGAGAGAGAGAGATTAAGCGAGAGTGAGGCTGCGAGAGAGAGAAAGAGGGAGAAAGTGAAAGTCTGAGAGGTTGAGAGAGAGAGAGAGAGGGGGGGATAAAGCGAGAGCGAGGCCGAGAGAGCTTTAAGATTCTGCACTCTCAGCTCGGCGTCTGAAGACAGGTTTTGATTGAATGTTTTTTTAGGGACAGAAGTGAGACATGAGGACGGTGACTCCGTCCTACCGGCAGAACCGAGAGATGAAGATGCCAGAGATGTGATGGATGGCAGGTGTTGGAGGGACGGGGACAGGCTGATGGAGGAGAACACTTGGGATGGGTTGATGGAGGGGGACACCCATGATGTGGTCGGGGTGATGGAGGAGGACACTTGGGATGGGTTGATGGAGGGGGACACCCATGATGTGGTCGGGGTGATGGAGGAGGACACTTGGGATGGGTTGATGGAGGGGGACACCCATGATGTGGTCGGGGTGATGGAGGAGGACACTTGGGCCGGGGTCGATGGAGCAGGACACTCGGGAAGGGGTCAGGGTGATGGAGTGCAACCATCAAGTATGAAGTATGAGGGATTATATAACCAGTGTATCTGAGGGATTATACTAGTTGCGGCAACCATCAGGTATATGGGATTATTGTCATGGCAACCATCAAGTATGAGGGATTATAGTAGTTGTGTTAACCAGCGTATCTGGGGGGGACACTTGGGATGGGGTAGCGGTGATGCAGGGTGGACTCTTGGGACGGGGTCGATGGAGCATGACGTGGAGTGATGGAGGTTGGACACTCGGGTTAGGGTGATGGAGGGGGACACTCGAGATGGGGTGTTGGAGCAGGACACTCGGGATGGGGTCGGGGTGATGGAGGGGACACTCAGGACGGGGTGATAGAGCAGGACACCTGGGACGAGGTCAGGGTGATGGAGGGGGACACTCGAGATGGGGTGTTGGAGCAGGACACTCGGATAGTGTCGGGGTGATGGAGCAGGACACTCGGGAAGGAGTGACGGAGGGGGACACTCGGGTCGGGGTCAATGGAGCAGGGCACTCGGGACGGAGTGATGGAGGAGGACACTCGGGATGGGGTTGTGGTGATGGAGCAGGACATTCGGGGTGATTGAGGGGGATACTCGGGAAATGCTGATGGAGAAGGGACTCGTCCCACATAAATGACGGTTGCCGTATCTACTATAATCCCTCATGTTTGACGGTTGCCACGACTACTCTTTTCCTCCATACACAAACTGTTTCTCCAACTGCTGTAATCCTTCATACACAGTGGTTGCCAATACTACTATAATCCCTCAGTCGCACTGGTTGCCACAACTACTATAATCCCACAGACATGATGATTGCTATGGCTACTATAATCCCTCCTGCTTGAAGGTTGCCATGACTACTGTAATCCCCCATACACAATTCTTTCTCCAACTGATGTAATCCTACATACAAGATGGTTGCCAATACTACTATAATCCCTCAGACACGCTGGTTGCCACACCAATAATCCCTAATACACCACGGTTGCCATGACATCTATGTTCTCCTCAAACATGCTGTTTGCCATGACAATATTGATCCCATATACATAACGGTTGCCACAACCAGTATAATCCCACTGGTCATGATTGCTATGCCTACTATAATCCCTCATCTGTATGTTTCTCATATATGCCGTTTGCTATCATAACAATAATCCCACGTACATGCTGGTTGCCCCCTCATTCTTGATGGGATTCCTTAAACATGATGATTGCTATGGCTGCTATAATAGTTTATAAATGGTTGCCACACGTGCTATATCCCTCATACACCATGGTTGCCACGACTATTTTAATGCTTCATGAGGCATTCAAGGCATGAAGGATTATAGCATCTGTGGCAACCTTTATTTGTAATGGATTATTGCAGCCATCAAGTATGAGGGATTATAGTAGTCATGGCACCCAGTGTGTCTGAGGGATTATAGTAGTCATGGCAACCAGTGTGTCTGAGGGATTATAGAAGTCAGGGCAACCAGTGTGTAAGGGATTATAGTAGTCGTGGCAACCAGTGTATCTGGGGATTATAGTAGTTGTGGCAACTGTCATATATGTGGGATTATTGTTGTCATGGCAAACATCAAGTATGAGGGATTATAGTAGTTGTGGTAACCAGCGTATCTGAGGGATTATAGTAGTCATGGCAACGGTCATGTATCAAGGAATACAGTTCATTAATGAGGCATGCTGTGATTGGCTCAGGCTCACGTGTGCGTTTCCCTGGCCTTCGTTCCGTGGCGGTTCTCTCGGAGGTCAGCCGGAGCGGCGCTGTTATTGTGCCTCACAGAGGTTTCGCTATTACGCCGTTTATCTGCCGCCTCGTGGCGTCAATCACTTCGGCAGAAAACTGGCGTCTGAGAAAAGTGATGACTCATCAGGTTTTCATGCCGACGTCAGTTCCTATTTCGGGACGTGTTTGGCAGCCGGGGTTTCCTTCTCGCTTCTTGACGTTTTCGTCTCCATTGTTATCATCACATCGCGTGAAAACAAATCGCGATACCGACTCCTGAGTCGTTTCCTAAAGCGACTCCTCTGTGTGAAGCGCAGCATGTCGTTACAGTCGCACAGCGCTGCTCCAAGTGGCGACTTCTGGGGGCCGACCACCTTTCAGATTTAAAGGGGGGGGGGTGGACAAAATTTCTGATTCTGAACTATCGAGGGATTAAAATAGCTGTTGCAACCATATTTAGTGAGGTAGTATTGTAGTTGTGGGAACTGTTTATAAGGGTTTATAGTAGTTGTGGAAACCATTTTTAGTGAGGGATTTAATTAGTCATGGCAACTGTAGTGTGAGGGATCATAGTTGTGCAACTATTTTAGGGATTGTAGTAGTTCTGGCAACTGTTGAGTGAGATTTCTAGTAGTCATGGCAACTGTCTTTTAATGTATTTTAATAGTATTCGCGGCAACCATTTTAATGAGGGTTTTAATTAGTCATGGCAACTAGGGCTGCAACAACGAATCGATAAAATCGATTATCCAAAGTATCGATAGTGAATTTCCATTATCGATTCGTTGGGTCGCACTATTTACTCGCAATGTCGTAACCGCTTACCGTAAACCGTAACCGAGTCTGCAAAACAAGTTGATAAAATGAAATGAAACGCAGAAAACGCAGAAAACAATCTTCCGTTTAAATCCAAACTGCGGGAGCTTCAAGCTGCACACAAATAAAGAACGTGGAACATGCAAGCTCTGCAAAAATGAATTGAGCTGTATGGAGCACCACAGTGATGATACACCACCTGAAACTAAACACTGATGATGATGAAGCTGGACTGCAGATAAATCACTACAACATCCCGAGATTCTTTAGTTCTGAAGTGAATCAACGTCACACTATCAGACCGGCAGAGCAGCTTCATGCTGTATTTGGTTGTTAACTGGATAATAACAGCGATAGAGAACGTGTCTTAACGTCTGTTATACGAATACGTCCGTATTTCACGTCCTGTTTATTTTTTAAAGTGAGGAAATGTCCTGTTTTTTAGCGCATCAATAGCAGCACACTGCAGGGGAGCGGGGCAGCGGCGCGCACATGCGCACGACGTAAAAGTACGCGGCTTTAGCCATTTAAATGACCTTCATTGGATCATTAAATGTCCCGGCACTGGGACACTGCACATGGCGCTGCGTGTCAGTCCGCAAACAACATGCCGGAGCGCAAGTGTGTGTTTACAAAAGAGTTTCCCCGCTTTCAGACCGCATCGAGACAAACGGGAAGCCTTGTGCACGGTGTGCAAAGCAGCCACATATTAAAATTATCCAATTAAAATTTCACACGAGGTATTTTTTTTTTTTGTTAACTGGCTAATTTGTTAATTTTTTTTTTCAATAGCTGATTGTTAATTAGTTAATTTGTTAATTTATTGGTGGCACGGTGGCTTAGTGGTTAGCACGTTCGCCTCTCAGTGCTAGGGATTCCCGGTTCGAATCCCCATCTGGGTGGAGTTTCCATGTTCTCTCCGTGTCTGTGTGGGTTTTCTCCGGGTTCTCCGGTTTCCTCCCACAGTCCAAAAACATGGATCAAGTCAATTGAATTCTCAAAATTGCCCCATATAGAGTGTGTCTGTGTGAGTGAGTGTGTGCCCAGCGATGGATTGGCGCCCTGTCCTGGGTCTATCTGCCCAGTGCCCGAGACGTTCTCCCCTGGATGGGCATGGGGAACCCCACTGCAACCCTAATAGAGGATAAAGCGGGAGATAATGAATGAATGAATGAGTTAATTAATTTCTTTTCCAATAGGCTGCAGAACAGACAATTTTTGGTTCATTACTGAGGGCAAATGAGTATCGTGTTATTCGGAGTTGACTTTTGTTGTTAAGTGAGGGATGTTTAGATGATACATTATTTCTTTCATTGTGCTTTTCATTAATTACCGGAAATGTTAACTTAAACATTTTGAATGAAATTACTATATATAATAACCCTATTTAATGAGGGATTTAATTAGTCATAGTTGTGTGAACCATTTGAGAGATTATAGTAGTTGTGGCAACTGTTAGTGACGGATTAGTAGTTGTGGGAACTGTTTATGAGGGATTATAGTAGAGGTGGCAACCGTTGTTGTTTAGGGGGGAGTATTGTAGTTGTGGAAACTTGTGTATAAGGGGTTATAGTAGTTGTGGAAACTGTTAGTGCGAGATTATAGTGGTCATGGTAAACGTTGTTTATGAGGGATTAAAGTAGTCATGGCAACTGTTGTTTATGGAGGGTTATAGTAGTTGTGGGAACTGTTTATGAGGGGTGATAGTAGATTTGCAGCCGTTGTTTCTAAGGGGTTATGGTAGACATGGCAACCATTTTTAAATCAGGGATTACAGTGCTTGTGGATACCGTTGTTTGTGGGGGAATTATAGTAGAAATGGCAACCGTTGTTTGCGTTTATGGGAGTCATGACCACTGTCGGTGGGGGATTATAGTAGTCGTGGCAACCATTGTTCATGAGGCAACAGTTTGAGGGATTGTAGTCATAGCGACCGTTGTTTGAGGGGGGTTTATGGTAGACATGACAACTGTTTGAGGGATTATAGTAGTACTGGCAACCTTTTTTTTCTTAGGGCTTATAGTATTCTGTGGTCTCTGAGGGGTTAACGTTGCCATGGCAACTGTTTGAGGGATTATAGTAGGCGTGGCAACCGTTGATCATGAGGGATTTTTTAAAAATACCGCGGCCGGGTTGCGGAACGCTGGGTTCTCGCGGGTCGGGGTCTCCGTACGCTGGTCGGGACGGGGTGCCAGCGGACGGGTGTACAGGTGGATGACCTTCAGGTGCACACGCTGGGGTAGGATGGACCTGCTGGGGTAGAGGGCTAGGGGGCAAGAGGGGCAAATGGGCGAGCAAGAATACTGTGTGTGTGTGATGAAACGCACGCTGACAGCTCCTTTACATTTGCAAAGGGCCCAGCAGCAGCTGTGCTTGTCCCACTGCAACACACACACACACACACACACACACACACACACACACACTCTCACACACACACACACTCGGGGGCCGAGTCGAAAAATCCACCCAACACAAAAAGAGGAAACAAAACTGGAGCGCCGAGCCGAGGACCTTGTGGCCTCTCGGCCGTAACCCCTCCCCCCTCCCTCCTATCCTGCTCCCTACAGCTTTTCCAATGTAAATGCGGGCGCTTGGGCCATTTGTGAGGAGAAAGCTTCAGGCGTGTGTGTGTGTGTGTGTGTGTGTTCAGGCCCTCAGCCATGTGCGCTTCATTTAACTCACTGTTTTAATGCAAATGCTCGTGTTTGTTTTTTTTTTTGTTTTTTTGGGATCGTGACGCGGTAGATTTTACGGTTCACGTCGCGGCGTTCTGACTCTTACGAATATTTTATTATTATTATTTTCAAGCGTTTATGAAGGTTTATGGTAGTTGTGGCAACGGTTAGTAAGGGTTTTAATTAGGTGTGGCAACTCCCCGTTATTGTGGGATTATAGTAAAATAAGCAATTGTTAGTAAAGGATTTGTATAGATTTGGCAACTGTTTATGATGGATTATAGTCGTCATGGCAGCCGTTGTTGTTGTTAATGTGGGATTACATAGTCATTGCAACTGTTGATTATGAGGGATTATAGTAGTTGTGGCATATGTTTTTGAGGGATTATAGTCGTTGTGGCCACCGTTGTTTACAAAGGATTATAGTAGTCGTGGCAATCGTTGTTCATGAGGGATTATAGTAGTCGTTGCAACTGTTATGTGGGATTATAGTAGTCATGGCAACTGTTATGTGGGATTATAGTAGTCGTGGCAACTACTATAATTCAGGGATTAAAGTAGATATCTGTAGTTTCTAAGGGGTTATAGTAGTCATGGCAACCGTTGAGTGATTATAACAGAAGTGGCAACCATTGTAAATGAGAGATTATGTTGGTCACGTCATGGCGTGCTGACTTTTTAAAAATAAATTATTATTGAAGCGTGTTTGAACGTAGTCACTCGTCAGCATCGTGCACGTTTGGGACGGCGCCTGCTTTCTGTGTCGTGTTTTTTTTTTTTCTTTTTTCAGTGCATCTTGTTTACGTTTGGCGGTCGACGGTAAACGCAGACATGGCGTGCGTCGTGGACTTTCTGCTCCGTTGACGCAAAACCGCAGCACGACCTCCATGGCGCCTGCCGAGAAGATAACACTTCCATCTTTGTGTTCTGTAGGAACATGTTCTGCAGGATCGGGATGTTTAGGGATGATAGTAGTTGTGGCAGCTGTTGTAAGTGAGGGATTATAGTGAAATTTATAGTGAGGGATTTAATTAGTCTACAGGGGACTTAATTTATAGGGGACTAAAGTAGTCATGGCAACCGTTGTTGTTTTTGAGGGATTATAGTAGTCGTGGCAACCGTTGTTTATTAGGGATTATGGAAGTTGTGGCAAACGTTTGAGGGATTATAGTAGGCATGACAATCTTTGTTTTTTTTATTAGGGACTGTAGTAGATGTGGCAACCGTTTGAGGGATAGGGGTCAATGCAACCGTAGTTGTTTATGAGGGGATTATAGAAGTCATGGGAACTATTTGAGGGATTAATGTAGATGTGGCAACTGTTGTTTCTAAGGGGTAGTTGTGGTAACCGTTGTTTGAGTGAATCTTGTAGTTGTGGCAACCATTGTTTTTTATTAGTGACTGTAGTAGTCATGGCAAATTTTTATGAGGGATTTTAGTGGTCATAGCAACCATAGTTGTTTGAGGGATTGTACAAGTCATGGGAACTATTTGAGGGATTAATGTAGTGGTGGCAACCGTTGTTTGAGTGAATATAGTAGTTGTGGCAACCATTGTAAATGACAGATTACGGTGTCGTGGCAACTGTTGTTAATGAGGGATTATAGTAGTTGTAGCAACCGTTGAATATGGTAGTCATGGCAACTGTTAGTGAGGGATTTAATTAGTTGTGGCAACTGTTGGTTATAAGTGGTTGTGGCAACCATCATTAATGATGGATTTAATAAGTTGTCTCAACACTTGTTAGAGGGATAGCAGTATAACTGGCAACCGTTGTTTATAAGGGGTTATGGTAGTCATGGCTACTGTTAGTAGTTATGATAATCATGGCAACCATAATTCGTAAGGGGTTATGGTGGTTGTGGCAACCCTTGTTAGGGAGGGATTTAATAAGTTGAGGCAACCATGTCTATCAGGTATGAGGGGCAGTAGTAGCTGTGGAGCCAGGTGTTTATCAGGTAAGAGGGATTGTAGTAGTTGTGGCAACCTTTGTTTATTGATCTATGGGTTCTGTGAACGTTCTATGAAAACGCTGATGCTGCAGTCCTGAGTGGACGGCACAACGGATTTCCCGGAATGCCTCTTTTTTGGGGCCCATGCGCAGAAAGGCTGTGAGTCAAGTACCAGAGTCCAGTTCTGAATGTCGCTGAACTCTGACTGATGAGGAGGAAGTGAGAATGATCTGGGAAGTCCAGTCATGTGACCTGCCGACTTTCCCTTTAACGCGAGACGATCCAGTTTTCCAGAAGGGTTCTAATTACAGAGCGGCCTGGTGGTTGGTTTGGGAACGTTTGAGTTAGTTCGGGTGGCGGATGTGTGGATGGAGGGTGAGGGTGGCGGTGAGGACGGAGCGAACTGCCCTCTGCTGGCCTGATCCTGCGTTGATGGGACTTGGTTTTGTAGCATTCTAGCACCTCCACCATGCTTTACTGTCTGAGTGGAATGTTCAGCGACTAGACGACTTTTCACCCCCTCAGCGACTTATTATTAAATGTATAGCGACATGTTCTTCTGGTTCTATCCTCAGCGAGCGCCGAGTTCTGCTGTGTGCCTCATACCCGCAACACTCTCAGTGCTCGGTCAACTGGGCCGCACTGCCACTGACTCCACCCCTACTTGCATAGTGGAACTATAAACGTCCCCAAACATCTAGCTAGGTAGCTAAAAAGTGGTCTAGGGTATTTTTATTTTATATGATTTTTTACACTGTTCCGCAATGTTCAGTTCTCAAACTCGAAGTTTGCAAACGAATCTTTATGCAAATTACGCGATGATTTGTTCGGTGACTTTTAACGACTTTCAGGATAGCCAATAGCTACATTCGGTACTGAAAGGTTGCAACAGCGCACTGTCATTGACCCCGCCCCCTAATTACAGAGTGGCATGGAAATATAAACATCCAAAAAAAATCTAGCTAGGTA
>JAFMOC010000277.1:307500-347500 GCA_019802505.1 Corydoras sp. C115
AAATTTCCCCATAGTGTAGTGAGTGTGTGTATGCCCAGCACCCAACGTTCTCCCCTGGATGGGCATGAGGAACTGGGCATGGGGAACATATCCCCACCTTCCTATTAAAGGTACAAAAGGTACTGTACCAATCAAAAGTTTAGCCACGCCCCCTTTCTGTTCCACTTATTCTCCTTGTTCTCGGTTCCATTTCCGGACTTTGGAGTTCTACAGTAGATTCCAGCCTGTAGTCCATCTGTTTGAGTTCTACAGTACATACTGTGTAATCATTTCTAATGGTCAGAACACCAATAGTACCCCTGCAGAGCAGGAATCATTCGGTCGGGGCATTAGTCCTATCCCAGCAGTGTCACTGAGATCCCAGTACTAGTCAAATGTTTGGCCATGCCCCTTTTTTGGATCCCCTTTTTGTCCGTGTTCTCAGTTCCACTTACTGATAGTACCACCGGAGAGCAGGGGTTATTTGATCGGGGCATTAGTCCTATCCCAACAGTTTGAGTGAGATGCCAGTGCTAGTCAAACATTAGGCCACACCCCTTTTTTGCTCCATTATCTATTTGTAGTTCTCCAATTCCAGACTGTTCTAATGGTCAGGACCCCAATAGTACCCCCCACAGTGCGGGGAATATTGGGTCGGGGCATTAGTCCTATCCCGGCAGTGTCACTGAGGTCTAAGTGCTGCCCTAAAACCCCCCTCAGCACATCGGTGTCACTGCAGAACTGATCCACCACCCAAATGATACCTGTTCTGTGAGAACGTAGAACCCAACAGGGGACTAACAACAACAAAGAACCCTGATGGACTACAGTCTGGAACTGTAGAACCACAAAGTCCATCTATATGGTGAGTGGAGGCAGAAGGGGGGCTTGGCCTAACTCCAAGCTAATACTGCAGTCAGATCAGACTGTGTCCTATCCCGGTACCATGCTGCACTTCACAGAGCTTTGATGTCTGTAAAAGCGGTCAGCGTGAACCTTGCAAGGGAACCATGGAACTGGATTCCGTGATTGGGTAATACTCTTTGCCCATACAGTGCACCTGGAAATACTTGGGGTGGGGTGGGGGGTGAACTTGGGTTCCAAAACAGGTTAGGAACGTGGTACGCCGAGAGACGAGCGCAGTGGTTCCCCCTCCCTCTCTTCTTCTCAGCTGTTTACCGTCACCCCGGGTTCTCCGCGCGAGCGATGACTCAGTTCCCCACGCCCGCACCTCCCGCTCATCCCGGATTGCGCCGCACGCCATCCAGGGGCCCGGCGGATGGGGTCTTTGTATCTCGCGACCCGACCCGTAACGTTTCAGGCGATGCCCCCGGGGGAACCGGAGGTTCTCCACGTGTGCTGATCCGAGGACAGCGACTGGCTGCGGGGCCCCGGAGGCGACGGGGTCGGACAATGAGCGCCGGGTTAATGAGGCGCTCTGAATGGATCCTCTGTCCGGGTTCTAGGTTGTAGCGGCGAGGTTTTCGCTGACAAAGCAGAAATGCGTTAACAGAACGTTAACCAAGCCCTCATCCTCTTCCTCCTCCTCTTCCTCGTTACATGTGGCGCGTCTTTCCTTTCCTTTGTTCCGCGGCACCTTCCGCTTTCAGGCGTCTCGGGTTCGGCGCTCGGCAGCGCAAAGAACCGGCGTGGGCGGACGAGGTACCTCGCGTGTGCTCGAGGTGCCTCGCGCCTCATGGAAAGCTTTTGTTTCCTCTCCGGCGGTTGCGGGCCCGGCTTCGGGTGACGCGGGCCCCGTGTTTCGGATGGAGCGTGAGTGGGAGGTGCCGGCGGTCGCTCTGAAGTCACCTCGTGTCCTGACTGCGAACTGTTTCCAGCAGCGCTCGGAACCGAGCTCTCGGAACCAAGCTGGCACTGGATGATTCCCCTCACCCCCCCAGTAAGATGCCTGTAGTGGTTCCTCTGCCAGAGAACCGATCTTATCATCCGGCATCCTGTTCAGGGACCGGGCAGGATGTTTATTGTCCTCCCTGATGACCAGCCTTCTTTTCTCTTAATTTCCCACAATTCCACAGCTTTTTTGAGACGTGGGAGGACGGTGGGTGGTGGATCAGTTATACTGTGTACCACCACCCCTCTGTTATACCCCCTTTTTTGACCTTTCTGACTCTTTCTTGCCTTCTTTGTTGTTGTATAATGGCTGAGGGGTGTGGCGTGGTGTGTGTGTGTGACTGACTGACTGACCAACCGACCAGGACAATGCACACACTGTGGCTCCACTTTTCAGCACAGGTGCCGATAGTTCATCTTGATGGATCATGGGGTTCTATTTCTTCATGGATTAGTGTGTGTGTGTGTTTGTATTTATGTATATATATATATATATATATATATGTGTGTGTGTGTGTGTGTGTGTGTGTGTGTGTGTTTGTATTTATGTGTATATATATATATATATATATATATATATATATATATATATGTGTGTGTGTGTGTGTGTGTGTGTGTGTCGGGACAGGGGGTAGTACCTGTGTGTGTTTGTATGTATGTATATATATATGTGTGTGTGTGTGTGGGTGTGTGTGTGTGTGTGTGTCGGGACAGGGGGTAGTACCTGTGTGTGTTTGTATGTATGTATATATGTGTGTGTGTGTGTGTGTGTGTGCGTGTGTGTGTCGGGACAGGGGGTAGTACGTGTGTGTTTGTATGTATATATATGTGTGTGTGTGTCGGGACAGGGGGTAGTACGTGTGTGTGTGTGTTTGTTTGTATGTATGTGTGTGTGTGTGTTGGGACAGTGGGTAGTACGTGTGTGTTTGTATGTGTATATGTGTGTGTGTTGGGGGTGTGTGAAAAAGTCTGAACTTTGTGCTCAGGTTTACACACACACACACACACACACACACACACACACACACACACACCGTCTCTCTCTGTGTACTTGTATAAACTCAGGTTCTATGTTACACTCACGTATTTAAAGCAACGCCCGTCTTTCCCAACATAACACTTGGAGGTCAGCCAGCATACAGCGCCCCCTGCAGGCTCAAGGGACTCACCTGGCGGACAGTAAGGACAGCTTCCCTTCCGTCTCCCGTCCTCCGCTTCCCCCGAGGATGTGATGCGTGATGGAAGAGGGCCCCGGGTTCCGTCCGGCAGATCTTGGAGTCGGAGCTCGGCGGGTCAGCTGACTTCGTAGTCAGCAAACGTTCTCGGTAATTCCAGGAATGGGCCCGGTGAGCGCCGACACGTTCTAGATCCCGCTCCGGAGTTGACTCGTGACCCGACGGCGTTCTTGCGCAACCGTGTGGGTGGATAATTAGTTTGGTGAGACGGGTGGAGATCAGACGGGTTCTAGAGTGCAAACGAGTGCACGCCTGGAGTCCAGCACCGAGCCTCCTCAGAGTCAGAATTATGTGGATGGCTTAACGGAACACGTTCCGTCAGGTCCACAGGTATTTGGACGGTGCCTCATTACCTCATCTCTTTATCGTACACGTGGACCCAAAACTAGGGTAGAACTGGAGCAAGCGTTTGTCTGGAACGGTACCTTCTGTGTTCTCGGGGCTCGTGGGTTCCCCATGCCCATCCAGGGGAGAACATTTCATGCACTGGACCGATACATCCAGAACAGAACACACACTCTTAATACATAGGGACAATCTTGTACCACCAATTCGCCTTGAATCCATGTCCTTGGATTCGTTGGAGGAAACAGGAGAACCCGCTTGAAAACACACGTGGACGCTGGGAGAACCTGGAGTCTCGTTGCGGATCGGGATTTGAACCTGGACCTCCTGCGCCAGCATGCCTGTAACCCCCATCAATGTGCCGTGTTTACTAATGAACTCGGTTCTAGAGCGCCGACACGTTCTAGATCACGGTCTGGAGTTGACACGTGACCATGTGTTCTTGCATAATGATGTGGGTGGATAATTAGATTGGTGGAGATCAGACGGGTTCTAGAGTGCACACCTGGAGTCCATCACCGCAAATTCGCCTTTAATCCATGTGTTCGGATTCTGGGAGAAAACCGGAGAACCCGCTTGAAAGCACACATGGACGTGGGGAGATCCTGGAAGCTCGTTCCGGATTCGAACCTGGATGTCCTGCGCCAGTGTGCCGTGGACGAACCTGGACGTCCTCCATCTGTGTTCCGTGTTTACTAATGAGCTTGGTTCTAGAATGCCGAAACGTTCTAGATCATTCTCCGGAGTTGACACGTGACCAGGTGTTCTTGTGTACTGATGTTGGTGGATAGAACCCATCTGATCTCCACCCGTCTCACCAAACTAATTAGAGTGCATGCCTGGAGTCCAGCACCGATCCTTCTCATAGCCAGAAGTATGGCTTAACGGAACACGTTCCGTTGGGGGGGGTAGTGGTGCTGGATAGATGCACCCATGACGGAACACACACTCATACTATATAGGGACAATCTAGTACCGTGGATAGTGATCGACCGATATGGGTTTTTTAATGACCGATGCCGATATTTAGACGACAGAAGTGGCTGATGGCCGATATATAAAGCCGATATTACCAGTTTTTATTGCAACTAATAAAGTATAATAATAATAATAGTAATAATAATAATAAACATGACACAAAAGTAATCAGACAGTTTATCACTGTCTACTCTACTTTTTGTAATACAGAGTGCAATATTAAAAACATACAACTTTAAATTATACATTATTAATTAAAGTTTCAGTGTACCTAAACATAAACAAGCAGATAGCAGCATCTTTTTATGAACATTTATTGATGAACATTGCACAATGCACACCATTCAATTCAACATTCAATTAACTTTTTGAACTAATGAGCCAATTTAGCTCATTTAGATAAATAAAGAAAATATTAACAAACAAATATTGTAGTTTGTAGTGTGAAAAAGTACTTATTTGAATATCTCAAGAAAAAAATTAAATGAAAATTAAACTAGTTCAGAATTAAAATCGTGAACTTTGAAAATGAAATGTTCACTTTGAGCATGTATGAACTGAACCTGAACAATGTTCAGAAAAGCTGTGAACTGGCACAACACTGCCTGTAAGCTATCATCAGTTAGTGCTAGCGATATATAGCGTTAGCTAGACAGTTTAACAAAATTGCTCTAATTATACAAAAAGTAAACACTTTATATGTTACAATTAGCATCCTGGAACATTATTATAGCGTTAGCTAGCGATAATTAGTATTAATAATAATAATAATAATAATAAATTTTATTTGTAGTGCACTTTACATTTGATCACAAATCTCAAAGTGCTACAACATATAACAACTAACAACATATAAAAGCAAAAAGTTAAGAATAGTAAATCCTTCTAAAAAAAAGCAGATAACAACACTATAAAAGCAACAATCAATTAAAAATGATCAGTTCTTCTAAAAAGCAGATAAAAACACTATAAAAGCAACAATCAATTAAGAATTTGCAGCTCATAGTTGGACAGTTTTGCGTTCAAGTGGTTGCTAAGCTTACAGTTCCAAATAAAACTATTGGCATTTTCTCTCTAAATAACATAATCGCTCTAATTATGCAGACAGTAAACACTTTACACATTACAAAGAGCAGCCAGTAACAAATACTGAGAGTTGAAAGAGAAACCGTTTTCTCTCATGAGGTGAAGCGCAGTTTGAGCATTGAGTGAAATTCTGCCAGAAGAACACTAGGGGCCGCTCTAAGCAAAAGTTCAAATGATCAAATGACCGTATTCAGTCATTGAGTCAGAATGACGGAGCTGCCCACAGCGTTGCCTGTAGGCATTGTTTAAATATCGGCCTTGTGCGCTCATATATCGGCCCATGCCGATTATCTAAAAATGCCAAAAATCGGCCCCGATTAATCGGTCGATCACTAACCGTGGATAATCAGTTTGGTGAGATGGGTGGAGATCAGACGGGTTGGGTTCTAGATTGCACGCCTGGAGTCCAGCACCGATCGGTTCTAGAGCGCCGACACTCCCTGATCATTCCCTGGATGGAATGATCATAGATCATTCCCTGGAGTTGACACGTGCCCCGACGGCGTTCTTGTGTAAGGATGTGGGTGGATAATTAATTTGGTGAGGCGGGTGGAGATTACACGTGTTCTAGAGTGCAGCACCGATCCTTCTCATAGTCAGAAGTATGTGGACGGCTTTACGGAACACGTTCTGTCTGGGGTATGGGCGCTGGGTAGATGCAGCCAGAACATCACACACACTCACTACATAGGGACATTCTAGTACCGCCAATGCGCCTAGAACCCACTAATAGCACACCTGGACGCGGGGAGAACCTGGAAGCTTGTCCCAGATCGGGATTCGAACCTGGCCCTCCCGCGCCAGCATGCCCGCCACCCCCATCCGTGTGCCGGCTGCCCTTTCGAGCACTTTGCCGGTAATTACACACAAAAGGCGGTTGAAGTGGAACCGCACTAAAGACCGACGTGGCATTTCGGGAGGTCGCGACCAGATTCAATTAGTGAACGTTCTCCAGAATAGACCGGGTTCTTGAAAAACCTCTCTTTGACGAGTCAGGAGCGTGTACGTACTGCCTACACTGATGGGGTAAGGGGGTTGGTGTTGGTGGTGTGCGCCTGTGCGTCTAGAGGTCTATGAGAACAGCGCACTGTGAGTAGATCCTGCATGGTTCTCCGAGATAAGACTGATTGATGAGGGCAGTTAGCGCCCTTCCGGCCACGGAGCTCTCCTTGCCGCCCGATCGACCCCCGCTCGAGTACCGGGTAGAACCAGAGGGAGGAGGGTCGGGGAGGAAGGCATGGCGGACGAGTGGCTGATTAAACGAGGTTACCGCGGGGTGAGGAACCGAGGCTCCACCTTCCTCCCGGGGCGGATGCAGCACTGGAGGGGGCCCCCCCACCCCGCAGCTGCTTGCTCCGGAGTGTACCGAATCTTATTTGACCGTTTCCTGTTTTATTCTAGAACCTAGAACGTGGACTGGGACCTTCTTGTAGTTCGTAGATCTGTCCTTCGCACCTCAGAGTTCTTAGTTCCTTTAGTTCCCTTTAAAGACCCTCCAAGATCAAAGGAGTTCCTGCTCCTGTGGGAGTCCTGACCTTCTGTGAGGAGTATAGTCTGTGGTTGGAGAACAAAGTGGAACTGATAGATGGTCAGGGAAACGAGCCTGTATACTCTACTGGGAGCCCGAATTGAGGAGCCTGTAATAGTAGTCTGGCTTATGGAGTCCGGCTTATGGAGTCCGACTTATGGAGCCCGACTTATAGAGCCCGACTTATAGAGCCCAACTTCAGGAGCCTGTCTTTAGTCTGACTTATGGAGCCCGACTTATAGAGCCCGACTTATAGAGCCCAACTTCAGGAGCCTGTCTTTAGTCTGACTTATGGAGCCCGACTTGAGAAACTTGACTTAGGGAGTCCGAATTATGAAGCCCGAATTGAGGAACCCGACTTCAGGAGCTTGACTTAAATCTGACTTATGGAGCCTGACTTGAGAAACTTGACTTGGGGAGCCCGAATTATGAAGCCCAACTTAAGGAGCCTGTCTTTAGTCTGACTTATGGAACCCGACTTCCTCAAAAGGTTCCTGTAAAGAACTCTCCAGCAGTTCTGATAGTTCTACCAAAAAAGGTTCCGGCGGTACAATAGAGGCGCATCCTGTTCCCACTCCCATATCGAGGTCACGACTAGATCGGAAAACTATTCCCATCCAAAGCCCTAATTCCTGGGGGGTTGTTTTGTATTAAAGCAGGGGGTGGAGACTGGGGGGGTGAGGGGGTGGAGGGGTAGATGCGAGTATTGTGTAGAGCAACAACAGTGGAGTGACATCACGGAACAGGGGGCTTGTGTGGAAAAGTGTGAACGCTAAGTACATCGAACGCACCCTCGTTGTGTGTGCGTGCTGTAAAGTATACTCTGCCCCACCCCCACCCCAACACCCCCCCAACCCCCCCCAACCCCCCACTTTTCCCAGGACGGGGGAGTGGGGAATTTAAATGGCATTAACAGCATTGGGTCGATGACTGATGTATGAATGCGCTTTACGCAAAGACTAATCGTTTTCATAGGCGCTTGAGTGGTGGCAGGTGCTTTTAGAGCTGTGTGTGTGTGTGTGTGTGTGTGTGTGTGTGTGTGTGTGTGTGTAAAATATTTAAATAGCTCAGCGTCACTCAAGAATTCCAGAAATGTTACACCCTTAAGTCATGTTAATGATATCAGCAATTCCGAACTTAACTCCTGTGTGCGCGCACACACACACACACACACACACACACACACACACACACACACACCCACACACAATCATAGGGACTTGTCATGAACTTCCATACAGATTTTTCTTTTATCTTGCCAACATATGACCTGTAACTAACCTTATTCTAACCATACAATGTGTATGTGTGTGCACACACACCTACACACACACACACAGATAATTGTAGGGACTTGTCAGACTTCCATTCATATATTCTTTTGTACTTGCCCAAAAGTTTACCTTCAACTAACCTTTTTCTAACTTTAAAACATCTGAGACACACACCCACATGCACATGTATTGTGGGAACGTGTCATAGACAAATTACCTATAACTAACCTTAAAACAGGTCCCTACATATAAGCAAAGTCCCCACAATGTGCTACTTACATGGACACATACACACACACACACACGTACACATCGTGGGGACGTGTCATAGACGTTAACTAATCTTATTTTAACCTTAAAACATGTGACCCAGACACACACACACACACACACAGACTTGTACTCACACCTGTACACATCATGGGGACGTGTCCTAGACAAATATTACCTATAACTAACCTTAGTGTAACATCAAAACAGGTAAGCAAAGTCCCCAAGATGGCAGACTTACATGGACATGCGCACACACGCAAACTTGTACACATTGTGGGGACGTGTCATAGATAAATATTACCTATAACTAACCTTATTGCAACATCAAAACAGATCCCTACATGTAAGCAAAGTCCCCAAGATGGCAGACTTACATTGACACACACAAACTTGTACACACAGCTACACATGTGGACCTTTAAAACGGGTCCCTACATATAAGCTCCCCGCAATGTGTGACTTACATGATCACACATACACACAACACACACTCAAACTTGTATACAATAACACATACACATTGTGGGGACGTGTTATAGACAAAAATTACCTATAACTAACCTTAGAACAGAAATAGATTCCTACATAGAAGCCAAGCCCTTACACTGTGACACACACACACACACTCTCTCTCTCTCTCTCGCTCTCTCTCTCTCTCTCATGGTTGTGTCATAGACAAATACCAGTTATAACTAACCTTAGAACAGGTCCCTACATAGAAGCCAAGCCCTTACACTGAGACACACACACACACACACACACACACACACTCTCTCTCATGGTTGTCCTAGACAATTACTTCTTATAACTAACCTTAGAACAGGTCCCTACATAGAAGCCAAGCCTTTACAATGTGAGACACACACACACACACACACACACACACACTCTCTCTCTCATGGTTGTGTCATAGAAAAATACTACCTATAACTAACCTTAGAACAGGTCCCTACATAGAAACCAAGCCCTTACACTGTGAGACACACACACACACACACACACACACACACACACTCTCTCTCTCATGTTTGTGTCAAATATTAGACAAATATTACCTATAGCTAACCTTAGAACAGGTCCCTACTTAAAAGCCAAGCCCTTACAATGTGAGACACATGCGCACACACACACACACACACACACACACACACACACACACACACACACACACACTCACTCACTCATGGTTGTCATAGACAAATATTACCTATAACTAACCTTAGAACAGGTCCCTACATAAAAGCCAAGCCCTTACAATATGAGACACACACACACACACACACACGCACGCTTGCAGACGCTGAGTGAGCGTGGAAGTGGTTCTAAAGCTCTGGCTTGAGTGCCGATGCTCTCA
This sequence comes from Corydoras sp. C115, assembly GCA_019802505.1. Taxonomy (NCBI): domain Eukaryota; kingdom Metazoa; phylum Chordata; class Actinopteri; order Siluriformes; family Callichthyidae; genus Corydoras; species Corydoras sp. C115. The sequence goes on from JAFMOC010000277.1 coordinate 317,404, forward strand.
GAGGATTCTCTCTCTCTCCATTACTCTGGCTTTTAGAGCGACGCTCCTCAGACGCGGAACGGACGCCAGAACCCGAGCAGCTGTGTCTGCGGCGTTCTCCACTCTCCCACCTAGAACGTCAGCCCACAGACGAACGACGTCGTTGGTGCATCTCCACCTAACATCCACCATTTGACCGACGAAACCCGAATCTCTGTGATTTTTGGCATTGGCGTGATTGTTGGCGTCAGATGGGTTTTCCAAACCCATTACTGTGGTATTTCCACGCAGTTTGGGGGCTTATTGGCCTGAAAAGCCATGTGAGGAACACTCTAGACCTGTTCGTTACACCCCGAATCTTAGAACACCGGGGAATGAACCAATGAACCTCCATGCAGCTGGGCTACATCAGGTCAGATTATTAGCGGTTATAACGTTCATAAGGCGTTTTTGCGGGAGCTCTTTCCACTAGGGGTCGCCACTGCCATCTTTGCTATCTGTCCCAAAGGCCTACTTCGCCTCAGTCAGCAGTTAGCGTTCTGCCTCGCGGTCAGAACGTTCTCCCTGTGCCAGAGTCTGTTAGGTGCCCGGCAATCTGGCATTGTCCCTCTGGCCTTTTTCTGTTTCCCCCACCTGCCCTGCCCGCTCCACACAGAGGTACCTTTCCCATGCCCCTGGTTCTCCCTGCCGGTGCCACACCATGGGTCAGTTCAGTTGGACCGGTAATAGAACCCAATAGTTCCCCAACATTGGATAGATAGGGTCCAACTCTAAAACAACTTGAAAATTCTTCTCTCTCACTTCTTTATAAAAAGCAGTTTCTGTCGGGTGTTCTAAATGGGTGTTCTGCCGGGTGTTCTAAAGTGTTCTATAGATGTTCCTTTTGTTCTGCTTAGAAGGACTCCATTCTGCCGCCTCTTTGCTCCATTTCACCTGGTTTCCTGTTTGGTTTCTTCTCCTTTAATGGACTATTGACTTCAGGAAAGGCCATTGCTCTTTGTCGTAGCCCCCCCCCCCCCCCCCCCACACACACAGACTTTTCTATACCCCCCCCACACACACACGTATCTAGATTGATGTTCCTAGATTGATGTCGGTTCAGATTGAGTAAATGTTGTAAAAGCAGTTAAACTGTGTGACACCTGTGGGATGGTAGTTGTTGTTGGCGGCGCATGTATTTACATATCCAGGTTGTAGTGACTGTTACTGTTGCTGTGTTTGTGGTTGTGACTGCGTCGTTGTGGTTGTGTTGCTGTGTTTGTTGTTGTGGTTGGAACTGTGTTGTTGTGTTTGTGGTTTTGACTATGTTGTTGTGGTTTTGTTGCTGTGTTGTGGTTTTGTTGCTGTGTTGTGGTTTTGACTGTGTTGCTGTGGTTGTAACTGTGTTGTGGTTGTGTTGCTGTGTTGTTGTGTTTGTGGCTGTGACTGTGTTGCTGTGTTTGTGCTTGTGTTGCTGTGGTTGTAACTGTGTTGTGGTTGTGTTGCTGTGTTGTTGTGTTTGTGGCTGTGACTGTGTTGCTGTGTTTGTGCTTGTGTTGCTGTGGTTGTGATTGTAAAACGTGTGTGTGTGTAAATGAGAGAGTCAGCAATAGCGAAAAAGAAATAGTGTGTCTGTATATCTGTGTGTGTGTGTTTGTGTTTCTTGGCTTGTGCACAAAGAATATACTGTTAAAATAAAAGCACTAAATAGACTGTAAATAAGTGTCTCACAAACACACACAGATATACAGACACACTTTATTTTTTGCTATTGTGTACTCTCTCAATCACACACACACACACACACACACACACACACACACAATTGCTCTTTTTCTTTCACACACGCACACATAGATTTGCGTACTCGCTCTCTTCTCTCTTCTCTTTTACACACACACACACACACACACACACACACATTTGCATACTCGCTCTGTCTTATACACACTTGCTCGCTCACTCGCGCGCTCTCTCTCTCTCTCTCTTACACACACACTCACGCACGCACACACCCACACTCGCGCTTGCGTTCTTTTTTCACACACACTTGCTCGCGTTCTCTCTCGCTCTCTCTTACACACACCACCACCAACGCAAGCGTTTTACCAATACATGCCAGGAGGTTGTGCCCTGTGATGAACTAAAGCCCGCTCAGGGTGTTTTGAGCACTGGGATAGGCCTCGACCTTCACCTGAGTGGATTCCAAGAATGGAATGGATGTGGGAATTCAGTTCCAGGTAGCAAGTGGAAGAGCAGAGGGTGGAGGTGGAGGGTGGTTGTGATATGAGGGGGTGGTGGTGAGACCTGCACACGGTCAGGATGAGAAGACGTATTTAATGTGAACGTTATCAGCATGCACACACACACACACACACACACACACACACACACAGCTGTTCCAGATGATCAGACTCATCCTTTAAGTGTTTGTCCGCTTCTGGAATAAATAGAGCAGGAAATTCAACCCAACATCTGACATGCCAGCACACACGCACAGAGAGTCAATGAGTGTGTGTAACAGAGAGAGAGTCAGTGAGTGTGTATAACAGGGAGAGAGTCAGTGAGTGTGTGTAACAGAGAGAGAGTCAGTGAGTGTGTGTAACAGAGAGAGTCAGTGAGTGTGTGTAACAGGGAGAGAGTCAGTGAGTGTGTGTAACAGAGAGAGTCAGTGAGTGTGTATAACAGAGAGAGAGTCAGTGAGTGTGTGTAACAGAGAGAGTCAGTGAGTGTGTGTAACAGAGAGAGAGTCAGTGAGTGTGTGTAACAGAGAGAGAGTCAGTGAGTGTGTGTAACAGAGAGAGTCAGTGAGTGTGTGTAACAGAGAGAGAGTCAGTGAGTGTGTGTAACAGGGAGAGAGTCAGTGAGTGTGTGTAACAGAGAGTCAGTGAGTGTGTGTAACAGAGAGAGAGTCAGTGAGTGTGTGTAACAGAGAGAGAGTCAGTGAGTGTGTGTAACAGAGAGTCAGTGAGTGTGTGTAACAGAAAGAGTCAGTGAGTGTGTGTAACAGAGAGGGAGAGAGAGAGTCAGTGAGAGAGAGCGAGAGAGTGTGTGCATGTGCAAGAGACAAAGAAAGCGAGCGAGCGCAAGTTTGTGTGTGCGAAAGAGAGAAAGAATGCACAAAATTGTGAGAGTGGTGTGTGTGTGTGTAAAACAGAGAGAAAGATGATGTGAGGGAGCAATTGAGCGAGAGAGAGTGCGAGTGTGCACGGAATCCAATCAGTTTTGCGGGGAGAACTGACAAATGCCCCAGAGCGCCACGGCAACACGTGGTGCAGGTGGAGGATGGGGCTCCAGGCGGTTGAGCAGGCCCGGTGGTGGTGTGTATTCATGGAATGTGTGGCAGCGGTGGTGTTGAGCCTGCGTTATAGATTCCGAGAACATCCCAAGCGTGTTCTCTCGTGGACATGAGGTAAACGTTCCGTTTGTACTGGACGCAGTTGAGCAGTAGTCTGGGTCCTCTCACGGTCCTCTCGTGCTGCATTCTCGCCCCCCCCATGTCGTGCCCTCCCCCTGACATCACAACACCTCTAAGAGTGTGTTTGCAATGCGGTCAGCTCTCAGGTTTTGATTCCACAGTACATTTGCATGTTCTCCATGTCTGCGCAGGCCCCCCCCCCACTCCCACTTCCGAAAATAAACGACTCGTGGTAACAACGGCAACCAAGCTCCTTTTGATTTGCCCCATGTAACATGAAATCCACTAGACACACGAAGGTGTTGTGCTTTTGGGCACCAAGACATTGAGGGCAGGTAATTAGCCTCCTGTGAGTTGGGGGGGGGGGAGCCGTGGCGGTCCAACCCCTCTGAGTGAGGATGTCCCTCCAACCCTAGGACCGAAGACCATAGAAGTGACTCGCAGAACCATTTGACGCCACTCTCTTGCCCCCACCGCGACTCAGGGGCACCATGGGGGGGGGGGGGCATGCAGGTGTGTGACACAGGGAGGACATGCAGCCTTCAGCCAGAGTACTTGGTGAGACCGGGAATCGGACCTGGGACCTTCAGGTCGCTAGGCTGTTTTTTTAAACCCCAAGCCTGTGATGGCCCTAAGGCGTGGGGGAACTCTCCAACGTCCCCAGGTCTCTAATAAAATCTGTTTATTTCATTCCTAAATATCTGGCAACCGGTTCGACCGATAACCTTTGGGCCTCCTTTTATTTCCGACGTGGAACCTTTTCTGGTGGCAGGAGGCGATAGGATGCTCGCCGGTTCCCGGGGGTGACTGAGTGGGTGGGGTGGGGTGTTCTCTTTCAGCTCTTGGGTTCTTTCTTCTTTCCTCTCTTTCAGGCGATCACTGCCACTTTGTCATGTAAACATTTTTATAAAGGCAGAGGTGGAGGGGGTGGGGGTTGGGTTGGGGTGGGTGGTTGGGTGGTTGTGGGGGGGGGGTGGGGATGCAACCACCTCCAGTGCATCCTCAGTATCCGGTTTTGATTGACGGGCGTATGGAGTGGCACAGTTGAGAGGTGATCGACTCCACTAGACCCCTGAAGTGTGCTCTGTAGTGTCTGCCACCAAGATGTTGGCGGCAGGTCTTTTAACTCCTTAGAGTTAAAAATCGGACTTGTATCTCCAGCACTGGGTAATTATCGTTCGGGTTAATTGGGTAATTAGTCCGTGGTTGCACCGTGGTCTTGGGGTGTTCGCAGCCGTTCTAATGACTCTTGCATTGGGATCAGGGTGAGAACCTGTAGGTCCTGTAGGACATATTTGTGTCAAATGGAGGACATGCGAGTGTGTCACACGGGGAGGACGTGCGAGTGTGTCGCACGGGGAGGACGTGCGAGTGTGTCGCACGGGGAGGACGTGCGAGTGTGTCGCACGGGGAGGACGTGCGAGTGTGTCGCACCGGGAGGACGTGCGAGTGTGTCGCACGGGGAGGACGTGCGAGTGTGTCGCACGGGGAGGACGTGCGAGCGCGTCACAGGGGAGGATATGAGAGTGCGCCGTGGGTAGGACAAGGAGGATGTGAATGCATCCCACAGAAAGGACTTACAGATGCGTCACACTGGGAAGAACATGCGGAGTGTCACATGGGGAGGACATGCAAATGCGTCACAGGAAGGACATGTGAATGCACGCCACTGGGAGGACAGGCGTCACACGGGGAAGACATGCAAATGCGTCACAGGAAGGCCATGCGAGTGCACCACAGGGAGAACATGCGAGTGCACGCAACGGGGAGGACATGCAACACGGATGCCATGTGAGTACATCACAGGGGGCGTCCTATATGTCATCGCTTATGTTTCTGCCTCTTCCCCTCTCTCACACCAGCCTATCCCAGTACCCGCTAACTTCAAAGTGGCTTCTCATGGCGGCTGCTGATGTCATCGGCGTCATCGTCATGGCGATGCAAATAGAGCAAACGCAATTAAATCGCAATGAAATCGGACTTCCCGCCACGTCTGCGCTCCACCCGCCCGTTCCGTGTGCCATCACCATAATTGCCCCCGGCCCCCTCCGCCGATGCCCGGGGCCCCGGGGCCCGGCCGTGTGGGCGCGCTCTTTGTTGTGTGATTGGCACGCGGGCCGCGCCGGTGCTTAATGATGCAGGTGAGCGCTCATGGACGGGCGCTCGTTACGTCGCTGACAGTTACGCGCGGTGTCCGGCGCTGCGCGCTGATGTATATTTATGAAGCTTGTTAGAGACCAGTGGGGGGGCAAGTGTGTGTGTGTGTGCGCGCGTGTGTGTGACAGACATGATGCGGCCCGGCGTCGTCTTTTTGGTTGCGGAGACCATCTGTGCGACGGTTGCTACCGCACTGCCACGCGTTCCTGCCTTATGTTGGGAGTGTGTGTGTGTGTGTGTGTGTGTCTTGCTACTTGTTCCCAATACTCAGCGTTTCTCCTCCATCATATGATTCTGAGCATCAGTGGAGAACCTGTTAAACTCGCAGTTTACCCTGCATGGTCATGCCGATGCACATGATTGACAGGTGAAGAGCGTTTAGTGGTGGGGCAGTCACCTGGTTTGCCTTTGTTCGTGTGTGTGTGTGTGTGTGTGTGTGTGTGTGTGTATGTATATGCTAATGTGTTCTGGCAGTTGTGTGTATGTGCGCGTATTTGCATGTGTGTTTGATTACGTGTGTGTGTAGGTTGTGATTTTTGTATTTGGCTATATATATATACACACACACAGTATGTGTGTGTGCATGCATGTTTGTCAGTGTATGTGTTTGTGTGTGTGTCAGTGCGTGTGTGTTTTTTCTGTCGTTTCACGTGTGTGCATGTCAGGTAACTACATGTCTGGTGTGTGTGTGTTTCTGATGTGTGTGTGTGTGTGTTTCTGATGTGTGTTTGTCAGTCAGTGATTGTGTGTTTATTTTTGTGTTTGTTTGGCAGTGTATGTCAATCAGTTTGTGTGTGTTTTTTTTGTTTGTGTGTGTATTTTATGTATTTGATGTGTGTGTGTGTGTTTGTGTTTGTGTATGTGCATGCTTATTTTATGTGTGTATGTGTGTGTTTATTTTATGTGTGTGTATTTGTGTTTGTGTATTTTTGTGTGTGTGTGTGAATTCTGTGTTTTTGTGTGTGTATTTTGTGTGTATGTGTGTTTTACGTGTGTTTGTATTGTGTGAGTGTGTGTGTCCATTAAGCAGAAGGTTGTGACATCACAGTTAAACTGCTGTAGTGTGGTTGATCTGGTTGGTGGTGCACGGCGTTCCGTCATGGTTCTCGTTGGCCGGTTCTCGTTGGTCGGTGCGTGTTCTTCGTGGCAGCTGACGTTTTGGAAACGGTCCTCTAAATTTTTAAAGAACCAAATAAACGGTGTGTTGAGTTCTTTAAACCCCCGCTTTAGAACTGAGAGGAGGCTTCCAGTTCTTTCTTTCTCTCTCTCTTGCTGGCTCTTGCGCTCTCGCTCTCTCTTTCTCACGCTTGCTCTCTTTGATGCATGCTCTCTCTCTCTCGCATGCTCTCTCGCTTTTACTCCCTCAGGCTCTCTCTCTCTTGTGCGCTCTCTCTTTTTCTTACTCTTGCTCTCTCATGCTCGCTCTCTCTCATGCTCCTTCTCTCATGCTCATTTTCTTGCTCTCTCATGCTCTCTCTCGCACACTCTCATGATTTCTCTCTCACGCTTTCATGCTCTCGCTCTCATACGCTCTCTCTCTCTTGCTCATTCTCTCGCTCTCTCATGCTTATTCGCGCTTTCTCTCTCTCTCATTTTATGATGTGATGACGGGTCGGTCTTTGTTCTGACTTCACAGCTCAGTCTTTCCTCCTCAACCGTCTCTCACATCTGGAACACATGTGGCAGGAGTAGAGATCCGTCTCTCTCTCTCTCGCGCTCTCTCTCTCTCTCTCTCTCTCTCTCTCTCTCGCTGGCGCTCGTTTCATCTCGCTCGTTTTTGTTCGTGTTTTGTCTTCTCAGGCAGCGCCGCGTTGTTCGAACAAATTTCGGCATGTTAAGCGAAAGCCCCGCTCTGGCGTGGCGCCCGCGCTCGGCGCTGATGAATCCCACATGAGCCGTGCCGCCGCCGCCGCTATATTTAGCCCGTGCACGCCGCCGTGTGATGTCACGCTCGCTCGGCGTGTTTATTCATAACCCAGAACCCAGCTCCCTGTAACAAGGTTTATAGTATTAGCACTTGTAGCGGGGGGGGGGTGTTGGGGTAAGGGGGAGGGGGTATGTGCACCGCATCCCGCACCACACCACCACACTTTACCCCACATCACACTACGAATTCACAATGCCACTCATTTCTAAGCCATTGATGCTACTTTATATGTGCTGCAGCCTATCCCGGTGCTTATACAGTAGAGTGATAGGTTGTAACCTTCAGAAAGTTGGGGGGGGGGGTTTCCCCATGCCCATCCAAGGGAGAGCATTATGGGCGCTGAGCAGATATACCCAGAACAGGGGGGGCAATCTATCGCTGGGCACACATTCACTTACTTAAACACACACCATATTGGGGCAATTTAGAGCACCCAATTCACCTTGGATCCATGTTTTTATAAAGTGAAACCTGGATTGGTCGCCAGTTGAAGACACAGACACACACACACACACACCTTATACCAAGCCACACTTTGGTATCTTCATCAATAATAATTCCAAACCAGTCCTGATTGATTGGAACTGGGGGGAGGTTCCCCGTGCCCATCCAGGGGAAAACGTGTCAGACTCTGGGCAGATCCACCCGGGACAGGGTGGCAACCTATCACGGAGACCCACACACTTTGATATCTTCATCAATAACCAATCTAAACGACTCTCTGGGGTTTTGCATGTTCTTCCGACCCCAGTGTTCAGAGAACGAAATATTGGAAGTGTTGCTGGTACGGCGGTTCAATTCCATATGGAGTTTGCATGTTCTCCCTGCCCCTGAGAGGCTTTGCCTACATTCCAAAGACATGCTGATGGATGAGAACCGGATACTAATTGCCCCTCGGATTGTCTCGTTATGTTCGCTTAATACCCGAATAGGGTCGCAGGATGGGGTGGGGGGTTCCCTGTGCCCATCCAGGGGAGAACATGTCAGGCGCAGGGCAGATACACCCAGGATAGGGCGGCAACCTATCGCTGGGAACACTCGCGCGCACACACACACACACACACACACACACACACACACACGATATGGGGGCAATTTGGAGCAGCCCATTCACCTTGAATCCATGTTTTGGGCCTGTGGGAGGAAACTGGAGGACCTGGACATGGGGAGAACATGAACTCCACACACAGACACAGAATAGTAATGGTAAGCTGTTATGACCCTGATGGAGCAAAACAAGCTTAAATCATGACACTACCACTGCACGAGTAATCAGTGCAGCCACACTGCGCGGGGTTCGTGCGCACCTGTTCGTGTTTGGTGACTCAGGCTTCTGGCACACCTGTGCCGCGGTCGAGCCGTCCCTAGGGGCTGGCGGGTTGCCATGGTGGAGAACCCAACACCCGCGCCGACACTTTCCTGATTGACTCCGTTTTCAGAGCTGAGGTTTACTCGTCATGAGGTGAGGTGGGGGATATATGTGTGTGTAGAAGGGGGGGGGTGGTGGTGCCGGGTTAAGTTGGCCCGGTGCCAGACCGCAGCGAGAGGAAAGAGAGGAAGGGTTGAGATGAAGCGTGAGGTAATTGCGCCGTACCTGCCAGCGCGCTGCCTCGCGCAACGCCGCGCTCTGGGGATCCTGTCACAGCGTCACGCTTTCCAGGCTTCTGACACACATACATATGCAGACGCACAATAATGACCCGCCGTTGACGGAACGTGCCATTCAGTATTAGGAGAACGGAAGCCGTTTCGAAACCTGCCACGTTGTGTCTGTGTTGCGGTGTGTGTGTGTGTGTGTGTGTGTGTGTGTGTGTGTGTGTGTGTGGAGGGTCATGGGGAGGAAGGGGGGGTGGTGTTCGGGATGAGGCACCCTGGTGCTTTTACACTCAGCAAACTCAGTCATGTTTTTTTTTATTATTATTATTATTATTATTATTATTGTGTGTGTGTGTGTGTGTGTGTGTGTTTATTTGCTAAAACTTGTGTGTTGGGACTGCAGGTTTAAATGTTTTGTTTTTTGGGAACGTTCCAGAATTCTGATATAACTGGCCTGTGTGTGTGTGTGTTTGTATATTGTATATGTGTGTGTATGTGTAGTACATGCATGTGTGTGTGTTTGTGTGTATATAGTGTTTGAATAAAGTATATGCCTGTGTGTGTGTGTATAGTATATGCATTTGTGTGTATGTGTATACAGTGGTGTGAAAAAGTGTTTGCCCCCTTCCTCATTTCCTGTTTTTTTGCATGTTTGTCACACTTAAGTGTTTCAGAACATCAAACCAATTTAAACAATAGTCAAGGACAACACAAGTAAACACAAAATGCAATTTGTAAATGAAGGTGTTTATTATTAAAGGAGAAAAAAATCCAAACCATCATGGCCCTGTGTGAAAAAGTGATTGCCCCCTAAACCTAATAACTGGTTGGGGCCACCCTTAGCAGCAACAACTGCAAACAAGCGTTTGCGATAACTTGCAATGAGTCTTTTACAGCGTTCTGGAGGAATTTTGGCCCACTCATCTTTGCAGAATTGTTCTAATTCAGTTACATTAGAGGGTTTTCGAGCATGAACGGCCTTTTTAAGGTCATACCACAACATCTCAATAGGATTCAGGTCAGGACTTTGGCTAGGCCACTCCAAAGTCTTCATTTTGTTTTTCTTCAGCCATTCAGAGGTGGACTTGCTGGTGTGTTTTGGATCATTGTCCTGCTGCAGAACCCAAGTTCGTTTCAGCTTGAGTTCACGAACAGATGGTCGGACATTCTCCTTCAGGATCTTTTGGTAGACAGCAGAATTCATAGTTCCATTTATCACAGCAAGTCTTCCAGGTCCTGCCGCAGCAAAACAGCCCCAGACCATCACACTACCACCACTATATTTTACTGTTGGTATAATGTTCTTTTTCTGAAATGCAGTGTTCCTTTTACGCCAGATGTAATGGGACACACACCTTCCAAAGAGTTCCACTTTTGTCTCATCGGTCCACAGAATGTTTTCCCAAAAGTGTTGGGGATCATCAAGATGTGTTTTGGAAAAATTGAGACGAGCTTTAATGTTTAACTTTATATGTGCTGCAGCCTATCCCGGTGCTTATACAGTAGAGTGATAGGTTGTCACCTTCAGAAAGTTGGGGGGGGGGGGGGTGTTTCCCCATGCCCATCCAAGGGAGAGCTGAATTTCTTTGGATCTCGGCATGATGTGTAGCTTTTAAGGATCTTTTGGTGGACTTTACTGTCAGGCAGCTCCTATTTAAGTGATGTCTTGATTGAGAACAGGTGTGGCAATAATCAGGCCTGGGTGTGGCTAGAGAAACTGAACTCAGGTGTTAAAAACCACAGTTATAGTATGTTTTAACAAGGGGGCAATCACTTTTTCACACAGGGCCATGATGGTTTGGATTTTTTCTCCTTTAATAATAAACACCTTCATTTACAAATTGCATTTTGTGTTTACTTGTGTTGTCCTTGACTATTGTTTAAATTGGTTTGATGTTCTGAAACACTTAAGTGTGACAAACCATGCAAAAAAACAGGAAATGAGGAAGGGGGCAAACACTTTTTCACACCACTGTATGTATATATATATATATACACACACACACAATGTGCAAACATTGATATATATATATATATATATATATATATATATATATATATATATATATATATATATATATATATAATGTGAATATGGATATGTGCTTGTGTGTGTGTGTGTGGACACGCAGTTCAACTGAATATAAAGGTAAAACTGCATGAGGTGAGTTGGTGATTCAGTGAGTCAGTGATTCAGTGAGTCAGCAGAACGTTTAAGCTCACTTTAAGGTTCGCATTAAACCTGATGTGTAAATCTGTATCACTCTGGCTGCAGCATGGACTGTGTTCTGAACGCGTGTACGGAACCCAACTCGGCGGTTCCTCACTGTGTTATAGAGTGCACTGTGTTGACGTCCTCTGCCCTCCGTTCTCCTTCACTCAGCGTTTTCTTTGGTCATGTGTGCAGGAGGACAGTGATGGGATCCCCTGGTCGGAGGAGCGAGTGGTGCGTAAGGTTCTCTATCTGTCGCTGAAGGAGTTTAAGAGCGCACAGAAGCGGCAGCCCTGCGACGGCCTCAGCGATGGAACCCAGAGCCTCAATGGTAAGATCCCCGAGCTCTACAGAACACGACGGAGCGGTGAGCTTTAGGGCGCAACGATGTTGTTGCTATGGCATTGATGGATACGTTCATGTTCTCAGGTGGTTCTCAAAGAACCTAAAAGCATGTTATGGGTCCTTGTCTTGGTTCTGCTGAAGAAAATTGGCTGCATGCTGCATGTAGAACAACCCAGGAGCCGAAAGCTGCTGCTGGTTCTGTAATAACCGTATAGAGCAGAACAAAGTAAGCCAGAGCAGAACAGTCGCATAAAGCAAAACACAGCAGTCCAGAGCTGTCTAGAGTAGAACAGATCAGTACAGAGTAGAACAGTGTCGTCTATAGCAGAACCGAACAAAGTAGTGCAAAGCTGTCTAGAGTAGCGACAGAGCAGTCCAGAGCAGAATGGAACAAATTAGTGGAAAGCTGTCTAGAGCAGAACAGAGTTGTCTAAAGTTTGGTTTAGTTCATCCATTATCTTCCGCTTTATCCTCTATTAGGGTCACGGGGGGGTTCCTCATGCCCATCCAGGGGAGAACGTTTCGGGCGCTGGGCAGATACACCCAGGACAGGGTGCCAATCTATCACTGGGCACACACTCACACAGACACACTCTATATGGGGCAATTTGGAGAATTCAATTGACTTGATCCATGTTTTTGGACTGTGGGAAACCGGAGAACCTGGAGGAAACCCACGCGGACACGGGGAGAACATGAAAACTACACCCAGATGGGGATTCGAACTGGGAATCACTAGGAGAACATGCCAACCACTAAACCACCATGCTGGTTCAGTTCAGTCTCTCTTTTTTATTTTGCTCTCTCTCTCTCTCTCGCTCTCGCTCACTCTCTCGCTCGCTCACTCTCTCGCTCACTCTCTCTCTCGCTCACTCTCTCGTTCTCGCTCTCTCTCTCTCTCTCTCTGGTGTTCCGTGAGAGAGCGGCGCTGGCGGTGGTCTCGTCTTTCGGCGGTTCTTCAGAGTTTGTTTTACAGAGAGGCTTAACGTCAGTCTCTCTCTCTCTTTCTCTCTCTCTCGTCAGGCTCGTTCGCTCACTCTGTTTGTTTAAAGGCTGACTGATGAGTTGAAGAGCATTCTGGGGGAAAAAAAAACGTTTGGCTGCATGTTAATCTGTTAGAACAACCCGGGAGACGGAACGCTGCTGGTTCTGTAATTCATATTAGAGAATCTGAAATTCACAGAACAGAACCGCACAGAGCAGAGCAGAACAGAACCGCACAGAGCAGAACAGAACAGAACTGCACAGAACAGAACAGAACTGCACAGAACAGAACAAAACCGCACAGAACAGAACTGCACAGAGCAGGACAGAACAGAACAGAACCGCACAGGGCAGAACAGAGCAGGACAGAACAGAACCGCACAGAGCAGAACAAAACAGAACCGCACAGAGCAGAACAGAACCACATAGAACAGAGCAGAACAGAATCGCACAGAGCAGAACAGAACCACACAGAGCAGAACAGAACAGAGCAGAACCACACGGAACCACACAGAGCAGGACAGAGCAGAGCAGGGCAGGACAGAACAGAGCAGGACAGAACAGAGCATAAGAGAACCACACAGAACCACATAGAACAGAGCAGAGCAAACAGAACTGCACAGAGCAGGACAGAACAGAACCACACAGAGCAGAACAGAACCGCACAGAGCAGAACAGAAACAGAACCGCACAGAGCAGAACAGCAGGACAGAACAGAACCACACAGAGCAGAGCAGAACAGAACCACACAGAGCAGAACAGAACCGCACAGAGCAGAACAGAGCAGGACAGAACAGAACCACACAGAACAGAGCAGAACAGAACCACATAGAACAGAACTGAGCAGAACCGCACAGAACAGAACAGAACCACACAGAACAGAACTGCACAGAGCAGAACAGAACCGCACAGAACAGAACCACACAGAACAGAACTGCACAGAGCAGGGCAGAACAGAACCACATAGAGCAGAACAGAGCAGGACAGAACAGAGCAGAACAGAACCGCACAGAGCAGAACAGAACCACAAAGAACAGAGCAGAACAGAACCGCACAGAGCAGAACAGAACCACACAGAACCACAAAGAACAGAGCAGAACAGGACCGCACAGAGCAGAACAGGGCAGATCCGCACAGAGCAGAACCACACAGAACAGAGCAGAACAGAACCACACAGAGCAGAACGGGGAAGCCAGAACAGAACAGAACCACACAGAGCAGAACAGAACAGAACCACACAGAGCAGAACAGAACCGCACAGAACCACACTCAGAGCAGAACCGGGAAAACAGAACAGAACAGAACCGCACAGCACAGAGCAGAGCAGAACCGGGAAGCCAGAACCACACAGAGAAGAACCGGGAAGCCAGAACAGAACCGCATAGAACAGAACCGTGCAGAGCAGAACAGAACCGGGAAGCCAGAACCGCACAGAACAGAACCGTGCAGAGCAGAGCAGAACAGAACTGCACAGAACCACATAGAACAGAGCAGAACAGAACAGAACCGCACAGAACAGAACAGTACCGCACAGAGCAGAGCAGTACCGCACAGAACAGAGTAGAACAGAACCGCACAGAGCGGAGCAGAACTGCACAGAGCAGAACAGAACAGCACAGAACCACATAGAACAGAGCAGAACAGAAACAGAGCAGAACCACACAGAGCAGAACATAGCTTACGATTTTGAACGGGACGCTCTGCTCTAGATTCGGACGGGGGTGCACCGCTCGGGAAAGGAACCACCACTTGGGACTAGGGGTGCGAGTCTCTCATTGTCTGGCGATTCGATTCTGATTTTTGAGGTCACGATTGAATTCAGAAACAATTTTCGATTCAGAAACGATTTTTCAGTTCATATGGTCTTTAAATTTAGTTTGAATTCTGTGATTAACAAGATGAAACAACAATGTAAACAAATAGAACATTTATTTAAAACAATACTTTCAGGTTCCATCCTGTATATTATATAAAAGGTATCAAATATTTTTGCTTCATTTTATATTTATATAAAAATAGGATTGCGCTAAATTAAAATGAGCAGTATCAGGTTCGCTTAGCTGCCTGGCTTTTTTTTTTTTTTTTTTACGTCAAAAACATCCATCAATAAACAAATAATTCAAAATATATTAATACCAAAGTTTACGATGGTGCATTAGCCTTTAATCCAAACTTCATAGTGCATTTATATTTTGCGAATCTTTAAAACTTAAAATTAAAAATAAAATACACACTTCCGTCTTTTGAACTATATTGCACATTTGCGACATTTACAAAAGTTATCTTTAAATATGAAATATATTTTCAACTTCTTTTAGTTCAGAGTGATGTCGCGCCAAACGGGCTCGCGCATTTGTTGTATTCGCAAAATACCTCGATTTCATTTTACACTCGTTGTAAACAGTTGCCCTCATGTCGAGCTCTCTCTCTCTCTCTTCCTGACTTTAAAACCCAAACACCGGCTTTTGACGACGGGGGTGGGGTCGATTCCCGCTCTCCCCCTGCTCCATGCTTCCTGCTAATGAACTACAACGGGAGCCGGTTAACAAGCGTACTGTACGGTGGCCGACCGGATCCGTAATGCGATATGCAGTACGCTCGGGAGGGGGCGCCAATAAAAAAAACTTAACCGCATTTTTAAAATATCGATTCTTGGGCATTCGGAATCGATTCCGAATCGTCAGGACTACGAATTGCGATTCTTTAAAGAATCGATTTTTTTCTTGCACCCATATTTGGGACCAGGGTGTTCTGTTCGAGGTCCAGACGGGGACATACCGCTCGGGATGGCGGCCCGTCGCTCGGGTTCTGTCTGAAACGTGGGCCGGGCGTCAGACTCCACCGTGACTCCGATACCGTTAAGGTTCCAACCCTCTGACCTCGACTTCACCTGGCAATAAATCACGGAACGCTCCAGAACCGATTCCTGAGGCTGACTCAGCGCAGGTGGAGCCTCCACGCTCTCCAGCCTCGAGCCAAACACTAATGACAGGGCGTGTGTGTGTGTGTGTGTGTGTGTGTGTGTGTGTGTGTGTGTGTGTGTGTGTGTGTGTGTGTGTGTGTGAGCGAGAGAGAAAGAGAACCTACCGCAGTGAGGTTCTGTTACGAGGCTTAAGAGGACACACTGCGGTTCCTCGCTCCCCTCAAACAGCAGGTTGTCTGGGCATGCTCCCTCTACATCCCTATAGAGCTCCGCCCTATTCTGCTGTAGCTCCGCCACCGCGCCCCGTCACCTGGTACCCACAACTTGGCCCTGTGGTTCCGTTATTCTCATGGGTTCCGCTATTCACAACCTCATTACACCTCCTCCCTCACAACCTCATTACACATCCTCCCTCACATCCTTACACCTCCTCTCTTACAACCTCATTACACCTCCTCCTTCACAACCTCATTACCTCACTCCCCTCAACCTGGCCATGTGGTTCCATTATCCTCATGGGTTTCGCTATTCCGTAGGGTTTGGACACCGATGCTCCTGTCTGTCCATGTCTCAAAATATAGGGAACCTTGTTTTTGACAA
This sequence comes from Corydoras sp. C115, assembly GCA_019802505.1. Classification (NCBI taxonomy): domain Eukaryota; kingdom Metazoa; phylum Chordata; class Actinopteri; order Siluriformes; family Callichthyidae; genus Corydoras; species Corydoras sp. C115. Next base: position 333,524 of record JAFMOC010000277.1, read on the forward strand.
TAGGTCCTGCCACCTCCCACTTCCAGCCAATCAGAGCTGGTCTGTCCTGAATTACAGAGCATCCGGGATGGGCATGTTCACTGCAGGGAGTTTACAGGCGTTCGTTTAGTTTTAGAACATTGTGAGGAACCTTGAGAAGCCCGAGGTCATCCAAGGCAGACGGGAACGGTGGTGGAACATCACGGACGTGTGGAACATCACGGCGGGTCGCGGGCTCGTCAGATGTTCTCGTTGCCATGGTGACCACGATCCGTTCACGTTTCTAAACGCTCTCGAAAATGTATTAGTTTTGTTTGTGTTCTATAAAAGTCGGTCTGCTGAGAACCCTGATTTAGAAACCACAGGTTCCGTCCGTTAGAACCAAGTTCCCTTGAATCGTCGAAGTACCTCCGATCCTCAGAAGATTGAAACTTTTCAGCAGAGGTAAAGGAGGTGCTGCGAGGTTTAAACATGGTTCTCCTCATTCTGTGTAGGTTCCCTGTCCGGTGTCCAGCTCAAGGGCTCGAAGGGAGGACGCAAAGAGGACGACTCGCGCTCGCAGAGCACCGACGGAGGGAGCGAGTGCTGGGAGGAGGGACCGACCAAGAAGAGGTGAGTGGCGACAGCGGCGCCTTTTGTTTCCTGTGAGTTCTACCCCCGCCACCGGTTCCACACCCTCCGCCTGCGGTCGGCGGCGTGCAGCTAGCGGCTCGGCGCCGATTAGCGCAATAAAGCTACGCGCAGGCTTCCACAATGAAGATGTCGTTCGGCGGGTTCAGAGGGCTGTCGAATACGTTCTCCGCGCTGCGTTTGTGCTCCTTGTCGTCCTTAATTAGCGTCTTTAAGAACGGCTTAGCGTCTGTTTGAATTAATAATTAAAATGGAGGCGGAGTGAAGCGCAGTGTGCAATTAGCTCCGCCACGTGTTCGCTGATTTCCCCGCTTGTTCTCTGAGGAACAGATACCATCGCCTCACCGAGTGAGTTCCCGCCGTTTGGCACAGGAACGGAGCGTAGAACCTCGTCGTGGTTGTGTTCTAACTTGTGTTCTAAACTACGAGCTACTTACTATGTTTAAATTAGAACGCCTTTTTGAGGTTGCAGCTGATGGAGTTACCTCTGCTCTCACAACCTCATTACACCTCCTCCCTCAAAACCTTACTACATCTCCTCCCTCACAACCTCATTACACCTCCTCCCTCACAACCTCATTACACCTCCTCCCTCACAACCTCATTACACCTCCTCCCTCACAACCTCATTACACCTCCTCCCTCACAACCTCATTACACCTCCTCCCTCAAAACCTCATTACACCTCCCTCAAAACCTCATTACACCTCCCTCAAAACCTCATTACACCTCCTCCCTCAAAACCTCATTACACCTCCTCCCTCAAAACCTCATTACACCTCCCTCAAAACCTCATTACACCTCCCTCAAAACCTCATTACACCTCCTCCCTCACAACCTTACTACACCTCTTTCCTAAAAACCTCATTACACCTCCTCCTTTAAAACCTCATTACACCTCCTCCGTCAAAACCTCATTACAACTCCTCCCCCAAAATCTCATTACACCTCCTCCCTCACAACCTTACTACACATCCTTCCTCAAAACCTCACTACACCTCCTTTCTCAAAACCTCATTACACCTCCTCCCTCAAAACCTCATTATATCTCCTCCCTCACAACCTCATTTCACCCCCTCCCTCACAACCTTGTGTGTCATACTGTGTGTATGTGTGTGTATAAATATATGTATATGTATATATGTGTATGTATGTATATACAGATATATATGTATATGTATATCTGTGTCTGTGCATTTATATTGTCCCTTTTGTGTGTGTTTGTGTTTATATCGGTATTGTTGTGTGTTTGTTTGTGTGTGTTTATATGGGTCTTGTGTGTCTGCATTTTTATTCTTTTGTGTGTGTGTATGTTTGTCTGTGTTTGTATATGCATGTGTCTTTGTGTGTTTGTATGTCTGTGGGTCTTTTTGTGTGCACATGTACCTATGCACACACATATATATATTAGTGACCTAAATCGGTGTCGTACTATAAACCTGCTAAATCTTAGTCATCTTTTTGAAATGGTGCCGTTGGAGAACAGCTCGAATCCGTTGCGGGTGGAACTCATGGACGCTGTGTGGGGGAGCCAGCTTCCTCCACACCTGGATGGGAGAGTGAGGAGAACAGGATGTGGGAGTCGGGGGGGGGGGGGGGAGTGGCGCCAACAGATGAAGGAGGTCCAGGTGCGGCGGGGTTGCGCAGCAGGCTGGTGGGAGCGCAGGCGTGTTTGCCTTCCCAGGTTATTTAATACGCAGCGTCTGGGCCGGTCCTTAGAACCCGGCGTTAAGAAATGCGTTTGGCGGATTTGTTGATTTAGTACGAACGAGCTTCACCGTATTAAACATGGCTTACGGGTTGCCATGTGTTGCGTTGCCATGGTGACTGCCCATACGAACCTTTGTCTTGCCTTAAGCAGGGATCCGTCGTTCCGTTGTGGACTCCTTTGATCGGAGTTTGGCTATTCGCTTGTCTGGTGGAGAACCCTCAGATGAGCCTCGTGGAGCACTTATTCACGCCGGGTTCCCTTTTGTAATCAAGTCCGTCTGAAGTGCTGCTCTCCTCCCCTCGAGAGCCCTGGGTTCTAGGCTCCTGGACAAGAGGCCTCCTGAAAACCCCGAATCAAAGCTCGGGCTGGCTCGAACCCAGCCCACACAAGCATCCGGGAGGGGGGGGGGCGGCAGATGTCCGGTCGCACCCCCTCCCCCCCTTCTATCCAGGTCCCAACAATACGGCCGGACTCTCAGAAACTTGAGTAGCGTGTTCTGTAACGCCTGCCCCGGTTCTACCTGTCATTTAATACCCCGCTGCACTCTTTAATCAGTGCTGCCCTCTAGACACCGTCATTAGAGGGGGGGCCCAAAGGGGGATTGGCAACTGGCAACACACTCCTGCGCTCCCTAATAGGAGACCTTCCTGCATGTCCCGTCGGCGTTCTGCCACTTGTTCTGGCCTCCGTGTGTCGACGGCGATAACTTGTTGTCCCGGTCAAGTCCGTCTGAGGGGGGGCCAGGATCCCCTACACCTGGCCGGGAGGGGGAGAAGAGCCAGATACGGGAATTGAGGGGGAGTGGCTAGAGTAGACGAGGGAGGTCCAGGTGCCAGGGTTTGCGGATTGGAAGGGAAAGGTCGTAGGGAGGGAGGCGAGTGGGAGAACTGACCTGTTTGCGTTCCCAGGCTTGCAAGGAGGGGAGGTGTGTTCTGATGCTTACACCGTCGTAGTGCATCAGGTCGTCCCACGGCCGCACGACGACGCCATCGATAAGACCGGAACCCCCACTGCCGAAGGTTGTCGGCTTTAGAAGGTTGTCCAGAACCAGGGAGTCGACGGAGGCGGACCAGATCGTGTACTTACCATTGAAAAGTGAATCTCGCGTTCTATGATGTGGTGGAATATAGGATGGGATGGAGTAGGGTTCCATGGCTTTACACTCCTGCCCTCACTAATGAGCGACCTTCTGCATGGCACCGCAAGCCGCGTCGGTGTTCCGCCACTTGTTCTGGCCTCCGCGGTACTCATCGACCCGGCCAAGACCATCTGAGGCGGAGCCAGCTTGCCCTACACCTGGCCGGGAGGGGAACAGGATATGGGAATTAAGGGGGAGTGGCGAGAGTTGACGATGGAGGTCCAGGTGCCAGGATTGGCGGGTTGGAAGGGAAAGGTCGTAGGAGGGAGGCGAGTGGGAGAACCGACCTGTTTGCGTTCCCAGGCTTGCAAGGAGACAGGAGTGTTCCGCTGCCAAACGCCTCCCTGCCCGATGCCCCAGTTCCGTCATGAGCCTAATGGCAGGAGCCATGGCTTGGTGGTGTTTGTTTTGCGGCGAACCGAAATCCCGTCCGTCGCTGCCAAAATGCTTTATCAGCTTGGCTCTCATCCTCGACCCTTCCTCAGGGTCCCTCCTCCTCTCTCTTGCCTCCTCAATTTTCAGGCTGTCCGTTGGCTCCAGTAACGGCTCCATTGGGTGGCATCAGGGGCATCAGGTTCTTCCCACGGCCGCACGACGACCCCATTAATAAGAACCTCGACTTCCGAAGGATGTCACATTCAGAAGGTTGGGGTTGGGGGGGGGGGGGGTTCCCAATGCCCATCCAGGGGAGAACATTATGGGAGCTGGGCAGATACACCCAGAACAGGGGGGGCAATCTATCGCTGGGCACACATTCACTTACACAAACACACACTATATAGGGACAATTTAGATGGGGCAATTTGGAGGACCTAATTCACCTTGGCTCCATGTTTTTATAGAGTGAAACCTGGACTGGTCGCCAGTTGAAAACACACACTACACACACTCAGACACACACATTTATACCAAGCAACACTTTGGTATCTTCATCAATAACGAATGAGTCCTGTGGCCTCCTGGTGGTTTTGCATGGTCTCCCGACCCCAGTGTTCAGAGGACGAAATATTGGAAGCGTCGCTGCTATGGCGGTTTGATTCCCAGTTGACATAGGTTCTTCCTGTGTGGAGTTTGCATGTTCTCCCTACATTCCAAAGACATGCTGATGGATGAGAACCGAATACTAATTGCCCCTCAGATTGATTGGAACTTATCTCATCTCGTTATCTTTAACTTAATCCTCTACTAGGGTCGCAGGGGGGTTCCCCATGCCCATCCAGGGGAGAACATTTTGGGCGCTGGGGAGATACACCCAGGACAGGGGGGCAGTCTATGGCTGGGCACACACTCACTCACACAAACACAAACACACTGTATGGGGCAATTTGGAGAATTCACTTGACCTTAATCCATGTTTTTGGACTGTGGGAGCAAACAGGAGAACCTGGAGGAAACCCACATGGACATGGGGAGAACATGCAAACTCCACCCAGATTGGGATTCGAACCAGGAATCCCTAGAGCTGAAAGGAGAACCTTCTAATCACTAAGTACCGTGTCGCCCAAATAAACTGTATTCATTGGCTCTGTGGCTTAGTGGTTGGCATGTTCTCCTCTCAGCACTAGGGATTCCCGGTTCGAAACGCAATCTGAGTTTCCATGTTCTCCACGTGTCCTCATGGGTTTCCTCAGGGTTCTCCAGTTTCCTCCCACAGTCGAAAAACATGGATCAAGGTCAATTGAATTCTCCAAATTGCCCCATATAGTGTGTCTGTGTGTCCAGTGATAGATTGCCCCCCTGTTCTGGGTGTATCTGCCCAGCGCCCGAAACGTTCTCCCATGGGGAACCCCCCCCCCCCGTGGAGGATAAAGTGGAAGATAATGGATGGATGGATCTTTTATCGGTTCGTCGTTGCAGCCCTAGGAGGGAGTACTTAGCGTGTGAACGCTACAGAACGTCTTGTTGAGTCATGGTCCCGGTTCCGCCGTTGGCACGGACGGATCGCTGACTCAGAAAGCATGAATGCCTCCTGCCTGTTTGATGTGAGGAGTCAGGGGCACAGCTCATCTTTATTGGATAGGGAGGGAACGGCGGGACTGTGATGTCATCGCTCTGATGTCGGGATCTCAACGCGGGAAGCCACTTTAGGAACCTCGCACCAAGCAGGAAAATGGCGTCTGTGACGGGAGGTGAAGAGAACGTGGGTCCCGCCTTGGTTCCATGGGCCGGGCCTGTCCGCATGAGCCTGCAAGAATCCGGTTCCTTGATGGGTTCTAACAGTGTAACAGCAGGTGCGTTTGCCCTGTTGCATCATAGTGCCTGCAGGAACGTTTTAGCACGCTTCCCCGCCCTGTACCCAACCACCACCCTGAATTCTGAGGTGTCCTAACTCGGGTGCTACATGTTCTATGTGTTAGACGTGGAACTCGACGAGAACTTTGCTGCATGACGTTCCTCAACAAACCTGTCCCTAGGCACCGAAAGGTGAGGTTCTGCAATTTATTGTGAAAAGCATTGACGCCAAACATACCCCAAGGCCTGGATGATTTGCATGTTCTCCTTAGAAGATGCCCAATCCAGGATGCTCAGTGATTAGAGATTCAGGACTGACCATTGGACAGAAGTCAGGGGACTGACGAATGTGCTCGTAGGGGGTGGGACCACCTGTCCAAAACACAGGTAGCTCAGTGGTTAGGGTGTTGGGCTGTAAATCCAAAGGTTGTTGGTTCAAACCCCCAGGTCCACTGAAGCTGAGTCCTTGGGCCTTAGGTTTTGCTCCAGGGGGCGCTGTCCCAACACGGTGTTCGGACCCCTGCCATCATCTTGGGAACTTTGTAGGTCAACCAACGTTGGTGTATCGTCGTTGCCGGGTCGGGAATGTAGTCGGTGGCCTTATACGTTCTATTGTTTGTGATGGAGGGCTCCACCTTTCGGTTGGCCAGTGGTATTTGGCTCCACTCGGGGTCTCGATTACACAGCAGCCACACACGTTAGATTAGAAACATCAGACCGACAGAGGTCAACCCATGCGTCAATCACCATCGTCTTGGGATTTTTGTAGGTCAACCAACGTTGGCGTATCGTCGTTGCCAGGTCGTTCATTCCTTGTCGTTCCTCCATCTGTTGGATACTCGGATCAGATGTTTCAATTAACGCTCAATCAGCAGTTTTCAGAGACGTGGTTCTCCAAATTGGCTGTACAAATATTTAAATACAGGACTGATGACCAAATTCTTGGAAAGGAACCGGCCATTTATTGCCACAATATCTCCAAGTCTCTGGGTTTTGGGGTGGTAGTTGGTGGCCATGTACGTTCTCTTGTTTGTGATGGAGGGCGCCACACTCGTGTTCTCGATTACACGGCAGCCATACATGTTCCAAGAGAAACATCAGACAGATGGAGGTCGACCCAGGTGCCAATCAGGTTGAGATCCCTGGCCTGGCCTGGCCAAGTTCCCGGCTGGGATTCGGAGTCTCCAGGGGGCGCTGTACCAACCCTGTGTTCTGACCCCAACCATTGTCTTGGGATATTTGTAGGTCAATGAACGTTGGCGATGCGGTTCTCCTAATTGGTTGCCGCCGTATCTCCATGTGTCTGCGTTTTAGGATGGTAGTTGGTGGCCTTATACATTCTATCATTTGTGATGGAGGGCTCCACTTCTCGGTTGGCCGGCGGTGTGCGGCTCCACTCGTGTTCTCGATTACACGGCAGCCACACGCGTTCCAACAGAAACATCAGACCGACGGAGGGCGACCCAGGCGCCAATCAGGTTGAGATCCCTGGCCTGGCCAAGTTCCCGGCTGGGATTCGGAGTCTCCCGTGTGTGCAGTTATACCATACCCACCCCCCTCCCCCACCACGCCGCACGTGTGTAGCTGGCTGTGTGTTGTACCCCCTGCGCCAGCTGCTCTGTCCTGGCAGACGCTGCTGGAAGAGTTTATCAGGAACATGTGGCCCATCTGGAGCTGCTTAGCTTTCAGAGCGCAGGGAAGACGGAAAGGGGAAAAGAGAGAGGGGGGCAATTGCGCTGGAGAGGGTGAGAAGAGGAGGGGGGGGGTGCAGCGAGACGGGAGATCAGCCAGTAGCTTTAAAATGCTGGCTGCTTCTCGAAAGACTCATCTGCAGCCTGTCTGTAAATTTCGATGACGGCTGATAAGACGAAGGCGGCTGTCGAGGGGGTGGGGCTTGAGACGAGATGTGCTCTGTGCTAAATGATAATTAATCGATGATTTAATTAGTTGTTTGAATAGGGTATAGTAAAGACACTTACAAGCCTTACAGCAAGAAGGTTCGAGTCCTGCTTGGGGCGACCGGGGTGGGTGGATGTGTTCCTTCCAGCTTCTTCGGTTGACCCCCACGTTCAAAAGGCATGTTAGTTGGAGATGCTTAATTGCAACTTGGAATCTGGCACAGGGACTACTACTAAGGTGTTGGCACAGTCGCCACAGTCATGGGTCAGTAGGTACCCCCTCCTTTGTGTTTTGTTTACTAATTTTTGTTTATATAAGGTATGCACCCACTCAAAGTTATGGCACAGATGTAGGAGTACTGTGGAACCAGGGGTCTTGCACAGGGGCTACTCCTAGTGTCAACACAGGCGGCACAGTTGCTCACAGACTGGGTCAGTAGGTACCTCCTCCTTTTTTGTTTTGTTTACTATTATTTATTTATGTACGAACTGCACACTCATAGTTACGGCACAGACGTAGGAGTACCGTGGAACCAGGGGCTGTCCGCCCCTGTCTCGGCCCGGCCGACATCTGGGCAGCTTTGATCCTTGGGGCAACACCACTGCTTTCCAAAGGTTTCTCACGTCACCCTGCCAACAGAGGCCCTTCTTTACCCCCCTCCCTTTAAAACCCCCTCCGAGCCGAACCCCCCGGGTGGATTGGTGGCTGCTCTCTTTTCATTGCCTCATCCATCTACTCGCAGCACTAATTCGTCTTCACGGCTCCCCCACCACCCTCATTCGCCACTGTGATTAGGGGCGACTCCTGCTGATGAGGAATGCTTTGAATACCACGAGCGGTGCTGGAAGGGGTCACGGTGTCCACTCGAGGGAGCCTCGCCAAGCTTTTGTTCGCGGTAGGGACCTTCTCTCGCTCTCTGGTCCTGTACCAGGACCTTTTGGATCAGCGGCGTCTTCATCTGCCCGTTACGCTGTGGGGTTAGTGTCCCGCCCTGAAGAGTAAACAGACATGGGCCACTTCACCAAAAACGGTTATGAGTGGTGGTTTGGAAGTCCTGGTGCTTTTAGTGTGGCGTGGGGATATGTTCTTCCAGGCGGCGTGGGTTATTTGTGGTTGTCGCTGTCCTTGCACTGAGTCGGAGACATGTCCTGGGGGAGGTCAGGAATGGGGTAGGTGTCCCGATCACGGGGCGGGTGTGTTTATCATGAGGCGGGTTTCCCGATCACAGGGCAGTTGTGTATCATGGGGCGGGTGTGTTTACCATCAGGCAGGTATTTTTATCATGAGGCGGGCGTCTCGATCACGGGGCGTGTGTGTTTATCACTGTGCGGGCGTCCTGATCATGGGGCGGGCGTGTTTTTCACAGGGCAGGTGTCCCTATCACGAGGCGGGCGTGATTATCATGAGGCGGGCATGTTTATAACGAGGCGGGCGTCCCGATCACGGGGCGAGCATGTTTATCATGAGGCGGGTGTCCCGATCACAAGGTGGGCGTGTTTATCATGAGGCGGGCATCCCAATCACAGGGGAGGTGTGTTTTTTCACAAGGCGGGCATCCCGATCACGGGGCAGGTGTCCCGATCATGAGGCAGGCGTGTTTATCACTAGGCGGATGTCCTGATCAAGAGCTGGACGTCCCGATTGGGAAGCAGGCGTTTTTTTCACGACAGGGTGCTTGATCGCGAGGCCTCATTTATCATGAGACGGGCGTTTTGATCATGAGGCTTAGAAAACAAGGTAACATTGAGGTAATGAATGCCTGCCTCGCCCTCCCTCCCTCCGTTTATCTGACGGAGAACAGACGGACCTCATTTTTCCACGAAGGCCAGGCCATCCCCCATCTTGGTACTCCTGTCAGTCGTGCCGCAGAACGACAAGGCCGTCGTGAAAGGAGGACATCCTCCTCGAGTCTTCTCGACTTCGTCCACGCGTTCCCTCATGCGGCGTCGGGTTTAATTTAGGCAAATTGCCAAGAAGTTAATTGCCACTGTATCATGGGACCCTCGGTCAACCCTCACCCATCCCCCACCCACCTACTCACCCACCCGGAGCTCCCAGCAGCTGTCCCAAACCATGAAGACCAACTGACCTTTGCTCTTATCCGTCATTAATCCCGCGATAAGGTGGTACTCCTTGCCGTAAAAACGCAGAGTAAGACTTTAAGACTCGCGGAGTCACGCCCGGTTGAAGAGACGCCGCCCCCACCTGTGCTCTTTCACTCGTACCCTGCTTCCCTCGCCACTCTGGGAGCCATCGGCGCGTCGGGGTAACAGGATCGCGTCTCGCGATGATCTCAGTCCATTGTGGGTTCTCATCCGAGGTGAATAATGGATGGTTCCGGCCTCCCATTAAACTCCAGCTAGTGTGAGAGCCGCTCTCCATTCGCCGTTCTCCACTCTCGGCTCCATTAGAAACCGCACAGGGTAGCAGGTTGAGTGGGGTTATTGGATTTCAGGATCTTTTAGCACAGGATGCAGGGCCGACACCCCCGAGGAGTTGGCCTTGGTTCCGTTTCAGGCCCTGGCGGGTAATGGGGAAGCGCAGACGCCGAGGGTGCACCCGCCCCGGTTAATTCAATTTCAGAGGCGGGGTCAGTGGTTGTTCTCGAGCTTGGGAGCGTTCCGTCCTCCTGCCATCTGCCGAGGTCTGATTTCAGCCCCGGTTCTGCGGTTTGCTATTCATGGTGCTCATTCATGGGCATGGGTGAGGTACCCCATGGGACATGGGTGTTTTTGGGTGTCAACTGGTTACTCCAGAACTCTGGGGGAACATTTAGGAACAGGTAAAGGTAGACTGTATGGACGTCTGGCGTCTGAGAAGAATAAAGCTGGCATCGACTCGTATGCCCTCAGTGGCCCTGGGTCCCATACTGTACTTTTCCAGTACAACTTCTCGTTGTCAGCTGGGGTGAACAGTCGTTTACGTTCTTGCTTTTGTCTAACAATATCTCACTCCAGGCGCCAGAGCCAAGCTTTTTCTGCTAGAGAACATGTCTACTACCCATCTTCATCACATCACGGGCATCAATAAAGCCCCTGTCATCGACTAGTATGGCCTAAATGGCCCCAGGTCCCATACTGTACTTCTCGTTATCAGCTGGGGGAACGTTTGGGACCTGGTGGAGGTAGACAGTCTGGACGTCTGGCTCCAGTCCAAACTGGCCGGTCTTGTACCCGAGATGAACGTGGAACTTGCTGACCGAGAGTGGGACGGGGACCCCATAGGACAGGACAGGGGCACATGGGTGTTTTTGGGGGTCAGCTGGTTGCTCTGGAAATCTTTAGTTGTTCGTGTTCTTGTCTCACTTCATGGGCAGGAGCCAGGCCTTTTCCCAGCTGGAGAACACGTCGTGGGCGTCAGTCATCGGTCATCGACTCGTATGTCCTGCTTGGCCCCGGGTCCCATACCGTACTTCTCCAGTACAACTTCTCGTTGTCAGCTGGGGGAACATATTGGAACAGGTGGAGGTAGACGGTCTGGACATCTGGCTCTGGGAGTGGTTCCCCTTTAGAAGGACTCTCATCCCATAACCACCGGTATAGGCACCAGCTCAAACGGTTCAGTGGACGAGTGCTCCTCCCGTTTTCCTTGGTTTCCTGTGATAGACTCAGATCAGGTGATGGCGTAGCACCGCTCATCAGCGCCGAGGCCCTCCCTTACACCGTCCCCCTGTCATGTTCTCATAATCATGTTCTAATGTTCATGTAGAAGGCAGGGTCAGGAGGGAGGTGGTGCGCAGCTATGGACTACATTCTGAGACCTCCATCCTTTACCTACCTGCAGATCATTACGCACCATGTTCCCCCTTAATAGAAAACGGACTCCTTGATGGTTGCATCCTATCCCTGCCACCAAGCTCAGCGCTTCCGGATGAATAGAGGAGAACAACCACGTTCTGTCGGGCTGGCTCGAGATCCAAGTCTGCTCCATGGAGGTCCATCTCATGTCTTAGAACTTCGAGTTGAAGGGTCTGTCTTGGTGACGGATACCGCTGGGCACCCTTCAGGGACATACGAGAGTCTGAGTGGTCAGGGGGCTGACAGTGTAGGTTCTAGTTGTTTATGACTTTTCTGTAATTGTCTTGTTAATGTACTCCTCACTCTCGGTTCCTCTTTATTGACATATATCTTCGGCTCCGGCCCTCGTCGCCGGCGTGACTAATTAGTTCAATCTGTCCGTCTGGAGCGGCCCGCACCGTCCCATGTGTCGGGGTGCTTATCACCGTTCCCTTTTTATTCCTCTCCCGGGCCGCCCTCAGCACCTGCTGCCTGCCCGAGTCAGGATCCTGACTCGCGGTCCGATCTCTGTCTGTGTGTATATATGTTTATATGCATGTGTGTGTTTATATGTTTGTGGGTGTATGTGTGTGTGTGTGTGTATGACGGCTGCCACCCAGCATTGGGGAACCAGGTACGAATCTCGATCTGGGTGGTTTCCACGATCATTTTTGGTGTGTGTGTGTGTGTGTGTGTCTCTCTCTCTCTGTGTGTGTGTACATGTGTCTGTGTGTCTGAGTGTGTATATATATGTATGTGTGTGTGTATGACAGCTATCTCTCAGCGCTGGGGATCCAGGTTCGAATTCCTATTTGGGTGGTTTCCATGTTATCACCCCCCTGTGTATGCGTGTGTATATATCAGTGTTGTTAAAGCTTGATTTTCTCTCTCTCTCTCTCTCTCTCTCTCTCTCTCTCTCTCTCTCTCTCTCTCTCTCTCTCTCTCTCTCTCTCAGACCCAGACTGCACGCTCAGAGGAAGTTCGCTCAGTCGCAGCCCAACTCCCCCAGCAGCACCCCGGTGAAGACAGCCGACCCCTCGCTGCCGGCCCCCGGCCCCCAGATCACTGACCTCTCCCGCCGCAAACCCAAGACTGAAGACTTCCTCACCTTCCTGTGTCTGCGAGGTACGAGTGTGTGTGTGTGTATGTATGTATATGTAACTGTGTGAGAGTGTGTGTGAGTGTGTATGTCTGTAGATGTGTGTGAGTGTATGTGTATCTGTAAGTGTATGATGGATGTATGTGAGTTTAACTGTGTGTGTGTGTGTGTGTGTGTGTGTGTGTGTGAGAGTGTTTCTGAAAGTGTGCGAGTATGTCTGTGTCTGTATGTATGTATGTGTGTGTGAGTGTATATATACGTATATGTGTGTGTCCGTTGATGGGATCACAGGATACAGCTGTCCAGCGACTCACCGATCCACCAACCGCCTTATTCTAACGGTTCAGATGTCACCGTCCAAATCAACAGGGTTCCGTTCTGTGTTCCATCTGCTCCAAGTTCATTATACATGCGCGCTTATGCAAATCACAGCGCCTCGCACCGCGGACCGTTGGCGGAATTGTTGCGATTGCCAGACTTAGGCTTCTATCTCACACTCTATTCTGATGTGCCGTTTAAATAGCATCACTGCGTGTGAATAGATCTCCTCCGATGGCTCTCTTTCTTGCTTGCTCTCTCTCTCATCCTTCCTCTCATTCTCTTTCGCTCCCTCTCTCTTAATTGCTCTCTCTTTCTCATGCTCTCTCACATTCTCGTGCTCTCTCTCACTCGCATGCACTTTGGCTCTCTCCTTTCCTTTCTCGCTCTTTCTTAACTGTGCTCTCTCTTTCGTCTTTTTTTTCTTTTTTTTTTGTCTCTCTCTTTCTCACTTTCTCTCTTGCTCTCTTTCTCTCTCTCTCTCTCTCTCAATCTCTATCTCTATATTTCTTTTTCTCTCCCTCTCTACGTTTCTCTCTCTCTCGCCGTGTTGTCCAGTTTTTAAAGTGAAGGCTGATCGCTGAGTAACAGCATATACCGGTTTCTCAAAAATGTGCCCTCTAGTGGCAAAATTACGGAATACGTTTATAAAGAACAGCCACTTTTTGTACTGAACAGCTCCTCGGCTCTTATTCCAGACCCTGCAACACACTCTCTCGCTCTCTTTCTCTCTCTGTCTCTCTCTCTCTCTCTCTCTCCATTGGGTTCCAGCTCTGACTCTGGTCTCAGGGACGATCTCAGGATCTACTCCCTCTCACCTACACGCTACACAGTGCAACCTCGCGCTCCGTCCGTAATAAGACCCGTTCTCCAGTACTCGCCATGGTTGGTTAGAATTTTCCAGATCCTGGTTCTACTCGTAGGATAGAAATCCCGGACCACACTGCATACATGTTCCAAGTCCTCAGGCTTCTGGCTTAACGAACGAACACGTGTGGCGCAGAGATCTGGTTTGAACCAGTCTGCAATGTTTGTTTTTCCTGCAGGGTTCCTCGATCTTGTAAATAACCTGTAACCCTCGTGTTTGTGGGTATACATAAAGATAAAGAGTTGTGTAGGGTTGGGGTCGCAGTACAGGGTCAGGCATGGTACAACGCGCTCTGGAGGCATTTGGGATGGGGGTTTAAAGCAGGAG
>JAFMOC010000277.1:350000-593712 GCA_019802505.1 Corydoras sp. C115
TATATATATATATATATATATATATATATATATATATATATATATATATATATATACACATACATACACACACATTTTATATATATATATATATATACACATACACACTCTCACACACACACACACACACACACACATATATATATATATATATATATATATATACACACATGTCCAATGTCCACACACATAACACATATACACAAGCACACACATACACACAATCTCTCTCACACACACACACACACACACACACACACACACATGTGCATGTACATACATTCAGTTATGTTTGTGTGATTGCATGTGTATAGTGTGTGTGTGAGGGTGATTGTGTGTTGTGTGTACATTTGTGTGTGTGTGTATAGTTATATGTCTGTGTGTGTGTGTGTATATGTGCTCAAAAAGGTGTGTTTGTATATTTGCATGCGTGTACATATGTGCATTTTGTTAATATATCTGTGAATATATATACACACACACATACATATATATGGAAATTTGAAACCAATACACAAAACCTCCAGCAGCCAATCAGAGCGAGGTGTTTCCCGGATCCTCCTTTGCAATTGGCTTCTCTTGCCTCCTTATTTATTGCCCTCTCCTCTTTCCTATAAAAAGACTGAGAACCAGACGTGGGCACGTTCAGTGGTAATTACGTTTGCCCACGGTTCCAAACCGACAGTCGTAATAATCGCCTTCGCCTTGCATTATGATTTGCGTCAGCGTGAGAGCAACATGACCAGCGTGTGGAATCGACACTCGCAGGAAGATTTTCCACTTTGTCTCTGGGCTGACTCTGTGCTAAAGCCGAGTGGGAGTGGAGGTGTGTACCACATGGGGCGGGCAACATTCTCAGATGGTAACGGTGACAGTGTGGCACTGGACTGTCTTCCAAGTTCAGAATCCACGAATCACCTTGAAGGTATCTCGGTCACCTTGACCTTCTGCCCCTCGGCGTGGTGTAATAGCAGCGGTTTTTTTAATTCACATTGGTTCTAAAAATACTGAGAACCTAATTATCCCCCAGATTAGACAATTAAAGGGTCAGATAGTCAGTGTGTGTGTGGGGGGGGGGTGTTTCCTTCAGGTGGGTTCATGCCCTATGGTGTCGCCCTGCCACCTGCTCATCTCCAGTGTTACCTTATTATAATGTTCTCAGTTCGTGCGGATATTCCTTTACTGGCACTGATCTTTGCACACTCTTCGGTTCTCTTGCAGGTTCCCCAGCATTGCCCGGCAACATGACATACTTTGGGAGCTCTCAGGATGAGGACGAGCTGGAGGGGGACGAGGAATGCGAAGAGAGGACGTCTGGTGTGGCCTCCACATCGTGCCAGTCTACGCCGCGGAAGGGTAAACCACCCAACAAGTTCAACGGACACGGTGAGCCGAAGGAACCTCATTAAAAATGCAATTATGGGTCTCTGGATTTGTACAAAGGGCCCTAGCTCAGGGTCTATAAAGGGCCCCAGTTTCAGTGTCTTTAAAAGGTCCCAGTCTCCGGGTCTATAAAGGGCTACAGCGTGGGGTCAATGAAGGACCCCACCTTATGGGCAACCAAAAATATTTCCAGCCTCAGGGTCTTTAAAGAACCTTAGCTTCAGGGTTCATGAAGGGCCCCAGCCTCAGGGTCTATAAAGGACACCAGCCTTAGGGTCTATAAAGAACCTCAGTTTCAGGGTTGATGAAGGGCCCCAGCCTCAGCGTCTATAAAGAGCCAGAGCTTCAGGTCCATAAAGGGCCCTAGCTTTAGGGGTTACCAAAAATATACCCAGCCTCGGGGTCTTTAAAGGACCCCAGCCTCAGGGTTTATAAAGGGCCCCAGCCTCAGGGTCAATAAAGGACCCCAACCTCAGGGTCTATAAAGGACCCCAGCCTAAGGGTCTATTAAGGATCCCACCTTAGGGGCTCTTAAAAATACAGGTACAGAGTTTTTAAAAGACCACAGGTTTAGGGTCTATAAAAGAACCCCAGCCTCAGGGTCTATAAAAGAACCCCAGGTTCAGAGTTTATAAAGGATCCCAGGTTCAGGGTCTATAAAGGGTCAAACCCTCATTGTCTATAAAGGACCCCAGCCTCCGGGTCTATTAAGGATCCCACCTTAGGGGCTCCCAAAAATATGCCCAGCCTTACGGTCTATAAAGGACCCCTGGTTCAGAGTTTATAAGGGACCCCAGGTTCAGGGTCTATAAAGGGCCCAAGCCTCAGGGTCTATAAAAGAACTCCAGCCTCAGGGTCTATAAAAGGACCCCAGGTTCAGGGTCTGTAAAAGGACCCCCGGTTCAGGGTCTATAAAATGACGCCAGGTTCAGGGTCTATAAAATGACCCCAGGTTCAGGGTCTATAAAAGGACCCCAGGTTCGGGGTCTATAAAAGGACCCCAGGTTCGGGGTCTATAAAAGGACCCCAGGTTCGGGGTCTATAAAAGGACCCCAGATTCAGGGTCTATAAAAGGACCCCAGATTCAGGGTCTATAAAAGGACCCTAGGTTCAGGGTCTATAAAAGGACCCCAGATTCAGGGTCTATAAAAGGACCCCAGGTTCAGGGTCTATAAAAGGACCCCAGGTTCAGGGTCTATAAAAGGACCCCAGGTTCAGGGTCTATAAAAGGACCCCAGGTTCAGGGTCTATAAAAGGACCCCAGGTTCAGGGTCTATGAAAGGACCCCAGGTTCAGGGTCTATGAAGATTTCCGTAGGTATCTCTTTTAGAATTCCACTGTTGAGGTGTGTGTGTGTGTGTGTGTGTGTGTGTGTGTGTGTAAGGTTGGTGGGGGGTGGGACATTTGGGGGGTTGGCTTGCCACTTCCTGCGCTTCCCAATTATCACTCGGTGAGAATGTGGTACGAAGCTGTTTATGTATTCAGCTGGAATTCAGAAGGTGGAGACGGAGGCGCTACACAACAAACACACGCCCTCGAACCTGCACACCTGCGTGTGTGTGTGTGAACTGCACATGCTGAAGTGTCAGTGTGTTAATGATATGCTCTGCTGTATAGTAACACAGTTAGTCGTTCTGGGCTGACAGGTGTTCTAAACGTTCCATTGTTCTCGGTGATGGTGTGAAACTCCATTAAGACTCATGAATCGGAGAGACAGACGGAAGATCGGAGAGCGAGAGACAGATAGGAGACAGAGAGACAGGCCTAAGGACAGAGGGACAGAGGGGAGGCCGAGGGACAGAGCGACGCAGAAAAAGACCGAGGGACCAGGAGATGGAGGGCAGAACAAGAGAACGAGAGAAGACCGAGAGACGGAGAGGAGAACGAGGGGGGACCGGGAGACAGAGGGGAGTCCGAGAGAACGAGGGGGACCGGGAGACAGAGGGGAGAATGAGAGAACGAGGGGGACCGGGAGACAGAGGGGAGAATGAGAGAACAACGAGGGGGACCGAGGGACAGAGGTAGACCGGGAGACGGAGGGGAGACTGAGAGACAGGGGTAGACCGAGAGAACGAGAGGGGAACGAGAGACAGAGGTAGACCGGGAGACGGGGGGGCGGGGAGACGGAGGGGAGACCGAGAAAGACTGAGAGAGACGTGAGGCCGAAGGACAGAGGTTCCACTCCGTTTCGCGGTGTTTTGCAGGTTCTCAACAGGAAGTTCTTTGTCTCTGTGTTCAGTGTTTAATGGCCATGCCAAGCCGCTGAAGGAGAGGGAGAACTCGCTGAGGTCGAAGAGCAGAGAGTCGTCTCTTAGCAGAACGGAGGAGTGGAGAGACGTTCTGCAGACCTCCAACCACACGGCACACGGCCTCAGCTTGAGAGGTTCCACCGAGGAACTACGGAAACAGGTGCACATGCAGGTCCTCCTGATGTTCTCAGGATTTCGTCCTCCTCGCGTGTTCCTCACACGTTCCACACACCACCACGGTTCTACCACACGTTCTTAACACCACCACTGTTCCACCACACTCCACTTTCACACACCATTACAGTTCTATCACACATGTTCCACACACCACCACTGTTCCACCACGTTCTATACACCAACACTGTTCTACCACACATTCCACACACCACAACTGTTCTACCACACGTTTCACACACCATTACTCTTCTACCACACGTTCTTACCACATGTTCTTACCACCACTGTTCCACCACACATGTTCCACACACCACCACTCTTCTACCACACATTATACGAACCACCACTGTTCCACCACACGTCCAACACACCACCACTGTTCCACCACACATCTGTTTCATACACCACCACTGTTCTACTACATGTTCCACCCACATCACTGTTCCTCCACACGTTTCACACACCACAACTGCTCCACCACACATCTGTTTCATACACCACCACTGTTCTACTTCAATGTGTTCCACCCACATCACTGTTCCTCCATACATGTTCCACACACCACAACTGTTCTACCACACGTTCTTAATACCACCACTGTTCCACCACCCTCCACTTTCACACACCATTATGATCAAGTTATCGCTGTTCCATCACACCACCACTGTTTCTCCACACGTTTCACAAACCAACACTGTTCCACACACTACCACTGTTCCATCACACATGTTCCACACACCAACACTTCCACACACTACCACTGTTCCACCACACATGTTCCACACACCACCACTGTTCCACCACACATGTTCCACACACCACCGCTGTTCCACACACCACCACTGTTCTTCCACACATGTTCCACACACCACCGCTGTTCCACACACCACCGCTGTTCCACCACACGTGTTCCACACACCACCACTGTTCCACACACCTCCACTGTTCCTCCACACATGTTCCACACACCAACACTCAGCTGTATGAATGCTATGTAAATTATTCTTATCGACTCAGAGCTACTAAAGGGTTGAACTAAAGGGTGGAATGGCGCAGCTGCTCCACAGCAGCACGATGTTATCTGGACACCCAGACGGCGGGATCGGCTCCACGACGCGGTGTTCTTGAGCGGCGAACACCCCCCCCCCCCCGGTCTGCGTCTGGCTCCACGCACGCGCGGCTCTCGTTTTCCGTGGCTCAGCTGTTTAACAAGTTTATGTTTACACCGTCCATCAATCTCCTGCTACCTTGCCTCTCGCCCCCCCCCCATGCCCGTCCCCCATCCACCCCCCCTCCCCCGCCCGCCTTAACGTTCCAGTCCGGACTCTCTCTGGAGGAGAGGCCGCTTTGCTTGAGCGGGCCCAGACTGCTGACAGGCCACGCTGCTGGAGGCGCCGCCGCATTCTCCGCCTCCTCCGGCAGACTAAACAAACCCAGACTGGATAGAACGTGCTCCGTCGGCCCTCCGGTGGCCGAAGGTTGTTACTGCACAGCCTCCGAGGAACCTGATTGGCTTGAAACGGGTTATGTTACGATGGGGTCTGTGCGTCGGGCAGAGGTCTATGTGGAGTTTTGTATGTTCTCCCCATCATCTTGTCCAAAAGGAGGCAAGGAGCTGGAGTGGAATACTCACAGCGTGCAATTTCACATGTTAATTAGGAGCTAATTATTGTGGTGGTTAGTTGGTTAGTTCCATGTTATTAAATGTTGCTAAAATTACTAATTAGGACTAATTAATATGAATGACTTCTGAAATGCACATACGTTACTGTCATGGTACTGTTCTGTGGGGGTTCTGTAGAGGTTCTGCAGGGGTTCTGTTCGGGGGGGGGGGTCCTGTGAGAGTCCTGTGGGGGTTCTGCTCAGTAAATGGGACTTAGTTTGTAACACAGATGTAATTGCAATCCGTAATTGTAATACTTCAGTTTGTGTGTATGTATATATTTATAAATGTGTTAAAGTGTGTGTGTGTACATATTTGTTTACGTGTGTTAGTGTGTGTGTGTGTGTGTGTACATATATATTTATATATGTGTGTAAGCATGTGTGTGTACAAAAATATTTATGGCTGTGTGTGTGTGTGTGTGTGTGTGTGTGTAACTGCAATCTTTAATTGTACTTCTCCAGTGTGTGTGTATGTGTGTGCATACGTGTGTGTGTGTACGTGTGTTAAAATGTCCATTTATGTACACACGCAAGTGTGTATGTGTGTGTACAAAATTTGTGTGCGTGTATTTGTTTGTTTTTATATTTGTGTGTGTTCATATATATTTATATGGATGTGTGTTCATATATATTTATGGGTGTATACATATATCTATGTATGTATGTATGTGTGTGTGTGTGTGTGTGTGTGTGTGTGTGTGTACATATATATTTGTGTGTATACATATATATTTAAGTATGTGTGTCTACATATATATTTGTGTGTGTGTACAGAATAACGACCATGTTCTCAGTTTATGCGAATCGTTGCGTGTTTGTAGAACGTCATGTCTCATTAGAGAGGAGAAGTTAAATATGTGGCAGATGGTGAATGTGGGGGGGAACGTGGGGGGGGGCTTTGTTTTGCGCTGCTTTGAAGGCTCGTGATGGGAAACGGTTCGGATTCAGATGAAAGGTGCTGAAGCTCCACTGAAGGTCACGTTTTAGAACAGACAGAGGAACAGCGAGGCAACCCCCGGAAAAAGGGTTCTATTCCGAAAAAAGGGTTTTTCGGTGCTTGTTTCAAAATGCGGCTCTTAAATTGAGAAGAACCAATTCGTCGTTTCATAGTGGTTCTATGAAAATCAGTTTTTTTTTAGGTTTTGTTTTTAGTCATTCCGCAGATGCTTTAACTCGACGGTCCAGTGTGTCTTTGGCCGTTCCCTTTAAGGACCAGGTGGCGCTCTGACTTTAGCGGGTTGCTATTTGAGCGGTGCAGCTACGTGGACTCCATGCGCTGCTCCGTGAGGTTCTCCATGTGAGTGGGAATGGAGAACCCACAATATAGTGTAGACAATGGATCTGTGTTTAATAATTTAATTTAATAGCGTTCTGTTTGTTTTCAGCGTTCCGTGCCATTGGGCATGTGACTGTGTTGATGATCAACCGCCTAACGAGATAGCGACCGACATCTGTTGAGGTTGTTTTTAGTCAGTGGTGCACCTCACAGCTTGATTCAGGCCGTGTCGGTGTCTCGTTGCTATTGTGAAGACGTGATTCATGGCTGTGTTTTTTGGCGTCATGTGCGATGAACCAATCATTGTGTCACTCCCCGTTCCCTTTAAGAACCAGGTGACGCTCTGACTTTGGTGGGTTGCTATTTCAACGGCGCAATTTAGTGTTGATGTAGCATAATGTTATTTAATTTAGTATTCTGTTTACTGTTGACGTAAACGTTTGCATAGCTGCCGACTGGCGCACTATGAGTTTGGCGCACTATGGTGACGATGTGATTAATGGCTGTGTCACATGCAACGAACCAATCAGCGAGTTCCTCGCTGTTCCCTTTAAGAACCAGGTGGCGCTTTGACTTTGGCGGGTTGCTATTTCAACGGTGCGTTATTTAATTTTGTCTGATTGTCGACATCTGGAGAGGTTGTTTTCAGTCGGCGGTGCATCTGGGTTTACGTCTGAAACGTACCTGAACACGCTACCTTCTGAGACGGCCACGCCCATCGGAGGAGATGTATTCACACACAGCGTTGCTATTTAAACGGCGCGCTTAAAACGGTCGGCGACCCCAGGAGCTCGTACCGCAGATCTTGGTCACATTTTAAGTCTGGTCTCCTTTTTAGAAACCCTATCCCTTCACTTTTGCCGAGACACTGACGTCCCGCCGTGAGTTGATGTAAGCCACGTTAACATTCCCGTGACGCCATTAAAACCTAAGAGGTTCGTCGGGTAACCGAAGCTCCGTGTGCTGCCCAGAGGCACCATGGGAGTCCAAGGAGACAGGACTAATTCAGAGGAGTTTATGAGGCTTAAAGGGTTTAAAGTCTGGAATATCAAACGGAACCTAATGCAGCCGTGAACCGGGGGATGGAGTCCGTTTTATTGGGTAGAACTCGAGAACCTGCAGGCTTCAGAGTAAAAGTTGTTGGCAACTCCCCGAAAGAACATACTGATATCCATTGTACCTTATATGGTTCCTCACTCTGGACGGCACGGTGGCTTAGTAGTTAGCATGTTCTCCTCTCAGCGCTAGGGATTCCAGGTTCGAATCCCAATCTGGGTGGAGTATCCATGTTCTCCCCGTGTCCGCGTGGGTTTCCTCCCACAGTCCAAAAACATGGATCAAGGTCAGTTGAATTCTCCAAATTGCCCCATATAAAGTTTGTGTGTGTGTCTGTGTGAGTGAGTGTGTGCCCAGCGATAGATTGCCCTCCCTGTCCTGGGTGTATCTGCCCAGCGCCCGAAACGTTCTCTCTGGATGGGCATGGGGATCCCCTACTTAGTGACGTTCTTGCGTGTGCTGAGTGCCGGACGACAAAATCTAAGAGGTTCCCGTGCCAAACTGTCCTGGCTCACCAGCAACGAAACGTGACAACGTAGTTTATTTGTGACAACGTATATTTATTGAAATATACACATTAATATAAACATTTCCCGATGAGCAATAAACAGCGGTCCTGTCACTAAGAAATTGATGTTCACATTCAAAAAAGGGACTTGATTATGTCGCGGAAGGCCTTGCGAAAAGGTACGGGTCGTGCCTAGTACCACCTAATTAACATACTGGATAGAGCTTGGTTAGCACCCAAAAGCCCGCTAATCGATTGCCTCCTGTCTGTCCAGGTTTCCAAAGTGAACGGTTTCTCGCGGCCATCTCCCGCCGCCGCGGCTGTCGCCAAGAAGCGGAAGGACTGTCGTCTCCCATCGAGAACTGTGAAGTACACGGCCACCGTGACCAAGGGCCACGTCACCTACACCAAAGCCAAGGGGGAACTCGTGAGGAAAGCCAAACTGAACCACAGCCGATATTCTGCTGCAGCTGCCGGCGCCACCCCGCACTCAGCCAGCAATGGGCACCACGCCCACCCACCGCTCTCAGGGAAAGCCCACAGTGGCATTGCAAAAACCCGCAAACAGGTGCTGTTGGCCAGCAGGCTGCACGGCATGGCCAATGGAGGTGCTATCACTCGCTTCAACGGCAGGCTCAATGGGCGCCACGGCACCAGGGGCGAAGGGGAGCCCACCGGTGACGGGCGGCTTGGCCTGCGCACTTCCAAACGCAGGACGCTCGCGGCGGCCGAGGACTTAAAACCCCAGGCTCCACTGGCTGAGGTGAAAAAGAACAAGCAGCCGTCCATCCCAGTGGTGGAGACGCGCAGCAAGAAGTTCTCCAATCAGGACAAAGCCTCATGTGCCCTTGCAAATGGACATAGCATAACCGAGACCGCTGCTTCCCCCACGCAAAAACTAAGCCCCACCCCAGCCCCGGTCTCGCCGGCCGCGCCGGGGTCTGCCCACCAGAGCCCGGCTAATCCCGAGGCAGCGCGCCAGCGACCGAGGCGCGCCACGGCTGGAAGGCTGATGTTCATCCGCAGGGAGCAGCAGAGGGCCCGAAGCTGGCACGCCAACTGGAACACTAACACTACCTCAGCCAGCAGGCCCTCGAGAGTGCTGGAGCCCCCAAGCCAGCGACTCGAGAAGGATCGCGAGAGGGAGAAGGAGCGCGAGAAGGAGCGTGAGAGGAGCCGGGCTGGCCTGGCGGCGCTGCCGGACGTGCCGGTGCTCCGGCCCAATGCGCGGGAGTTCCAGGACCCGCTGGTGTACCTGGATTCCGTGCGGGACTGGGCCGAGCCCAGCGGGCTGTGCCGCGTCGTTCCGCCTCCGGACTGGCGGCCTGAGTGCAAGTTGAACGACGACATGCGCTTTATCACACAGGTGCAGCGAGTGCACAAGCTCGGCCGGCGCTGGGGTCCCAACGTCCAGAAGCTTGCCTGCATCAAGAAGCACCTCCAATCTCAGGGCATTAGCATGAAGGAGCCACCGCTAATCGGTAAGCATGTTGCCGCCGCCATTTTTACGACCTGTAGCCTAGGCTTCTAGGCCCTACCCTGTTTTCTTGGTTGACGACCTAACTTGTGCTTCTACCCCCCCACCACAGGAGGTTGCGAGCTTGACCTGGCGCGCTTTTCCGAGCTGGTGGCTGACATGGGCGGCATGCAGCGGGTGATGGACCTGAAAAAGTGGAGTCGCCTGGCCGACCTGCTGCGCATCCCCAGGTCCGCCCAAGAGCGGCTGGCCAAGCTCCAGGAGGCCTACCTGCAGTTCCTGCTCTCCTACGACCAGCTCTCTCCCCACGAGCACCGGCGCCTCGAGCACGACGTGCTGGCCGAGAAGGAGGCACTGGAGCGCCGCCGGGGACCCCTGGAGGGTCACTCGGAGGGCGCCCACAGTCACATCCCCACGCTGCCATGTTCCGAGCCCAAAAACGGTCTGCGGGCCCTGGGAGCGGACCAGGGGACGGCGCACAACGTAGGTCGCCGGCGCCTCTTCGCGCACGAGAAAAAGAGAGGGAGCTATGTGGAAAAAGAGGACGAGAAAGAGGGCGTGCTTAACGACCAGCACAAGTGCATCGATAAGGTGAGAGAGCAAGCTTCTGCAGGGCGCTCACTCTCGCAAGTCCACAAGTCTCGCAAGTCCTTACCCACTTCCCTTGTCCCCTACCCCCTCCTTTCTTCTTTTCCCCCCACTTCCCCTTCCCCTACTCCCTTTGCCCTACCCCTCCTTTCTTCTCCTTACACACTTCCCTTTCCCCTACCCCCTCCTTTCTCTTTCTTTCCAACTTCCCTAGTACCCTACCCCTTCATTTCTTCTACTTACCCTCTTCCCTTTCCTCTACTACGTTTGCCCTACTTCTTACCCACTTCCCCTTCCCCTACCCCCTCCTTTCTTCTTCTTTCCCACTTACCTTGTCCCCTACCCTCTCCTTTCCACTCCTTACCCACTTCCCCTTCCCCTACCCCCTCCTATCTTTTCCTTACCCCCACATTTCTTCTACTTACCCACTTCCTTTGTCACCTACCCCCTCCTTTCTTCTTCTTATCCACTTCCCCTTCCCCCTCATTTCTTCTCCTCATCCTTAGCCACTTCCCCTACCCCTCATTTCTTCTCCTTATCCACTTCCCCTACCTCCTCATTTCTACTCCTTACCCCCTTCCCCTCCATGTTATTCGCTCCATCTGTCAGTCATCATGATGTCATGCCCGTTTATGAACCTCCGCAACCCAAGCAAAAATCATCGAGTATGAGTGGATGGGAGTTCCAGTTCATCCCCCGTCTGCTGGATCATCGCAGAACGTTCACTGCCTCTGGTCATGCATTAGGACTCCGACTGGCTTTCATCTCCACGGCTTTATTCTCGGTCTTCCTGCACTACGGAACCTGCTTTCCATCACAGACTGCTTCTCGCCATCTCTCTAATCGAATCCATACTGCTGCTCTCTCACAGGGGGACTTTTACTGCGAGAGAGAGAGAGTGCGAGAGTTTATATCCCGCATCAGTCCACACTGATTTATAGAGCCACTTAGAAGCTTCTTCTATATTCTCATGGTGTCTGTAGTGTGTGTGTGTGTGTGTGTGTGTGTGTCTATCTCTGATTCACTGAACTCTCTGAAGTCCTCATTCGACCCACGTGACTCTCCTGTGGACTCTGGGTTCTGTCTGTGATGCACATGAAGTCTGCAGTGAGACGAATTGGAACTGTGAAGTGGTCTGTGAGGCCGATGTGGATTGGCACTGATGGTCTGCTGCTGTGTTTCAGGGGAGATCGGTGTCACTGACCACGTTCTACAGAACCGCCAGGAATACAATGATGATGTGTTTTAACAAAGAACCAAGAGCTTTAGAAGTGGAGGTACATACACACACACACACACACAAACACGTGCACATATACACAAACATGAACATGCGCACACACAAACACACGCACACATACACAATTATGTGCACACAAAAACGTACACACACATACACAAACACACACGTGTACACACGCACACACACACAAAAATAATAAAAAAAAAATCTTCTGTCTGCTGAGTGTGTTATGTTATTACAGTTGGCAAATGTGGATACACACACACACTAGACATGAACGAAAACACAAAAACATAGGCATATGGACAGAAACACATAGACACACACACACACACGACACAAACATACACAAGACACATAGCCATATAGACAAACGCACACACCCCGACACAAACATACACATACACACATATAGACACACATATGCACATACACACATACAGACACAAACATAGACATAAAGACAGACACATATGCACATACACACATACAGACACAAACATATAGACACACAGACACAATCAATGACATACAGACATACACAAACACACATATATTCACACAAACATAGACATACAGACACACACACACACACACACACGCAAACATACATATATATATATATACACACACAGACACTGACATAGACACAAACACACACACACAGACACAAACATAGACATTTAAACACATACACACACATACACACTGACACCCCGAAACAAACATAGGCACAACCCATATACACAGAGACATACATAGACACATAAACAGATACAAAAATATACACTAACACACAGACAGACACAATCACACATATGGACACACAAACACACAGACATATACACATATAGACACACACACACTGCCAAAAACACATAGACAAAGGAACATATACAGCCATTTGATCACACACACACACACACACACACACTCACAAACTTGCACACGAAGACACACACATTGTCTTACATAGATATCACAAGTCACAAACATCTGATTACAAGTGCACGTGACACACAGGAACATGTAAACAACACACACACACAAACACTGAAAGATGTTTAACCGCACACACATGCAAAAACACAAACACACACACAGATACACGCAAACACCGGAACTTTAATAACAAGCCACGCCCCCTTAATTAAAAACATGACCCATGTGATGCAATCAAATTCAAACTCAGACATGGTTACTGCTGATGTGCATGCAGTTCCACCTTCTGAACAGAAGAGGTCAGCAGAACTTTAAAATAAAGTTAATTATAATAATAATAATAAAAAGGCTAACATTTCAATTTAAATCACTTTATGGCCAAAAGCGTTATGATTGGCTTAAATTAATTTTTATTGATTCATTTGTATATTAGACAAAATGTAATGGTATTTTTTTTTAAATGCAATAATAACTTCAGCTGGTAATGTTGTATATCCGCATGTCCGCTAGATGGCGCCAAAGACGTTCTTATAACTGTGTTGTAGAATTACCATTCAAATATTTAGAATAAAAGAGAACCACACTCTTTATTACACACACACACACACAGTACAAATATAAACACATGCACATATACACACACACACACACACACACGCAATACAAATATAAACACATGCAGATATAAACACACACACAGTACAAATATAAACACATGCACATATATATACACACACAGTACAAATATAAACACATGCACATATACTCACATGTGCACATAAACGCACATATGCGTAAATACGCACATATTCACCCAAAGACACAAACACATGTAAACACGTGCACACGCATGAATACTCACGCACACACACATACACATGTACACAAACACACATGTACACATAAACTTACATATACACACAAATACAAACATGCACATGTAAACACATACACATGAATACACACATGTACACAATGCACATACGCACTCACATGCATTAACAGAGATGCACAAACATACTCAGACACACACACACACACACACACACACACTCAGAAGTATGTCTTTGATCATTGTTATTGCCCCTCTGTAAACACAGACCACATAAAGAGCCCCATCTTTAAAACTGCCCTCCCCCCTTCATCCTCTACCTCATCCTCATCTTCTCCCTTCCATTCTGTAGCAAGAGTACTGGAGAATAGTGGAGCAGAGAGACTGCCACGTAGCAGTGCATTATGGGAAAGTGGACACCAGCACACATGGAAGTGGATTTCCGGTGGGCAAATCGGACCCTTTTTCAAAGTAAGAGTCCTATTGCGTTTATATATATTTATATTTGTATTATTATTTTTAAATGCCATGCACTTGCTCATGTTCTGCCCCCCCCCCCCCCTTGCAGGCATGGCTGGAACCTGACCGTCCTTCCTCACAACTCGGGATCCATCCTGCGGCATCTCGGTGCTGTCCCCGGTCAGTGTGCAGATCTCACACTCCTCAGCTGTTCGGAGAACACACAACCCACCTGATGCTGATGCTGACTCATTTCCTCTCTCTCTCTCTCTCTCTCTCTTGCTCGCTCTCACGCTCTCACTGTTTACAGGGGTCACTGTTCCGTGGTTGAACATTGGCATGGTCTTTTCTACCTCATGCTGGTCACGTGACCAAAACCGCCTTCCTTTTATCGATTATCTTCACACTGGTGCTGACTGCATTTGGTGAGTTCCGCCGTGAAAGTTGGCTTTTAACCGGAAAGTTCCTGAAAACATTTGGGGTTTGAGTCAAAGCCCAAAAATCAAATTGAGACTTAGGATAGCAGTATGTTTTCATTCTCATTAAAGAACATACAGATGAAAGGTACTTTGATTTTAACGCTTTTTACGCCTCCGGGGGTCCTCTGTTCGGCATATTCGACAGGTCTACTTTTTGCTGACTTTGCAGACTCGATTGGGTGATGGCAGAAAGTCTGGCATTGGGGGCTGCTTATTATAGCTGCCTGATGACCCCCTGAGGCAGGTGTGTCTACACTTTTGTGGGGTGGAACACACTTGTACTCTGTGGGTGGAACCCAGAGAAAGCACAGCCCCGAACATTGGATGGCCTGCTGGGAAATATGTGCTTAACAATTGTGAGGGGGCGACCGGGCCACGCCCTTAAATCAAGTAACATTGTACAGAACTCTGTCCTGGTTCAAAAACCCCAAGTACATGTTTGCCCCAATCCCGCATCGAGCTTCCGATGTCTCATACCAATTCTATTAAAATGAACTCAGCATGAAGCCCATTCTGATGAGGTAGTTGTTGTGTGTGTGTATGTGGAGGTGACTCATCAGAAAATAAAAAAGAAACAGACCATCGCCATGGTAACACACATCTGGTCCACTGGGTATCTGTCTTCCCTCATATCACGTGCAATCAGCTGAAGGAGGTGTGTGTGTGAGCAGGTATTCTATTCCTGCTGAGGAGAAGACTAAGCTTGATAAAGTGGTGCACACGCTGCTGCAGGCCAACGGCACCCCAGGACTCGAGATGCTGGAGAAGAACATAATGGTGAGGCACACACACACACACCTTAAGCATATATACTACTAACATAACAACGTGTGTTGTTATAGGGACCAGCTTGAGGTCCTCACAAACATATGAGGTCCCCATAGTGTGACTGTGTAAACAGGATTTCCATCACAAACACACACACCTTAAGCATATATACTACTAACATAACATGAATCGTTATAGGGACCAGCTTAAGTTCCTCACAAATATGAGGTCCCCACATTGTGGGTGTGAACAGGATTTGGTTCCACCCACACGCCCACTTTAAGCATACATACAACTAACATAACAACAACATGAATTGTTATAGGGACCAGCTTGAGGTCCTCACAAACATATGAGGTCCCCACAGTGTATGTGTAAGCAGGTTTTGGGTCACACACACATACACGCACACAAACACACCTTAAGCATACTGTATATACAACTAACATAACAACATAAATTGTTATGGGGACCAGCTTGAGGTCCTCACAAACATATCAGGTCCCCAAAGTGTGAGTGTGTTGATTGGTTCATCGCACGTGATGCCCGAAACACACCCATGAATCACTTCATCACCATAGCAACGACACAGCGACACGCCCTGAATCAAGCTATGCGGTGCATCACCAAATAAAAACCAACGTCGACAGTCAGACGTCGGTCGCTATCTATAGAGAATGCAGATCCATAGTCTACACCATACTGTGGGTTCTCGATTCAGTCACATGGAGAACCTCACGGAGCAGCACATTGAGTCCAGGTAGCTGCACCGCTGAAATAGCAAACCACCAAAGTCAGAGCGCCACCTGGTTCTTTAAGGGAACGGCGAGTGTTTTATTGACGAGTTGCCCCATCTAATCTTCATCGTTTTCCCACCAGATCTCCCCAGAGGTGCTGAGTCGCGAGGGGGTCAAAGTGCACCGCACGGTGCAGAAGAGTGGCCAGTTCGTGGTAGTCTTCCCCGGCACGTTCGTCTCGCGTGTCTGCAGTGGGTACAGTGTCTCGGAGACTGTGCACTTCGCCACACCACATTGGATGAACGCGGGTTATGAGGCCGCCAAGGTGAGTCGCCACTCCTCGCCGGGTAGGGGGCGCTGCGCCGCCTTTGTATTGACTCCCTGATCTCGTTCTAACGCGTCTTTAGGATCTGAAGTTCAGGCGCATCGCTAAACCCTTCTCCATGGAAAAGCTGCTGTACCAGGTCGCCATGGCTGAAGCCAAGCGGGAGAACCTGCTCCTGCTCGGTACCATCTCCTCGCTGCTGACGGATCTCAGGTGGGTGGCCCGGGAACGGTCTGAATGCTTCCGGGGGCTCCGTCGTCTAACGGGCTTTGTCGTGACTCCCTTCCGCAGGAGCATCGAGATCAAACAGAGGCAGGACCTCTACAAGGCCGGCCTGCTGTCCTCCGCCCGCTACTGTGCCCACGACGGTGGGCAGGCTGGGGCTGACGGCAAGAAGAAGGCGCGGAAGTGGTTGGCGTTGGAGGCGTCGGAGAGGCGCTGCCAGATGTGCCAGCACCTCTGCTACCTGTCCATGGTGAGTGTTGGCAGTTCTTTCAATTTTCTTTAGAGTTATGACCTCCTGGAAGGGATGTGTATTGGTAGCCGTTACTAGTGGGCAGTGAACGAGCCGGGGTGCAGAAGGGGAGATCCAGGGGGCAGAGGGCAGTCCATGTCATCTAAGGAAGGACTGGCAGACCATGTGGGGACCCCCGTCCCCAAGACCTCTTGGAGGGGATGGGTGTTAGTAGCCGTCACTAGGGGGCAGTGAACCAGCCGGGGTGTGTTTATGGACCATAGAGTGTAGGGGAGAGGGGGGCAGTCCATACTGTCCAAGGAAGGACTAGGAATAAACCGCTGACGAGCAGTCAGGGGGACCATGCGGGACCCCTGTCCCCAACAAGTGAGCGTCGTAGCCGGACCATGGAAGGGTTTGGACCTGGAGTCGTCAGCAAGGTGCTGCCAGATGTGCCAGCACCTCTGTTATATTATTTGAACTTAAGACCTTGTGGAGGGGATGAGTGTCACTAGGGGGCAGTGCACGAGCCGGGGTGTATTTATGGAATATAGAGTGTAGGGGAGAGGGGGACAGTCCATACCGTCCAAGGAAGGACTAATAATAATCTGCTGCCGAGCAGTTAGGGGGACCCCCGTTTCCAAAAAGTCAGCGTCGTAGCTGGACCATGGATCAACGGAAGGTGTCCCGGTGTGACGGACCATGTTTTCTGTAACATCACATGGACGGAGGGGTCAACGGGGAACACATGGAACCAAGTGGGAAGTGGTAGGAGCTGGAGTTGTCAGCAAGTCGCTGCCAAATGTGCCAGCACCTCTAACTATAGATTTCATGGAGGGGGATGGGTGTTAGTAGCTGTCACTTGGGGCAGGGAACGAGCCGGGGTGTGTTTATGGAACATAGAGTGTAGAGGAGAGGGGGCAGTCCAACGACTGGGTCGGGGATGTGCTGGTCCGTGTGGTCCGAAGACGTTCTATCAGATGGTTCTGCCAAAACTGGATCAGATTCACAATGCAGAACAGTCAGGGGAACCATGCAGAACCCCATCCCCGACAACAGTCCGCAACATGTGAGCCGAGTTGGACCATGTATCAGAGCTGGACCATGTATCAACAGAAGAAGGTGTCCATGTCTGATGGACTACCTTTTCTGTAACATCACGTGGATGAAGGCGTCCATGGGGAACACATGGAACCAGGATGCACTATGGGAAGAAACAGGTGGAGGCGGAGCGACCTACGTGCGCATCGTTGGGAGAACACACCATGTTCACCGTTCCATGGAAAGTCTCAGCCACAAAGGTTCCGGATGATCAGAGGAGAACGTCGACTTGACCTCCACGTTCCCCGGATCTCAATCCGATCTGGCGTCTGTGGAACGTGCCGGAGATCCAAGTCCGCGCCACCTCACGGCTTACGGGAGATAAAAGGTCTCCCGACAACATCTTGGTGCTGGATACCACAGAGCACCTTCAGGGGTCTAGTGGAGGCCGCAGTTTTAATGGGTCAGGGCAGTTTGGACAGCAAAAGAATCAGAACCTTAATACCCAGTTCCTCTGCTGTTGTTGTTTCAGGTGGTGCAGGAAAACGAGAACGTGGTGTTCTGCTTGGAATGTGCCCTGCGCTACGTCGAGAACCACAAATCCTGCCGTGGCCTAAAAATGATGTACCGCTACGACGAGGTACGGCCGGTTCTGTGATTCAATCACATCAATTCAAGAGTCATTAATAGGGATGATTCATACAACACGTGGGGGTTTAAATAGCAACGCTGCGTGTGAATATATCTCTACGATGGGCGTGGCCATCTCGAAAAGAGGCGTGTTCAGGTACGTTTCTGGCGTATCGGCAAACCCAGACGCACCTCTCCAGATGTCGCCAATCAGACGTCGGTCGCTATCTCATGAAGCGGTGGATCATCAACACAGGCTCGTGCACCGGTGCCGCTAATTACGCACGCATGCACACACACCCCAAACCCACTTTTACAATGACAATAAACAAAATTACCATCAAATAACGGAACAAAATTGCGCCGTTGAAATAGCAACCAGCCAAAGTCAGAGCGCCACCTGGTTCTTAAAGGGAATGGTGAGTGACACGCTGATTGTTTCATCGCACATGATGCCCAAAAGACACCCATCAATCACGTTGTCACCATAGCAACGACACACTGACACGCCCTGAATCAAGCTGCGAGGTGCACCGCTGACTGAAAACAACATCTCCAGACGCCGACAGTCAGACGTCAATCGCTATCTCGTGAGGCGATGAATCATCAACACAGACGCGTTCCGTGCACATGGGACCCGCAGCGTTGCACAAACTCATAGTGCGCCAGTCGGTAGCTACAAACGTTTACGACTACAATAAACAGAATTCGAAATAAAATAACATTATGCTACATCAACACTTAATTGCGCTGTTGAAATAGCAACCTGTCAAATCAGAGCGCCACCTGGTTCTTAAAGGGAATGGCGAGTGACATGCTGATTGGTTCATCCCACGTGACGCCAAAAAAACACACCCATGAATCACGTCGTCACCATAGCAGCGATACACCGACACGCCCTGAATCAAGCTGCGAGGTGCGCGGTTTAAATAGCAACACTGCGTGTGAATATAGCTCCCCCATCTCGGAATGAGGCGTGTTCAGATACATTTCTGGCGTATCGCTAAACTCATTGCGCTGCTCCATGAAGTTCTCCATGTAACTATGAATGGAGAACCATGGATCTCCGTTCTCTGTACGAATGCAGTCGGATTTAATAGCGTTCCGTTTGTTTCAGCGTTCCGTGGTGTTGGAACATGCCTGGGGTGATGATCCACCACCTAATGATATGACAATGTCTGACGGTCGATGTCTGTTGAACAGCTTGTTGTTGAGGTTGTTTTCAGTTGGTGGTGCACCTTGCAGCTTGATTCATGACTCATTCCTGTTTTGGGTGTCACGTGCTGTGAACCAATCAGCGCGTCCCTCGCCGTTCCCTTTAAGAACCAGGTGGCACTCTGACTTTGGCGGGTTGCTATTTCCATGGCACAGTTCATGTAATATAACTTTATAATGTTATTTAAATTGGTATGCTGTATATCGACGTAAAAGTTTGCGTAGCTGCCGACTGGCTCGGCATTGATGATCCACCTCCTAACGAGATAGCAACCGTCGACGGAGTTCGTTTCCAATCGCCGATGCATCTGGGTTTCCCGTCGCCGAGATACCTGACCATACGTAATTGATCACGCCTATCGGGAGTGATCGCTTCACATGCAGCTTTGCCATTTAAACGGCGACTACCGACTACCCTTCATTGGTCCGTTCTGGATTGGCGGCCTGCTTTATTTGTACCATTCTGTGTATAGTCAACCGCCTAAACTCCTCTCCCCCCCCCCCCCCCCCCCCCCCCCCCCCTCCAGGAGCAGATCAACAGCCTGGTGAATCTGGTTCGCTGCAAAGCCACGAAGCCCTCGCCGTCCAAATCCCCCGCCAAGCGGCGGCCCCGCAAGAGTGGCGGAGCCGTCGAGGTCACCCTGACCCGCCTGAGCACAAACGCCTCCTGAGAACCCCCCCTCCCCGGAAGCCGGACCAACCCCCCCCACCCCCCGGCATCCGTCGGCACGCCGCGAGACTCACCGCCCGGCGTGCCCAGCTGCCTTTTTTGCACTAGAGCGAAAGAAGGTTTGGTTATTTTTTATTTGTCGGTCGTTCGGGTTTGTTTTTTAGTTAGCATTAAGCGCCCCGCCCCGCCCGTAGGGGGCTCCACCTCGGCCCCGCGACTGCATACACACTCGGACTGAACTGTGAATCGTTTGGTGCTCTATTTTTTTAGTCCTCGAGGACAAGCCAAGGACTACGGACACTTTTTTCGTTTTATTTCTTTCGAAAAAAAAAACACAAAAAAACGCAAAAAAAACAGGTTACGACCTCTACGCTCTTTTCAGAAGCGTACGTCAGTTCCAAGGGCAAGGTAACACTTGAAAACGAGGCTGGGGTTTAATAGCGGGACATTTTAGCCCGTTTTCCGTGCTTTTCCGCGAACCCCAACACTAGCTACTCTCTAGCTACTCAATAGCTACTCTAGCTACTCGGAAGCGTGCCTGATCTTCAGGACCCCATTCTCTGGTGCTGTTCAATTTTCGACGACTGTTCTCCACAACGTCAAGAACCCCCACTCCACCACCCCTCGGACAGAGGAGGGTCCCACTTCCACATGTGCAATCACGTCAACATTCCGCACCCCCCCCTTCTCCAGTACATTTCTATTTGAATTAATATTATTTGTGCGTTCTTGTCTTTTCGACTTATCTCTGTATTTTTTCACCCCACTACCACCCCACCCCCATTTCCTGAGCCGCTGGCGCGGGTGTCCAATGTGAATTAATTTTTTTTTTGGATATCACCCTCGCTCGATCGATTTCTTTATTTATTCGCATTCACGCGTACGTTTGTTTTACCTCTAGGTCAATTTTTTCCCGACGTCAGCAGATTTTGTGGTGGGCGTGGCTTAGCTTTATTTGAATTTATTTTTTTTGTATTTTTTTGTATTGTTTTTTTTTAATATTATTAGTAATTTAATTTATTTAGTTGGTTTTTTTTTGTTTGTTTGTTTACTATTTTTTCGCCGACCAACCATCGTTTTCCGCTTTTAACTATACACTGAGTCGTTTGGTTTCTCGTCGGATTTGCGTGCCCAGCAACTTGTACATAATCCTGTAAATGTCTTTAAATACTTGAGCCTCCGTCCGGCGGCCGAGAGGAACCCAGCTAAAGTACCAAGAGATGAAGAACAGCCTTATTGTGTGTTTTTTTTCGCGTTCCGACTCTTCATCACAAACACGTTGCGGGACGCTACCCGGTTCCTCCGCCGTTGCCGGGGCAATCTGAAGTGCTGCTTTTATCGCTGACCAATAACACAGAGGAGCGATGTCCCCTTCCAGGTTCTAGACTTTTTCTTATCTTCGTATCTCATGAACATTTTTTTTTTTTTCTCGTTTTATTTTTAATTAAAGGGAAAAGAAAACAAACCAATTTTTTCCCCCTCACGTTTTCCTCGCTGAAAATCGGAGGATGTCGTAGCTAACCGTGTTGCACTGAGCTTGTGACTGTCAAGGTGAAAGAAGCCCTATAATCCCCCCCCCCCCCCCCGCCCTTTTTCCGATGACTGAACTGTTTTTTAGGAGTATTTGCTTCGTCGATGGCCTTACGAACGTATTTTATTGGATTCCGTGTTGCTCTCGTTTTATTTTTTGGTCTATCATTATTTTTATATATAAATAAAATGCAACAATTTTTGCTCGGCGGCTGGCAACGTTAATTTATTCGCACTGCGTCGCAGATTTCACGATGGTTTTATCGCCGGGGTCAATTTGATTTGATGATTTTTTTAATTATTTTTTAGGGTTTTTTAAAATTTGATTTGTTTTTTGTTTTGTTTTACTTTTCAAGTTTGTACTCGAGGTTTAATAAAAACTTACGACAATTTCTGCTGTCTGGGTGATTCTTGTGGCGCAATACGGATGCGGTCACTTCGGTGGAGCTAGTCGTTAGAATTGTGTCGAGTCAGTGTTGTCATGGTGACTTGGGGGTTGGGGGGGGGTTTGAATCGCTAAATCACAGTCGAAAAAAAAAAAAAAAGTTACATTTATGAATGGGTTTCTTTATCATTAAACTCTTTGGCGACGTAATCTAGTCCGGTTGCTGGAGGGCCCGTCAGTCGCTGTTTATTCATTGGTTCGTTAGTTACCTTCCGCTTATTCCTCTACTAAGGTCGCAGAGAGAGTGGGGGGGTTCTCATTCCCATCCCACCAATCCATTACTGGGCACACACATTTGACATGGGGCAATTTAGAGCATTCTTTCATTCATTATCTTCCACTTAATCCTCTAGGTGGGGTTCCTCATGCCTTTCGGAGGGAGAACCCTTTGGGTGCCGGGAAAACACACCCAAGACGAGGGGGGGCAATCAATTGCTGGGCACACACATTCGATATGGGGCAATTTAGAGCATTCACTCATTCATTATCTTCCACTTAATCCTCTACGAGGTTGAGGAGGGGTTCCTCTTGCCTTTCCAAAGGAGAATGTTTCGGGTGCCAGGAAACCACACCCAGGACAAGGGGGGCCATCAATTGCTGGGGACACATATTATATATGGGGCAATTTGGAGCATACATTCATCATCTTCCACCTAATCCCACTAGGGTCGGGGGAGTCCAAATCCAAGGGAGAACGTTCCAGGCACCAGGCAGATTTACCCAGGACAGGGTGCCAATCTATTGGTGTGGACACATATTACATATGGGGCAATTTAGAGCATTCATACATTCTCTTCCACTTAATCCTCTTCTAGGGTCGAGGTGGGGGGGGTTCCCCATGCCCATCCAGGGGAGAACGTTTCGGGCGCTGGACAGATACATGGACAGGACATGTCACCAATGGATTGCTGGAGATGCATATTATATATGGAGCAATTTAGGACATACATTCATCATCTTCCACTTAATCCTCTACTAGGGTTGTGGGGGAAGGGAGGGGAGAGGGGTTCCCCATGCCTTTCCAGGGGAGAACGTTTTGGGCACTGGGCAGATACACCCAGGACAGAGCACCAGTCCATCTCTGGGACACACACACACACACACAAACTATATGGGGCAATTAAGAGCATATAATTGATCTTGAATTCATGGTTTTTGGACAGTGGGAGGAAACCGGAGAACCTGGAAGAAACCCACGTGGAGCGGGGAGAACATGGAAACCACACCCAGATCGGGATTCGAGTCTGGATCCACAGAGCTGATGGTGCCGCCCCCTGCGGTTTATATTAGTCTGGATTTTCCATTTTGTGCGGTGTGGTGGAATTTAGCATGTTCTCTTCTGAGCACTGGCAATCCGGGTTGGAATCCCCATCTGGGTGGAGTTCCATGTTCACCCTGTGTCCGCATGGGCTTCCTCTGGGTTCTCCAGTTTCCTCCCACAGTCCAAAAATGTGGATTCAAGGTCAAGTAAATGCTCCAAATTGTATAGTTTTTATATAATGCTCCCCATAAAAAGTATGTGTGTGTGTTCCGAGAGATGATAGACCGGCGTTCTGTCCTGGGTGTATCTGCCCAGTGCCCGATAGGTTCTCCCCTGGATGGGCATGGTGAACCAACACCCCCCCCCCCCCCATCCTAGTACAGGATTAGGCGCAAGAGAACGAATGAATGCTCCAAATTGCCCCATGTGTGTGTTCATCTGCTTAATCTACTCGAGTTACTCTACTAGGTTCACGGAGGTCGGGTGGGATGGGGGGGTTCCACAGGCCCATCCATATGTTTTTAGATGTTCTACAGTTAGGACCTCCCGGTCTAAACGGGCATTTTGAAAGCGTTGCAACCTGCAATTAAAACTCCCAACTGTGTTATTTGACCAAAAGGGACTTTTATTTTGGTTTGGCAAAGAAATGGATACAAACACATAGAAAACCGTTATTTATCAGCAGCGTCCTAATGACTGGGATGGGGCCCGAAGCGGTATGTGGTTTCACGACAGGGTCAGGGTCCGGGTCCGAGTGGGACTGAAGGGTGGCTCCAAAAGGCCCTCGGGCCCTACGTGGAGGGTGCGGCGCGGTGTCCACAGTGCTCCTCTTCCTCGCCGGTGTGCCTGTCCTGATTGGCTGAATGGCTCGCGGGGGAGGAGGGGGAGGGCACCGAGGATAGCTTGTGCCTCAGCTCGGACTGTGTGGGGACCTGAAGCGTGATCTCGTCTTCGAATGGTTCCACGTCCGGCCCTGCGGTGATGCGTGAACAAGGACAATATTTAATATATAAATATATATATATATATATATATATATATATATATATATATATATATATATATATATACAAATATAAAATCAATATTCATAATATTGCAATAATGTTGTCCAATGCCTGCCAAAGTAACTGAGCTTTTAAAAGAGTCACAGTGAATTAGACCAGCTGACATGTTTGTATCGTCTGAGATGAATTTACTGTGATGTAACGTGTGTGTGTGTGTGTGTGTGTGTGTGTGTGTGTGTGTGTGTGTGTGTGAGTGTGAGTGTGTGAGAGAGAGAGAGTGTGTGAACATACACAAATATCTGTCCGTGTGTGTGAGACTGTATGTCTGTCTGTCTGTGTGTGAGAGAAAGAGACTGTCAGTCTGTATGTACGTGTGTGTAAGAGAGAGAGAGACTGTCTGTGTGTGTGTCAATGTATGTGAATGTGTGTGTGTGTGTGTGTGTGTGTGTGTGTGTGTGTGTGTGACTGTCTGTCTGTAGGTGTGTGTGTGAGAGAGAGAGAGAGAGAGGGAGACTGTGTGAGGGAGAGGGAGAGAGAGAGAGAGACTGTCTGTCTGTATGTACGTGTGTGTCTGTGTGAGAGAGAGCGAGAGAGAGACTGCCTGTGTGTGTGTGTGTGTGTGTGTGTGTGTGTGAGAGACTGCGTGTCTGTATGTGTGTGTGTGTGTGTGTGTGTATGTGTGTGTGTTATACCCTGTACAGGTGAGGCTGCACTGTTGTCCTCTCCTCCAGAATTCAGAAACACATCCAGAGGCTCGTGTTCAGACATGTCCATCAGGTCCATCTGCTCCAGCATGTCCACGTTCACCTCCATAGAGGACATGCTTCCTATTGGCTCTGCACACATCACATGAGCACGTCAGACCATGTGACTTTAATCATGCTCTACACTAAAGATGCTCTCCTCTAATGACTCGATACTGAAGACACGAGAAGAACATGGAAACTCCACTCAGATCGGGATTCGAACCCGGATCCCTACAGCTGAGTTCAACATGCTTACCACTACACCACCGTGTCACAGCGTTCATCACTAACAGATGTTACTTAGATGTGTGTGTTTTTTGTTTGTTTTTTTGTATGTGTATTTGTGTGTGTGTGTGTGTGTGTGTGTTTTTGTGTTCGTTTAGTTTTTTGTGTGTATGTGTGTGGTGGTTTTTGTGGGGTTTTTTTGTGCGTGTGTATGTGTGTGTTTTTGTGGGCGGTTTGTGTATGTGTGTTTTTATGTGTGTTTTTCTGTTTTGTGTGTGTATGTGTGTGTGTGTGTGTGTGTGTGTGTGTGTGTGTGTGTTTGTGGGGGGGTTTGTGTGTGTGTGTTTGTATTTGTTTTGTTTTTTGTGTGTATGTGTGTTTGTTTTTGTGTTTGTTATTGTGTTTGTTTTGTGTGTGTGTGTGTGTGTGTGTGTTTTTTTTGTGTTTTTGTGTTTGTTTGTTTTTTTCTGTGTGTGTGTGTGTGTGTGTGTGTGTGTGTGTGTGTGTGTGTGTGTGAGAGAGAGAGAGACGTAGACAGGTTGCATACCTCAGGGTTGAGTTAGATCAGGACAGCACAGGGGGAGTGGCAGGAGAAAAAGAGAGGGATTGAAGTGTTAGCAAGGTACACACACACACACATGCACATGCACCTTCACCAAACCGTTCCTAATGATGGGTAAGTAAAAGGAAGTGGTAGCAGACAGAATGGGTGACAGGAAGTTGAAAGTGTGATGAGTTCTAATCTCTAATGTTCTACTGTTCTTCAAACGTACTGCGTTGTTTAGAACATATGTGGACACCATGTCACACCATGTCCGTCCCTTACATGGAAACTGTCCCCCGATGGCCGTGCCCTCTTTTAGCAGGACCAATCCCCCCCGGTTTGAAAGATCAAACAGTTCCAGATTATCATAGTAGAACCACCCGATGGAGGCATTGACTTGACCTCCAGATTGTGGAGGTCAAGTCAACGCATCCATCAGGTGGTTCTACCTTCGGGAGTCTAGTGGAGGTCTTAGTTTACACCATTCTTTTAAATGAGCAGATGAAATGGAGATGAACGGGAGAACATGAATGAGTTAAATTCCAGACAGGTGACGCTGTTCACCTCTTCGCTCTGCAATCTGCAAATAACTAGTGCTCAGATAATGTTCTATGTCCTGCTGGAACGTCTCCTCCAACAGCTTCTGCCTGTCCTTCAGCTTCACCTGCTGCTGCCCCGCCGACTCCACCTCGGCCGTCTTCGGGGCGTTGTCTGCACTCAAGTCCGCTGAGAAAGGAATGTAATCACAGTATTTAGAACAACCCTCTTAAATCTCTTAAGAGTCTAAAGCAGGAGAACCTCGGTAGAACACAGTGTAGTCAATCCTATGACATCACAACATTTATAACTTTGATTGATGATGTACAGTCCGAGTTCAGCTCCGCAAAGAAAGGAACGTGAGTAAGTTTAGAGCAATTCCCTTAAAACTCCCTAGTGTCTAAAGCAGAACCTCAGTAGAACCCCAGTAGAACGCAGTGTGGTCAATCTTATGACATGAGTTAAGTTCAAGTTATTTATTTATATAGCGCTTTTTACAACAGTACATTGTCACAAAGCAGCTTTACAGAATGAAAAGCCTTTAAACCCCCAAAGAGCAAGCCGAAGCGACAGTGGCAAGAAAAAACTCCCTTTTATGTTGTTATTTAAGGAAGGAACCTTGGGAGGACCAAGACTCAGTGGGGGACTCATCCTCCTTGAGCGGGAGGGCAGCAAAAACAGTGTAGGACAGCTATGTACAGATATTAAACAAATGGAAAAACTAACAACTGGAAAACTATATGTGAGTCCATTAGGGGGCGTCTTGCAGGACCGCCTTGTCAGGTTCCATCGAGTATTTGTCAGCAGAGCCATGGATGAAGATCTCCAGGAAGCCGGGGGACACCTCAAAAGAAACAGACAAGGAAGGCAGTTAGAGCTGATAATAAAGCACAGCATGTAATTAATAAGTACTTTATTGACACAGTGCAGCATGTGACTCCAGCATCACTGACTAGAGCAGCAGAACTAAAAGAGGCAGATACTGCAGACTCTACATAGTTGAGATGGCGCCCCGGAACAGCATCATTTCAGCGCCACACCCCCCCATTAATGATGAGGTGGGTGAAGAGGTGAAACGCCAGCATACACTGATCACAGATTACCCCCCAACACAGCCAAGCCTGAGACCTACATCTTTATCTACAGGGGATTAATTAAACGCAAGATTAAATAAATGTGTTTTTAATTTATTTTTTAAGATTAATAGTGATTCAGAATCACGAACAGTAACTGGAAGGCTATTCCAAAGTTGAGGAGCCTTGTGGGAGAACGCTCTTCCACCAGCAGTAACTTTATTTATTCTAGGAGCTAAGAGTAAACCAGCATCTTGAGATCGGAGCTCACGTGTTGGCTTGTACAATTGAATCAGCTCACTCAGATACTGTGGAGCCTGATTATGTAGAATTTTATATGTTATCAATAAAATTTTGTACTCGATACGAAACTTAAC
This sequence comes from Corydoras sp. C115, assembly GCA_019802505.1. NCBI lineage: Eukaryota > Metazoa > Chordata > Actinopteri > Siluriformes > Callichthyidae > Corydoras > Corydoras sp. C115. The sequence goes on from JAFMOC010000277.1 coordinate 377,920, forward strand.
TGGTAGCCAGTGCAAGTTTGATAACACAGGACTGATATGATCAAACCTTCTGGTTTTAGTTAAAACTCTAGCTGCAGCATTTTGCACAAGTTCTAATTTATGTAATGATTTATTAGAACATCCTGTCAGAAGGGAATTACAATAATCTAACCTTTAGGTAATAAAAGCATGAATTAGTTTTTCTGCATCTTGGAGGGAGAGGATATTTTGTAGCTTCGAAATGTTACGAAGGTGAAAAAATGCAATTCTAGTAATATTTCTAATGTGCTTTGTAAAGGAGAGATCTGAATCAATAATGACACCGAGATTATTTACAGATGAACTGGGTCAAATTAAAGAGTTATCAAGGTTTAACATAGTGTTAGAAGCTTTGTTAATTTTGTCCTTGGGTCCAAATATCAGAAACTCTGTTTTATCAGAATTTAGCAGTAGGAAGTTTTTTGACATCCATATTTTAATATCTTGGATGCAGTCCTCAAGCTTACTGACTGAACAACCATCATTAGGGTTAGCTGAAATGTATAACTGTGTATCATCTGCATATGAGTGGAAACTGATTCCATGTTTACGAATAATTGATCCCAATGGAAGCATATATAATGCAAATAGGAGTGGACCCAGAACTGACCCTTGTGGGACACCATATTTAACTTTAGCAAGATCAGAACATTGGTTGTTAACACAGGTGAATTGATATCGATCTGTCAGGTAGGATTTAAACCACTGGAGTGCAGATCCTGTAACGCCCACAGTGTTTTCTAATCTATCAACTAAGATGTTATGGTCTATAGTGTCAAAGGCTGCACTAAGATCTAATAATACAAGAAAAGAGATTTGATTATTATCAGAGGACATTAATAAGTCATTAACGACTTTAATTAAGGCTGTCTCAGTGCTATGGTGAGACCTAAAACCTGACTGAAAAACTTCATGGACGTTATTAGCTAGAAGATGGCGATTCAGCTGGTTGAACACTATTTTTTCTAGGATTTTAGAGACAAAAGGAAGGTTTGATATTGGTCTATAGTTGGACAGTATTAGAGGATCTAAATTAGGTTTTTTAAGTAATGGTTTAATGACTGCACACTTCAGATTTTAGGGGACATAACCTATTTTAAGTGATGAATTTATAATGTTTATAAAAGGCTCTGTAATATTTGGTAGGAGGTCTTTAAGCAGGTTTGTAGGTATTGGGTCTAACAGACAGGATGTTGTCTTTGATTGTGTAATTACTGAGACAAGCTCTTTTTTAGATATGGGGTTAAAGGTATTTAACTCTTGTACTATATTATTTTCTCTACCACTAGATTTTTCAGAAATCATTGAGGGTTGATTATTGATTATGCTACACGATGCTTTAGATGATTTAAGTCTTATGTTTTCAATTTTGTCACTAAAGAAATTCATGAAATCATTGCTGCTGAACTGTGAGTAAATCTGTGAATCTGATTCAGTAGCACTTCGAGTTAATTTGGCAATGGTACTAAAGAGGAATCTCTGGTTGTTTTTTGTTGTTCTCCATTAATTCAGAATAATATTTAGTCTTCGCTGCATTGAGTGCATGTTTGTACTCAGTCATACTGTCCTTCCATGCAACCCTAAATACCTCTTATTTAGTTTGTCTCCATTTACGCTCCATGGTTCTAGTGGTTTGTTTTAGGGCGCGTGTTTGATCATTAAACCATGGAACGAGTCTTTTATCTTTAATCCTTTTTAGTTTAAGTGGAGCGACACTGTCTAAGGTTGCAGAAAACACGTGTTTAAGGTATTCTGCTGTGTTTTCAAGTTCAACGGGTCCTGATGCTGGTTTAATGTTTAATTCGGGTAAATGTTGTAGGAATGACACAGCAGTAGAGGGAATGATTGTACGCTTCATGTCATATTGCGTTTTAATGACTGGATCAATATCAATTTCTAAATCGTAGGTTATCAAATAGTGATCGCAGATGACCTCACATAGTGGAACAATAGTTAAATTATTAATGTTAATACCATGTGATAAAACTAAGTCTAATGTATGTTTACAGCGATGTGTTATACCAACTACACTTTGAGTAATGCCCATGGAATCTAGGATGGAGTCAAAGGCTAATTCAAATGAGTCTAGTGGTTTTTCAAAGTGAACATTGAAGTCACCGACTATTAAGGCCTTGTCTGATGAGATTACTATGTTAGAGAGAAATTCACCAAATTCTTTAATAAACTCTGAATATGGGCCGGGAGGGCGGTATATGGTAATAAGTTTCATTAGATTGTATCTATTCTTCAATGCAGATGAGCTGCTTATGTTGAGTACAAGAGCTTCGAAGGATTTTGACTCATACTTATTATTAAGTGTTACATTTATGTTTTCTTTATAGATCGTAGCCACCTCCTCGTCCAGTAAGACGTGGTTTATGAGCATAAGTATAACCAGGTGGAGAGGCATCATTTAATGCTAGGTATTCATTGGCCCTAATCCAGGTCTCTGTGAGACAAAAGACATTTAGGAAGTTATCAGTTATTATTTCTTGAACTAGAGCTGATTTTGATGAAAGTGACCTAATGTTCTATGTCCTATGTTCTATGTCTATGACATCACAACATTTATGACTTCGATTGATGATGTACAGTCCGAGTTCCGCGTTGCTAAGTAAGGAACGTGAGTACGTTTAGAACAATCCTTATACAGTTGTGATCAAATTTATTCAACCCCCACTGAAATAAAGTGTTTTGGCCAGTTTGACATTGATTTGGATCATTTCAGTCATCTTATTTACAATTATATCAAAGAGGCACTTATAAATTAGACAAATATAACATAATATTTATGATGGAATAACCACAAATGTCTTTACTGTGCTCACATCATTATCAGTTTTATTCAACCCCCTAGTGACATTATTTTTCAGTACTTAGTACAACATCCTTTTCCAGTTATGACAGCTTTCAAGCGTGAAGCATAGCTTGACACAAGTGTCTTGCAGCGACCTATGGGTATCTTAGCCCATTCTTCATGGGCAAAAGCCTCCAGTTCAGTCACATTCTTAGGCTTGCGCACTGCAACTGCCTTCTTTAGGTCCCACCAGAGGTTCTCAATTGGATTTAAGTCTGGTGATTGCGATGGCCACTCTAGAATGTTCCAGCCTTTCATGTTCAACCATGCTCTAGTGGACTTGGATGTGTGCTTCGGATCATTGTCCTGTTGGAAGGTCCAACGTCTCCCAAGCCGCAGGTTTGTGACTGACTCCATCACATTTTCCTCCAAGATCTCCTGGTACTGAAGGGAATTCATGGTACCCTGCACACGTTGAAGCTTTCCTGTACCATTAGAAGCAAAACAGCCCCAAAGCATAATTGACCCCCCGCCATGCTTCACAGTAGGCAAGGTGTTCTTTTGTTCATAAGCCTGGTTCTTCCTCCTCCAAACATAGCGCTGGTCCATTGTCCCAAACAGTTCTAATTTAGTTTCATCTGACCACAGTACACTGTCCCAAAACCTTTGTGGCTTGTCCACATGACTTTTGGCATACTGCAGTCGACTTTTCTTGTTCTTTGGAGTCAGCAAGGGGGTGTGCCTGGGAGTTCTGGCATGGAGGTCTTCGTTATGCAGTGCGCGCCTTATTGTCTGAGCTGAAACTTCAGTGCCCACATCTGACAGGTCTTTTTTTCAGTTCCTTAGCAGTCACGCGGGGATTTTTCTCCACATTACGCTTCAGGTAGCGCACAGCAGTCGCGGTCAGGATCTTCTTTCTGCCACGACCAGGTAACGTTTCCACTGTGCCCTTTAACTTGAACTTGCGAATGATACTTCCGATAGTGTCTCTTGGAATATTTAACAACTTCGCAATCTTTTTATATCCATTGCCATTCTTGTGAAGAGCAATAACCTCTTCTCTTGTCTTCTGGGACCATTCTCTTGCCTTCACCATGCTTGTAAACACACCAGTAGATGTCTAGAAGGAGCTGAGTATCACAGTCCTTTTAAATCTGCCTAATTGGTGCTTATCATGCTTGATTGCTGCTCGTTGACATCCACAGGTGTTTTCAATACCTGATTGAAAACACTGGAATGAACCTCTGTTCTTATGAGTGGTAGTTGTAAAGGGGTTGAATAATTGTGTCAATGAAGAAATCACAAAAAGGCCATTTAATACTTTATGACAAAAACAATTGATGCTATCTTAGTTGCATTTAGTTCTTTAACAAGTCCTTGTAAGATTTCATTATGAACACAATTACAAATGTGCACTGAATTCCATAAAACCCTTCGCAGCATTGGGGGTTGAATAAATTTGATCACAACTGTATCTCTCTAGAGTCTATAGCAGGAGAACCTTAGGAGAACGTTGTGTGGCTGAATCTTGTGACATCACAACGCTCCACTGAAAAGGACCGTACAATTAGAACAATCCTTTTAAAACTCTCTAGTGTCTTAAGTAGGAGAACCTCGGCAGAACGCGGTGTGCTCAATCTTATGACATCACAACATTTATAACTTTGATGACATACAGTCAGAATTCAGCTCCGCTAAGAAAGGAACGTGAGTACGTTTAGAACAATCCTCTTAAAACTCTTAAGAGTCTAAAGCAGGTGAACCTTAGTAGAACCTTAGTAGAATGCAGTGTTGCTGAATCATATGACATCACAACATTTTTAACTTTGATGACAGCGCCACTAAAAAAAGGAATGTGAGTACATTTAGAACAATCCTCTTAAAAATCTCAAGAGGCTAAAGCAGGAGAACCTCAGGAGAACCTTTGTAGAATGTAGTGTGGTCAATCTTATGACATCACAACATTTATAACTGATTGATGATGTACAGTCCGAGTTCAGCTCCGCTAAGTAAGGGACATGAATACGTTTAGAACAGTCCTCTTAAATCTCTTAAGAGTCTAAAGAAGGAGAACCTCAGGAGAACCTTTGTTGAACGCAGTGTGGCTCAATCCTATGACATCACAACATTTAGGACTTTGATTGATGAGGTACAGTCCGAGTTCAGCTCCGGACATTTATAAATTTGATGACCGCTCCACTAAGTAAGGAACGTGAGTACATTTAGAACAACCCTCTTAAATCTCTCTACAGTCTAAAGCAGTAGAACTTAAAGAGAACCCTGCTAGAACAATGTTAAGCTTAATCATATATGCAGCATTATGTGCAGTGTGCATTCCTCCACCTCCATGACACTGCTGGGATAGGACTAATGCCCTGACCGTTTAGCCCCCGCTCTGTGGTGGTGCTACTGGGGTCCTGAGCATAAGAACCGAGTACACAGTGTGTCCACAAACAGATGGACTACAGGCTAGAATCGGAAAACTACAAAGTCCAGCTTTACAGGAAGTGAAACTAAGAACAAGAACAATAAGTGGAGCAGAAAAGGGGGCAGGGCTAAAAGGCGGAGATTCGTACCTGGATCCATCGGTTCTGTGGCTCAGTGCATTCTCCCGCGGCGCGAAGTCTTAGTTCTTCAGCCCCTCTCAATGCTACTTCCTGTCTACTCGAACACATCTGTGTAGCGTGTGTGTGTGTGTGTGTGTGTGTGTACATTTACACTTCCTTCCTTGCAAACAAATCAACAGCAAACATTTATTTTTATTTTGTTAATGCGCTTGTGGACTCGGTGAATGTGGTAGTTGGGTGGTGATTGGGTGGTGGAGGTGGTCGTTGGGTGGTGATTGGGTGGTGGAGGTGGTCGTTGGGTGGTGATTGGATCGTAGTTGGGTGGTGATTGAGTGGTGGAGGTGGTAGTTGAGTGGTGATTGGGTGGTGGAGGTGGTCGTTGGGTGTTGGAGGTAGTAGTTGTGTGGTGACTGGGTGGTGAAGGTGGTCATTGGATGGTGATTGGATCGTAGTTGGGTGGTGGAGGTGGTAGTTGGATGGTGATTGGATGGTGGAGGTGGTAGTTGGGTGGTGATTTGGTGGAGGAGGTGGTCGTTGGGTGGTGATTGGGTGGTGGAGGTGGTCGTTGGGTGGTGATTGAATGGTAGTTGGGTGGTGATTGGGTGGTGGAGGTGGTCGTTGGGTGGTTGAGGTGGTTGTTGAGGTGATGGTGGTGGTGGTGGTAGTTGGGTGGTGATTAGATGGTAGTTGGGTGGTGATTGGGTGGTGGAGGTGGTAGTTAGATGATGATTGGATGGTGGAGGTGGTAGTTGGGGGGTGATTGGGTGGTGATTGGATGGTAGTTGGGTGGTGATTGGTTGGTGGAGGTGGTAGTTGGGTGGTGATTGGATGGTAGCTGGGTGGTAATTGGGTGGTGGAGGTGGTCGTTGGGTGGTAGAGGTGGTAGTTGGGTAGTGATTGGGTGGTGGGGGTGGTCGTTGGGTGGTGATTGGGTGGTGGAGGTGGTCGTTGGGTGGTGATTGGGTGGTGGAGGTGGTCGTTGGGTGGTTGAGGTGGTTGTTGAGGTGATGGTGGTGGTGGTGGTAGTTAGGTGGTGATTAGATGGTAGTTGGGTGGTGATTGGGTGGTGGAGGTGGTAGTTAGATGATGATTGGATGGTGGAGGTGGTAGTTGGGGGGTGATTGGATGGTGATTGGATGGTAGTTGGGTGGTGGAGGTGGTCGTTGGGTGGTGGGCGTGGTCGTTGGGTGGTGATTGGGTGGTGGAGGTGGTCGTTGGGTGGTGGAGGTGGTCGTTGGGTGGTGATTGGGTGGTGGAGGTGGTCGTTGGGTGGTGATTGGGTGGTGGAGGTGGTCGTTGGGTGGTGATTGGGTGGTGGAGGTGGTCGTTGGGTGGTGGAGGTGGTCGTTGGGTGGTGATTGGGTGGTGGAGGTGGTCGTTGGGTGGTGGAGGTGGTCGTTGGGTGGTGATTGGGTGGTGGAGGTGGTCGTTGGGTGGTGGAGGTGGTCGTTGGGTGGTGATTGGGTGGTGGAGGTGGTCGTTGGGTGGTGATTGGGTGGTGGAGGTGGTCGTTGGGTGGTGATTGGGTGGTGGAGGTGGTCGTTGGGTGGTGGAGGTGGTCGTTGGGTGGTGATTGGGTGGTGGAGGTGGTCGTTGGGTGGTGGAGGTGGTCGTTGGGTGGTGATTGGGTGGTGGAGGTGGTCGTTGGGTGGTGATTGGGTGGTGGAGGTGGTCGTTGGGTGGTGGGCGTGGTCGTTGGGTGGTGATTGGGTGGTGGAGGTGGTCGTTGGGTGGTGGAGGTGGTCGTTGGGTGGTGATTGGGTGGTGGAGGTGGTCGTTGGGTGGTGATTGGGTGGTCGTTGGGTGGTGATTGGGTGGTGGAGGTGGTCGTTGGGTGGTGGAGGTGGTCGTTGGGTGGTGATTGGGTGGTGGAGGTGGTCGTTGGGTGGTGATTGCTCACATGTTTACGTGTATTTCCCCGCTCCCGGAGCCGAACTGCGAATCCAACCAAGCGATCCGCTACGCAGGAAACGTTGTCAGCAGAGAACCATAACGTACTCGTTCTATTTGCTGCCTGAGTGATTACACGGAATTCATTTCTTCATTTCTACGTGACTAGACAGATGAAGTGGAGGCGCTCGGGGTGCGCGCTAACAAGAATTTACCCTCAGCAGCTTATTCACACACACTCACACACACACACACACACACATCTCACTGTGAAAATAAAAGGTTCTTTACAAACAAAAACAGAACATCAAGTCCTGCAACAGCACGTTCTCCTCTCAGTGCTAGGGATCCGGGTTCGAATACCTATCTGGGTGGAGTGTTCTCCAGGTTCTCTGGGTTTCCTCTCACTGTCCAAAAACATGGATATAAGGTGAATTGGCTGCTTTAAATTGCCCCTATATAAATTGCCCCACTGTATAAATTGTGCGTCTGTGTGAGTGAGTGTCTGTCCAGCGCCTGAAACGTTTTCCCTGGACAGGCATGGGAACCATGGTGGCGTAGTGGTTGGCATGTTCTCCCCTCAGCGGTGGGGATCCAGGTTCGGATCCCGATCTGGGTGGTTGCCATGTTCTCCCCGTGTCCACGTGGCTTTCCTCTGGTTTCTTCACACAGTTTAAAAGCATGCATTCAAGGTAAATGGGCTACTCTAAATTGCCCCTAAAGTGCCCCCCCCCCCCCCCCCCCCACACACACACACACTATATAGGGGCAATTTAGCGCAGCCATGTGTGAGTAGCAGGATGATGGGAGCGTGTAAACATGACCCAGTTTCTTAGCGCACGACGCTAATCGACTCGGACGGCGGTGGCATCGTTCGGGCCCCCCGCGGCCACACACTCCTCAGTCGCACATCGGAGTGTGTGACACGAGAACACACACACTCGGACGACCGGACTCGGGCGATGTGTGACCTTCTGTTCGAGAGCTGATTCATTAGCATTCTATGCCATTAACATCTTCATTAGAACCCTCATTAGCTTAAATAAATTGCCACCCGCTGTCAGTGGATTTTCCCGTGCTGTTTAAATAGCTACCCTGCGTGTGAATATGTCTCCCCCGATGGGCGTGGCCATCAGACACTCACTTACACAGACACACACTATATACAGTAGGGGCAATTTACATAGGGGCAATTTAAAGCAGCCAATTCACCTTACATCCATGTTTTTGGACTGTGGGAGGGAACCGGAGAACCCAGAGAACACTCCACCCAGATCGAGATTGCAACCTGGATCCCCAGCGCTGAGAGGAGAACATGCTAACCACTAAGCCACTGTGACACCAGAGGGAGGAAATTCGATAGGGGCAATTTAAAGCAGCCAATTCACCTTACATCCATGTTTTTGGACTGTGGGAGGGAACCGGAGAACCCAGAGAACACTCCACCCAGATCGAGATTGCAACCTGGATCCCCAGCGCTGAGAGGAGAACATGCTAACCACTAAGCCACTGTGACACCAGAGGGAGGAAATTCGATAGGGGCAATTTAAAGCAGCCAATTCACCTTACATCCATGTTTTTGGACTGTGGGAGGGAACCGGAGAACCTAGAGAACACTCTACCCAGATCGAGATTGCAACCTGGATCCCCAGCGCTGAGAGGAGAACATGCTAATCACTAAGCCACTGTGCCACAAAAGGGAGGAATATTGATAAGGGCAATTTAAAGCAGCCAGTCAGACATCGGTCGCTATCTCGTTAGGCGGTGGATCATCAACGCAGGCATGTGCTTGTTACCGACACATGGACACGCACAGAACCCTTTGGGCATGCCACTTTTACATTGGAATAACGTTATGCTACATCAACACAAAATTGCGCCGTGGAAATAGCAACCCGCCAAAGTCAGAGCGCCACCTGGTTCTCAAAGGGAATGGTGATGGACGCGCTGATTGGTTCATCGCACGTGATGCCCAAAACACACCCATGAATCATGTCGTCACCATAGGAACGACAAACAGAGACGCCCTGAATTATGCCCTGAATGGGTTCTCCAGTTTCCACCAACAGTCCAAAAACATGGATTCAAGGTGAATTGAATGCTCTAAATTGCCCCATATAGAGTGTGCCCAGTGATAAAATGCTGCCCCGTCCTGGGTGTATCTGCCCAGCGCCCGAAACGTTCTCCCCTGGATGGGTATGGAGAACCCCCCTAACCCCAGTAGAGAATTAAGGGGTAAATAATGAACTACGGAATACATGAAGGGGGAGCAGTGGTCAGCTCGTCTGCCTCTTAGTGGGGATTCCCGGTTCGAATCCCAATCTGGGTGGAGTCACCATGATCTTGAGGTGTCCGCATGGGTTTCCTCCAGGTTCTCCGGTTTCCTCCCACAGTCTAAAAACATGGATTTAAGGTGAATTAAATGCTCTACATATACATATGCCTCATATAGAGTGTGTGTGTGGCCAGCGATAGATTGGTGCCCTGCACTCCGAAATGTTCTCTCCTGGATGGGTACGAGGAACCGCCACCCATTGCATTATTTGTATATATACACACACACACACACACACACACACATACTAATTAAAGAAGCTGAAGGATCTTCACACATTCGTGGTTGCCATGGTTTCCTTTTTCCTCTTCTCTCAAGGTTGCAGGTGTGTGTGTGTGTGTGTGTGCGCGCGCGCGCGCGCGTGTGTGTGTGTGTGTGTGTGTGTGTGTGTGTGTGTGTGTGTGTGTGTGTGTGTGCGTGCGTGTGTGCGTGTGTGTGCGTCTCCCATCTTGCAATCTCAACTCAACACCCTGACCCAAATCCAAATCCAGTCTAGGGAGTCCATGGAATTATGGGATGACTGGTGGAATTATGGGATGGCGGCTGCGGAACCCACGGCAGGTCGGTCAAGCACCGGCCACATGTTCTTAGCCCCGGCCACTTCTCCCCGTCCAATCAACCACGCTGAATCATGTGGGCTGGGTGGTGGTTCCTGGTCAGTTCTGCAGCTCCTGATGTGGTGCGGGGGTGTTTCATTTCTCCACCTCAGTGACACTGCCGGGATATTGGGGTCCTATTGGGGTCCCTTTGGGGTCCTGACCATGGATGATTGTACTGACACTGGGGGGGGACTGTACATTGCAGGGGTCCTGACGAGTAATTCTGCGGTGGTACTGCTGGGGTCCTGACCATTAGAACCGAGTAAAGGAGACGTACACAGTTTGTACCGTAGAACACAAACAGATGGACTACAGTCTGGAAATGGAGAACTACAAATAGATAATGGAGCAAGAAGGGGGCGTGGCCAAACTTTTGACCAGTACTGGCCACTCACTGACACTGCTGGGATAGGACTAATGGCCGACCCAAATAATCCCTACTCTGTGGTTGTACTATCGGTTAGTGGAACTGAGAACACGGACAATAAGTGGAGCAAAAAAGGGGGCGTGGCCAAATCGTTTGACTAGTATTTCAGTGACACTGCTGGGATAGGACTAATGCCGCGACTAAATGATCCCTGCTTTGTGGGGGTTCTATTGGGGTCCTGAGCATTAGAACCGTGTAGACAAAGTCCATCTTTACGGGAAGTGGAACTGAGAACGTGGAGAATAAATGGAGGAAAAAGGGGGCGGGGCCATACTGTTGACTGGTACTGAATGGTTCTGATTGCATTAGAACCCAGGAGCCTCAGGTGGAAGCTGGAGCAGGACTGAAATAGAACGTGCTGGAGGTTCCATTGGCACTGCCGTTCCTTTCACTCTGGAACGAAGCCGCCGGGAATGGAACCGGCTTTTGTGTTCGTGTAAAAGGCTACATTGGCTTCGGGCCAAAATTCCCATTTGCCGTTGTGTCATGTTTTGTGCTGAGGTCAGCAGGATTCAGAGTCTCATAAGGAAACGACGGGGGGGAGGGGGGGGTTGGGGGTAGTTGGTATGTTCACCTCTCAGCGCTGAGGTTCTCCCTACAAACCCTAGTCCCTAGTAGAGGATTAAACTTGACAACAGGGCGGCAAGGTGGTGTAGTGGTTGGCATGTTCTCCTCTCTGCTCTGGGGATCCAGGTTTGAATCCCGATCTGGGTGGATGTTCCATGTCCGTGTCCATGTGGGTTTTCTCGGGGTTCTCTGGTTCCTCCCACGGTCCGAAAACATGGTTTTAAGTTGGATTTGCTGCTCTAAATTGCCCCATAAAATGTAAGTGAGTGTGTGCTCAGAGATGGATAGGCATCCGGTCCTGGGTGTATGTGCCCAGCGCCCGAAACGTTGCCCCACAGTCCAAAAATGTGGATTCAAGGTAAATTTGCTGTTTTAAATTGCCTCTATCTAAATTGCCCCTATATAGTGTGTGTGTGTGTGTGTGTGTGTGTGTGTAAGTGTAAGTGTAAGTGTGAGTGAGTGTCCCCAGCGATGGATTTGCGCCCTGTTCTGCCCAGCAACCAAAACGTCCCACAGTCCAAAATCTGGATTCAAGGTGAATTGGCTGTTCTAAATTGCCTCTATCTAAATTGCCCCTGTATAGTGTGAGTGTGTGCCCAGAGATGGACTGGCACCCTGTCCTGGGTGTATCTGCCAAGCGCCAGAAATGTTGCCCCACAGTCCAAAACCGTGGATTCAAGGTGAATTGGCTGTTCTAAATTGCCTCTGTCTAAATTGCCCCTTTGTAGTGTGAGTGTGTGCCCAGCGATGGATAGGCACCCTTGCATGGATGTATCTGCCCAGTGCCAGAAACATTGCCCCACAGTCCAAAAACGTGGATTCAAGGGGAATTGAATATATATATATATATATATATATATATATATATAGTGTGTGTGTACGTGTGTTCAGTGATAGATTGGCCCACTGTCCTGGACGTATCTGCCCAGCGCTCAAAACGTTCTCCCCTGGATGGGCATGGGGAACCCCCTGCCCCCATTGGCCGTTGGTGGATGATGGATGGATGGAAATTGCCCCTATCCCCTATCAAGTATGTGTGCGCCCAGTTAAAGATCGGCACCCAGTCCTGGCCGTATCTTCCCAGTCCAGTGTTCTCCCCTGGCGTTTTACCCTGGATGGGCATGTGGGCCGGATCCGAGGCAGAATCGAGATTTAATGCCCCACATGTCATCCTGCGAGCTGCTGGGTTCTCCGCAGTGGTGTGCGGTTCTTGCTGAGTTATCTCCGGCAGCAGCAGATTATTACACCCACTGCACAGATGAAGAACAACGTTCTGTCGCAGCAGATCACGTTCCGTTCTACAGTACATGCCGTAATTATCATTCCGCGCTTTCAGAGGGAGACATGAAGCGCACTCCGAGCCTAGTAATTTTCCCAAAATGCCAAGGAACACAAAGACAGACGAACGGAACCCTGGAGGAGGACAAAGGATAATTAGTGGTGGGTGTCAGCAAACAAAGAACATCGACGGAACATTAGATCTTAAAACACACTCTCATCTCACAGATCTCATTATATTCCACTTGATCCTCTACTTGGGTCATGGGGGGGGGGGGGTTCCCCATCCAACGGAGAATGTTTCTGGCACTAGGCAGATACACCCAGAACAGGACGCCAATCTATCACTAAAACACACACACACACACACACACACTATGTATAGGGGCAAATTAGAGCAGCCAATTCACCTTGAATCCATGTTTTTGGATTGTGGGATGTTTCGGGCACTGGGCAGATACACCCAGGACAGGACGCCAAACTATCACTGAACACACACATGATGTATAGGGGCAAATTAGAGCAGCCAATTCACCTTGAATCCATGTTTTTGGACTGTGAGACGTTTCGGGCACTGGGCAGATACACCCAGGACAGGGTCCCAGTCCATTGCACCACAAATTCAATGGATGAGAGAGTTCAGAAGCTTCTTTCGAACAAGGGGTCCTATGTGCAATGTAACGTCTACAGTGTAAAGTTTTGCCTTGAAAACTGTTTGGTTTCAGTTTGTAATAACCTGCGAATGCTTATCATTTCACAAACGACCATTTTTTTCCCCTTATAAAAATATCTCCTTCCAGCAGAGAACGTTTCTTGCACTAGGCAGATACACCCAGGACAGGATGCCAATCTATCACTAAACACACACACACACTATGTACAGGGGCAAATTAGAGCAGCCAATTCACCTTGAATCCATGTTTTTGGATTGTGGGACGTTTCAGGTGCTGGGCCAAGGACAGGACGCCAATCTATCACTGAACACACACACACACACACACACACACACACTATGTATAGGGGCAAATTTGAGCAGCTAATTCACCTTGAATCCATGTTTTTGGACTGTGAGACGTTTCGGGCACTGGGCAGATACACCCAGGACAGAACAAGTCAAGTCAAGTCAAGTCAAGTAATTTATTTATATAGCGCTTTTTACAACAGTACATTGTCACAAAGCAGCTTTACAGAATGAAAAGCCTTTAAACCCCCAAAGAGCAAGCCGAAGCGACAGTGGCAAGAAAAAACTCCCTTTTATGTTGTTATTTAAGGAAGAAACCTTGGAAGGACCAAGACTCAGTGGGGGACTCATCCTCCTTGAGCGGCCGGGCAGCAACAACAGTGTAGAACACCAATCTATCACTGAACACACACACTATGTATACACACCAGTGTCTCATTTCACAAACGACCATTTTTTTTCCTTATAAAAATGAAAAGGTTGAAAACCCTGCTGTGTGTAATAATTTGGAACGTGCATTGTGAGTGTTATAATTTTTTTAAAAATATATTGTTATTGGTGGACGGCACAGTGGCTTAGTGGTTAGCACGTTCGCCACTCAGCGCTAGGGATTCCCGGTTCGAATCCCCATCTGGGTAGAGTTTCCATGTTCTCACCGTGTCCACGTGGGTTTCCTCCGGGTGTTCCGGTTTCCTCCCACAGTCCAAAAACATGGATCAAGTCAATTGAGTTCTCCAAATTGCCCCATATAGAGTGTGTCTGTGTGAGTGAGTGTGTGCCCAGCGATAGGTTGGTGCCCTGGCCTGGGTGTATCTGCCCAGCGCCCGAGACCCCCCTGCAACTCTAATAGAGGATAAAGCGGAAGATAATGGATGGATGGATAGTTTATGACTGGAAAATTACAATGATTGCAATTCATACAGGCCTTTTTTATAAAATCTGAGAAAATATTATTTGCATAATAATTTGGAACACAGTGTGGTGTGTGTGTGTGTGTGTGTGTGTGTGTGTGTGTGTGTGTGTGTGTGTGAGAGTAAGTAAGTGAGTGTATGTCCAGTGATAGATTGGCGCCCTGTCCTGGGTGTATCTGCCCAGCGCCCGAAACGTTCTCCCCCCCCTCCCGCGACCCTCCCGCGGATAAAGCTGAAGATAATGGATAGATGGATGAATAAGATGTCTTCTCGTCGTTTGTCGGCATGAAATCGACCACAGTATGACCCTCTAACTTTAATCCAGCGATTGTCTCATCATCTCAGGAGAAAATAGTAAGTAGGACGAGGCGGCTGAAGGCGCTCCGTCATGCTGATGGAATTAGGAGAGCGCACAAACGTGGCGGCGCTAGAAATAATTGTTCTCCTTTGGCATAATGGGTGGATGAAAGTTTTGGAACCTATAATAGGGTCGGGGGGGCATTCAGCGGATGGCAATCCAATGGGCACACCTGCAGAGAACATGGAAACGCTACGAACGTCTATTTGAATTCGGCAGCGCGGGTTAGGCAAGGAGGTGGGGGTTCCTCCCCCAGGGCTTAGAACGTCCACCTCTCAGTGCCGGGGATCCAGGTTCAAATCCCATTCTGGGTGGTTGCCATGTTCTCCCCATGTCTGCGTAGGTTTCCTGCGGGTTTTCAGGTTTCCTCCCACAGTAAAAATTGCACAGGCATGTGCCCCCGGCGAAACTACTTTAAGACTAAGCAGAAAATAATGGATGGATGAAAGTTTTGGAACCTATAATAGGGTCGGGGGGGCATTTATTGGAGAACATTTCGGGCACTGGGCAGATACACCCAGGACAGGACGCCAATTCATCACACAACATATAGGGAAAATTTCAATAGGGGCAATTTAGAGAACCCAATTCACTTTGAATTCACCACGTTTTTGAACTGTGGGTGGACACACGGGGAGAACATGGCGACTCCACCCAGATGGGGATTCGAACCTGGATTCGGGTTCGGCAGGGGGGTCTCCCAGTGCTTAGAACATCCACCTCTCAGCATTGGGGATCCAGGTTCGGATCTCATTCTGGGTGATTGCTATGTCCTCCCCGTGTCTGCGTGGGTTTCCTCCTGGTTCTCCAGGTTCCTCCCCCAGTGATGTGACAGTAGTATGAAAAATCGGGTGCCGTAATGTTCGTGAATGAGAACGTGCGTATGTGGCGTATAAGGTTCCAATTTCCAAAAGTGGCGTTGAGGTCATTGCTTTGGCCTCATTCCAGGAGGTTCCGCTGTTCTTTCGGAGGGAATCCACGTTCTACAGAGTTGCCATCTGGGACGGCCAGTTGCGAAGGTGGCGGTAAATCTCAGTCTGGTTTTCGAAGAAGCCGTGCTGCAAAACGTGTTTTTGAGAATGTACGAGAAGAGCTGGGAAGGGCGAGAGAGGGGCGAGAGAAGCGACAGCAAAGTACTGCAAGTTCGGCCAGCGGATCTTAACGCGCTAAAGCAGAACGCCTACTCACAGTTTGCCTTGGAAGCACAAGAGGAACTGACAGCATGAGAACAGGGCATTGAAAAACAAACCGGTCCTAGCTTCCACCCTGCGCTGGTTACGTCACGATTTTCCGATACTGTTTAAATAGCAATGCTGCGTGTGAAAATAGATCCCCCGATGGACGTGGCTGTCTCGAAATGAGGCGTACGGCGTGTTCAGGTACGGAAAACCCAGACGCACCGCCGACTGAAAACAACCTCTCCAGACGTCGGTTGCTATCTCTTTAGGCGGTGAATCATCAACATAGACGTGTTCCGTGCACATGAGACACGCAGCGGTGCACAAACTTATAGTGCGCCAGTCGGCAGCTACGCAAACGTTTACGTCAACAATAAACAGAATACAAAATGAAATAACGTTATGCTACATCCACACTAAATTGCGCCATTGAAATAGCAACCCGCCAAAGTCAGAGCACCACCTGGTTCTTAAAGGGAACGGCGAGTGACACGCTGATTGGTTCATCGCATGTTACGCCCAAAAAACACCCATGAATCACGTCGTTTCCATAGCAACCACACACCGACATGCCCTGAATCAAGCTGCGAGGTACACCGCCGAATGAAAACAACCTCTCCAGATGCCGACAGTCAGACTCTAGTTAGGTGGTGTACGTCAACAAAAAACAGAATATGAATCAAAATATCCATCCATTATCTTTCACTTTATCCTATATTAGGGTCGCGGGGGGTTCTCCATGCACATCCAGGGGAGGACGTTTCGGGTGCTGGGCAAATACACCCAGGACGTGGCGCCAATCTATTGCTGGGCACACACTCACTCACACAGACACGCACACAAACTATATGGGGCAATTTGGAGAATTCAATTGACCTTGATCCGTGTTTTTGGACTGTGGGAGGAAACCTGAGAACCCGGAGGAAACCCACGTGGACATGGAGAGAACATGGAAACTCCACCCAGATTGGGATTCGAACCAGGAATCCCTAGCGCTAAGAGAAGAACATGCTAATCACTAAGCCACCGTGCCACCGAATCAAAATAACGTAACAAAATTGCACTGTTGAAATATCAACCCTCCAAAGTCAGAGCGCCACACCTGGTTCTTAAAGGGAATGGCAAATGACGCGCTGATTGGTTCATCGCACGTGACGCCCAAAACACACCCATGAATCATGCCGTCACCATAGCAACGACACACCGACACACCCTGAATCAAGCTGCGAGGTGCGCGGATTAAATAGCAATGCTGCGTGTGAATATATCTCCCCGATGGGTGTGGCCATTTACGACTTCTGGCATGTTGCTATATCGGTGCCGGTAAACCCAGACGCACCGCCGACTGAAAACGACCTCTCCAGACGTCGGTCGCTAACTCGTTAGGTGGAGGATTTTCAAACCAGGTGCGTACCTGTTCCACGCACATGGAACCCATAGCGCATGGCACATTTACGTCAATAAAAATAGAATACAAAATAAAATAACGTAAAAAAACTGCACCGTTGAAATATCAACCCGACGAAGTCAGAGCGCCACCTGGTTACTAAAGGGAACAATGAGTGACACACTGATTGGTTTGTGTGCCCTATACGTGTGTGCCCCCCCCCCCACTCCGTATAGTCACCACCCGCCAGGGAGACCGAACACCCACTTCCACACCCGTCTACCCGTAGAACCCGCCGACGTGGGAACTTACAGCAAGGAGGCTGACCGCTGGGCGTAGACGGTGGAGAAGCCATGTGGCCGGAGGACGATGCACGCTGGGATCTAGACGACGGTCCAGAAGGGAACGTTCCCCCCACGGCACGTTCCGCGGCTCATCCTGGGTCTCCGGGATGGAACACCCTCCGAACGGCACCCCTTCACTCTGCAAGGAGCTCCTGCTGCAGCTGTCAGATGCTGTGTGTGTGTGTGTGTGTGTGCGTGTGTGTGTGCATGTGCGTGTATGTGTATGTATGTGTATGTGTATGTGTGTGTGTGTGTGTGTGTGTGTGTGTGTGTGTGTGTGCACAGCACACAGACTGTCTGACCGACTGAAGCCAGAACACTGAGTTTAGTATCTGGAACGTACCACTATGCGGACGCCCGGATGGTACCATCGTGTGACATCATCCTGTGTTGCATGAACGTTCTCGTGCAGAACCGTGCCACCTATGAGACCCTGCTTCGCCAGCATTATCGGTACACGACCGTATATGGCCCTCTATAGGGTTCTGTCTATCACGGCGGTGGGGAAGGTACGCAAAACGTGCGATAGACCAATCGCGTGTCACTCGCCGGTCCCTTTAAAAGCCAGGGGCGCTCTGACTTCAGCGGGTTGCTATTTCAACTGTTTTGTTTAACTTTAGTTTATTGCATTCTGGTTATTGTTGGCGTAAAAGTGGCACGTGCTATGGGTTCTATGTGTGCATAACAAACGGGGGTGTACACGCCTGTGTCGATGATCCACTGCCTAATGAGAATCTGACTGTCGACATCTGGAGAGGTTTGTTTTCAGTTGGCGGAGCACCTCGCAGCTTCATTCAGGGCGTGTCGGTGTGTCGTCGCTATGGTGACGACGTGATTCATGGGTGTGGTTTGGGCGTCACGTGCGATGAACCAATCAGCATGTCACTCGTCGTTCCCTTCAAGAACCCCGTGGTGCTTTCTGACTTTGGTGGGTTTTTCCAACGGTTTCCATTTCAACGCTGCAGTGTGCGATGGTCTAATTTTGTTATGTTCTTTTATTTCGTATTCTGTTTATTGTTGACGTAAAAGTTTGCGTAGCTGCCGACTGTCACACTATGAGTTCGTGCACAATTGTGTGTCCCATGTGCACGTAACGCGTCTGTGTTGATGATCCACCACCTAACGAGATAGCAACTGACGTCTGGAGAGGTTGTTTTCAGTCGGCGGTGCGTACCTGAACACGCCTCATTCCGAGACGGCCACGCCCATTGGGGAGATATATTCACACACAGTGTTGCTATTTAAACCGTGCACTCGCAGCTTGATTCAGGGCGTGTTGGTGTGTTGTTGCTATGGTGACGACGTAATTCATGGGTGTGTTTTGGGTGGCACATGTGATGAACCAATCAGCGCGTCACTCGCCGTTCCCTTAAAGAACCAGGTGGCACTCTGTAATTTGGCGGGTTGGTATTTCAACGGCGCAGTGCACAGTTTGTGTTGATGTAGCATAATGTTAGTGTTTAGTGGTGTTGGACACTTGCCTGTGTCGATGATCCACCACCTAACGAGAGGCTGTTTTCAGTCGGCTGTGCACCTCGCAGCTTGATTCAGGGCGTGTCGGTGTGTCATTGCTATGGTGACGACGGGATTCATGGGTGTGTTTTGGGCATCACGTGCGATGAACCAATCAATGCGTCACTCGCCGTTCCCTTTAAGAACCAGGTGGTGCTCTGATATTGGCAGGTTGCTATTTCAACGGCGCAATTTAGTGTTGATGTAACATAATGTAAATGTTTGCGTAGCTGCCAACTGGTGCACTATAGTTTGTGCACTGCTGCGTGTCCCATGTGTGCGGAACACGTCTGTGTTGATGATCCACCCCCTAACGAGATAGCGACCGACATCTGGAGAGGTTGTTTTCAGTCGGCGGTGCGTCTGGGTTTGGCGATACGGCAGAAACGTACCTGAACACGTCTCATTTTGAGACGGCCACGACCATTGGGGGAGCTATATTCACATGCAGCGTTGCTATTTAAACAATATGGTAAAATCATGACGTAACCAGCGTGGGGTGGAAGCTAGGCCCGCTTTGTTTTTCAGTGCCCTGTTCTCATGCTGTCAGTTCCTCTTGTGCTTCCAAGGCAAACTGTGAGTAGGCGTTCTGTTTTAGCGCGTTAAGATCCGCTGGCCGAACTCGCAGTACTTTGCTGTCGCTCTCTCGTCCCTCGTCCCTCTCTCGCCCCTCCCAGCTCTTCTCGTACGTTCTCCGAAACACGAGGACGCTTTGCAGCACGGCTTCGTTGAACGCCAGACTTACCGCCACCATCGCAACTAGCCGTCCCAGATGGCGTCTCACCCTGTAGAACGTGGATTCCCCCCGAAAGAACGTGGAACCTCCTGCGATAAGGCCTCAACGCCACTGATAACCTCAACGGCACTTTTAGACATTGGAACCTTATACGCCGCATACGCGCATTCGCATTCACGAACATCACGGCATCCGATTTTTCATACTACTGTCATGTCACTGGGGGAGGAACCTGGAGGAACCCCATGGACATAGCAACCATGGGATTCGAACCTGGATCCCCAGCGCTGAAAGGTGGATTTTCTAAGTACTGGGGGACCCCCCTGCCGAACCCGAATCCAGGGTCGAATCCCCATCTATGTGAAGTTTCCATGTTCTCTCCGGGTGTCCTCCCACGGTCCAAAAACATGGATTCAAGGTGAATTGGCCCTATTCAAATTGCCCCTATATGTTGTGTGAGTGAGTGTGTGTCCAGTGATGGATTGGCGTCCTGTACTGGGTGTATCTGCCCAGCGCCTGAAATGTTCTCCGCTGAAACCCCAACCCCCACCCCATTTATAGATTCCAAAACTTTCATCCACCCATTATTTTCCACTTAGTCTTATAGTAGTTTCGCAGGAGGGGGGGGCGGTTTCATCATGCCTGTGCAATTTATATAGGGATGCATGTTTTTGGACTGTGGGAGGACACTGTGGGAGGACATGGCAACCACCCAGAATGAGATTTGAACCTGCAAACTTATCGAAGCGCATACTGCCAGGATTGGGGTTTAGGAACCAGCCTTGCGACCGAAAGGCCTCCGGTTCAATTCATGGTTCCACCAAGTACTGAAGTGCCCTTGGGCAAGGCGCCTAACCCCGATGTACAGGGAACATCCCAATCTGGGTGGAGTTGCCATGTTCTTCCTGTGTCTCCCTTTCCTTTCCTGTGGGTTCTTCGAAATGTTCTCCCCTGGGTGGGCATGGGGAACCTGTCTCTGCGTTGGTTCTTCTCAGGTTCTTTGGTTTCATCCCACGGTCCGAAAACCTGAATTCAAGGTCAATTGGGTGGTCTAAATTGCCTTTATCCAAATTGCCCCAAACATTATGTGTGTGTGGCTGCCTATGTAAGTGAATGTGCCCAGTGATGGATTGGCGCCCTCTCCTGGGTGTATCTGCCCAGTGCCCGGAACGTTCTCCTCTGGATGAGCATGCCGCATTGGGTGCTTAATTACCCCACACCAACCCCACCGAACGCGAATAACAGCTATTGGCTTTTCTACGTAGTTAGGATCATACGTGGCCAGAATGTTCGCCTCTCAGTGCTGGGGATTCCTGGTTCGAATCCCGATCTGCGTGGAGTTTCCATGTTCTCCCCGTGTCCACGTGGGTCTCCTTCGGGTTCTCCAGTTTCCTCCCACAGTCCAAAAACATGGCTGCTCTTAATTGCCCCTCTGTAGGTGAGTGTGTGCCCGGCCACAGATTGGCACCCTGTCCTGGGTGTATCTGCCCAGTGCCCCAAACCTTCTCCTTGTACACGTGTGGGTTCCTTTGGGTTCTCCGGTTTCCTCCGACAGTCCAAAAACATGTCTTCAAGGTGAATTGGCTGTAAATTGCCCCTTTATGTATAGCGTGTGTCTATGTGAGTGAGTGTGTACCCAGCGATGGATTGCCCCCCTGTCCTGGGTGTATTTACCCAGCACCTGAAACGTTCTCGTGTGGATGGGCATGGGGAACCACCACCCCCCTCCCCCTCCCAGGACCATAGATGAGACGTACAATACTAGTCAGATTTTTGGCCACACCCCCTTTTCCCTCTCCACTTACTATATAGATGGACTTTGTAGTTCTACAATTCCAGACTGTAGTCCATCTGGGTTCTTTGTTGTTGTTAATCCCCTGTTGCCCCTGTGGTCAGGAGCATCACAGAACAGATATAATTTGGATGGTGGATTGTTTATCAGTTCTGCAGTGACACTGATGTGGTGAGGGGGTTCTAGTGCAGCACCTCAGTGACACTGTCAGGATAGGACTAACGCCCGTCTAAATGATCCCTACTCTGCAGGACTACAGGAATAATAAAACTATAAATAGATGATGGCGCAAGAAGGGTGCGTGGCCAAACATTTGACTGGTACTGGTATCTCAGTGACACTGCTGGGATAGGACTAAAGCCCCGACTAAATAATCCCTACTTTGTGGGGGTACTATTGGGCTCCTAACCATTAGAACCGAGCACATAGAACACAAACAGATGAACTACAGTCTAAAATTTAGAACTACAAAGTCCATCTTTACAGGAAGTACAACTGAGAACATGGAGAATAAGTGGAACAAAAAGGGGGCGTGACCAAACTATATATATATATATATATATATATATATATATATATATATATATATATATATATATATATATATATATATATACACATATATATATATATATATATACACATATACACACACACATATATACACACACACACACACATATATATATATATATATATATATATATATATATATATATATATATATATATATATATATTATCCATATATATATATATAATTGTATTTTTATTATTATCCCAGTTTGTGGCGGTGTACACGTGATGTACACGTGGATTGCCAGCAGAGGGCGCTCTGTCCCCACATTAATAATTCGACATCAACCCCGTTTTAAGTATAGAACATAGGTAGAACATCTTATGAATATTTTATGAATATCTTATGAACATGTTATGAATATCTTATGCTCACTGATTCTGTTATAATAGTCTTATTTCTTGTCTGATTATTGTAGTCTTTAGCATGTACTTCTCTCCTTGGAATCCCGATCTAGTGGTGTTGCCATGTTCCCCCAGGTCCGTGTGGCTTTCCTCCGGGGTTCTCAGGTATCTCCCCACACTCCGAAAACATGGATTCAAGGTGAATTGGCTGCTCTAAATTGCCCCCATATAGTGTGAGTGTGTTTTGAAGAATTGGTGCCCTGTTCTGGGTGTATCTGCACAGTACCTGAAACGTTCTCTCCTGGATGGACATGGGGAACCACACCCCCCCACCCAGCGTGACTTCCAGTATAGGATTAAATGGAAGAAACATGGATTCAAGTTGAGCTGGCTCCTATAATTGCCCCTATGTAACAAACCTCTGTGTGTGCCCAGTGTTGGATTGGCGCGCTATCTGCCCTGCGCCCGAAATGTTCCATGAATGAGCCATGGGGAACCCCCCTGCCCACTCTCCCTGCGTCTGCATTGCTTTTCCTCAGGTTCATCAGTTACCTTTCACAGTCCAAAAACATGGATTCAAGGCGAACTGGCTGCTCTAAATTGCCCCAAAGTAACAAAGTGATAGATTGGCGTCCTGTCCTGGGTGTATCTGCCCAGCACCCAAAACGTTCTCCCCTGGATGGGCATGGGGAACCAAGTAGCATGGGCATGGGGAACCATGATTAATAGTGCGGTGGCACGTCCACCTCTCAGTGCTGGGGTTCCAGGTTCGAATCCCTATCTGGGTGGAGTTTCCAAGTTCTCCCCTTGTGGGTTTCCTCCGGGTTCTCCGGTTTCCTCCCCAGTCCAAAAACATGGATCAAGGTAAATTGAAAGCTTCAAATTGCCCCATATAGAGTGTAGGTCTGTGTATGTTATCGTGCCCAGCGTTGGATCGGTGCCCTGTTCTGCGATGGATCTGCCCTGCGCCCGGAATATTCTCCCCTGGATGGGCATGAAGAACCCCCCCTCCCTCAACAACCCTAGTAACCCTAGTTTTAAGTGGCATGGTGGTTTACTGTTTAGCATGTTCTCCTCTCAGCTCTAGGGATTCCCAGTTCGAATCCCAATCTGTGTGGAGTTTCCACGTTCTCCCCGTGTCCACAGGGGCTTCCTCTGGGTCTCCAGTCCAAAAACATGGATTCAAAGTGAATTGGCTGCTCTCAATTGCCCCATATATTGTGTCCTAGTGTGTGCGTGCCCAGCGATAGATTGGCATCCGGTCCTGAGTGTATCTGCCTGGCGCCCGAAACGTTCTCCCCTGGATGCTCCCCCCCCCCCAAGACCCTAGTAGAGGATTAAGGGGAAGATAATGAAATGCATGGATGGATTTGGATCCCAAACTACTGTCATAAATCTGGACATGCTGCGGTTTTCTCCTCGTGCTCAGCTTCACTGATGGGGGTGGGGGGGGGCAGATGTTTTTGTCGTGTGTGTGGAACCACATATCCTGCTCCCGGTCTAAATTCCAGGGGTGGAGTGAGTACAACAGATCTGCAGATGCAGCAGCTCTGTCTCTCTCGCTCTCTCTCACTCGCAGAACACGAGAACGAGAACGATCACGAGTCGTGCGGAATGTGTGGAGGATGAAAGCAATGACGAGGATGAAGGGTATGTTTCAACACGGCCCCGAGGTGCCAGAGGGGGCAAGTTGCAGGTGCGAAGAGATGCGATGAGTCAGCAGACATGATGGGGGCTGTGGAGCTTGTCGTGTTCTCTAAGGTCACAGCTTTTATCGGAGAACCACAAGGAAGGGTTGAAGGGTTCCCCATGCCCATCCAGGGGAGAACGTTTCGGGCGCTGGACAGATACACCCAGGACAGGGTGCCGATCTATCGCTCTGTTACATTGGGGCAACTCAGAGCAGCCAGTTCACCTTGAATCCATGCTTTTGGACTGTGGGAGGAAACCAAAATCAAAGTGGTTGGCATGTTCTTCTCTCAGCGCCGGGGATCCGGGTTCGGATCCCGATCCGGATGAAGTTGCCATGTGTCCATGTGGGTCCCCGTGTCCATGTGGGTTTCCTCCGGGTTCTCAGGTTTGCTCCCGCAATCCGAAAACATGGATTCAAGGTTAATTATATGCTCCAAATTGCCCCTTATAGTATGTGTATGTGTGTTTTTGTTTGTACATCGGCGCCCTGTCCTGGGTGTATCCACCCTGCACCAGAAACGTTCTCACCGGATTGACATGGAGAACCCCCCTCTGCCACCCACACATACACACGACCCTAGAAGAAGATTAAGCAGAAGATAATGAGATGCCCATTCTAAGTATTCCAACAGGATGGTTGGATTTAGAACCCAGGCCATGGCCATGCACCTTGCTCTAGAACCCACACCCTTTATACTGACAGACACGACAGACGAACATGAGTGGAAATCGGATCGTGAATGGAAAAGTACTACGGAGTCCTAGAATATCTCTTAAGTAGATTCTAAGATCTTAGATCTTTACATGCAAACCATCGACCTGGGTTCGAAATGCAGGTTGGTTCTCACATGAGGATCTGCTATGTTCGACGGTGACCCACTGCCCAAAAGTTACCCTCTGCCCTCATTCAGGAACGGCATCCTCAGTTACCTGAGCCACGTATTCGGGGTCAGCGGACCGCAATATAATGTGTTAGTTTATAATCTTTGCTGTTATACAAGGGCTGTATAACCCCACGTCATCAAAGCCATCGGCGGGTGACAGAACCGTGTCTCGGTTATCAGTCGGCTGGAATGAGCATTCCTTTATTCCACCGTTTGATGGGTTCAGGTTTTTTCATCTGTATTACACTAGGGGCGCTGTTTTGTATGCAGCATGGCTGAACCAGAGCTTCCTCTAGTGTCCCAGCATGTAAACACCCCTTTGTTTCATTCGTTTCATTAATTAATTTATTTATTCATTCATTATCTTCTGCATAAACCACTATTAGGGTCACGGGGTGGGGGGGGTTCTCCATGTCCAGCCAGGGGAGAAGGTTTCGGGCACTGTGCAGATACACCCAGGACGGGGTGCTGATCTACAGCTGGATACACACTCATGTGCACACACACACACTATATAGAGGCAATTTGGAGCAGCCAATTCACCTTGAATACATGTTTTTGGGCTGTGGGAGGAATCTGCTCCTCCTTGGATCACCACCTTACTGTGGTGGAGGAGTTTGCGTGCTTGAATGATCCTAGGAGCTATGTTGTCTGGGGCAAAAAGCCCCTGGCAGGATCTCCCAAGGCAAATTGGTCCTAGGTGACAGGCCAGACAAAGAGTGGTCCAACAAAAACCCCTATGAAGAGAAATATCAAGAGCATGTGTACCCTGCCCGATTTAGGGTTATTGGGGCCCCACCCTGGAGCCAGGCTGGATGGGGTTCGTCAGCGAGTGTCTGGTGGTCGGGCACTTTCCCATGGTGCCCGGCCGGGCCCAGACCGAAGGAGCTAGATGGGTTCCCCCTCAAATGGGCTCACCACCTGTGGGGGGTTAGTAATAGGGGTTCGGTGCAGTGTGGATCGGGTGGTGGCCAGAGGTATGGGCCTGGGCGTCGTGATCCTCGGTTACTGAAATTGGCTTTCGGAACTTGGAACGTCACTTCACTGGCAGGGAAGGAGCCTGAGTTGTGTCACAAGGGTGTCCATAAGTGCACATGGCGCCAGGATGCCCTAGGCCGCAGTTCAATGATCGACTTTGTAGTTGTGTCATTGGACTTGCAGCCATGTGTCTTGGACACTCGGGTGAAGAGAGGAGCTGAGCTGTCAACTGATCACCAACTGGTGGTGAGTTGGATCAGATGGCGGGGGAAGATGCCGGTCAGACCAGGCAGACCTAAACGTATACTGAGGGTTTGCTGGGAACGTCTGGCAGAAGAACCTGTCAGACGGATGTTCAACTCTCACCTCCATTGGAGCTTCAACCACATTCCGGGGGAGGTGGGGGACATTGAGCCTGAATGGGCCATGTTCCGTTCCTCCGTTGTTGAGGCGGCAGACAGGAGCTATGGTCGAAAGGTAGTCAGTGCCTGTCATGGCGGTAACCCTCAAACACGGTGGTGGTCACCCCGTGTAAGGGATGCCATCAAGCTGAAAAAGGAGTCCTATCAAGCATGGTTGGCTTGTGGGACTCCAGAAGCAGCTCACTAGTACGGACAGGCCAAGCGATTTGCTGCTTCGTGCGTCGCGGAGGCAAAAACACGGGTGTGGGAGGAGTTCGGTGAGACCTTGGAAAGTGACTTTCGGTCGGCTCCAAGAAGATTCTGGCAAATTGTCAGGCGACTCAGGAGGGGCAAGCAGTGTGCCACCAACACAGTATATAGTGGAGAGGTGCACTGTTGACTTCGACAGGGGACGTCATTAGGCGGTGGAAGGAATACTTCAAGGACCTTCTCAATCCCACCAATATGCCCTCCGGAGAGGAGGCAGAGTCAGAGGACCCGGGAGGAGGCTTGTCCATCACTGTGGGTGAAGTCGCTAAGGTAGTCAGAGGGCTCCTTGGTGGCAGAGCTTCTGGGGCGGGTGAGATCCGCCCGGAGTTCCTCAAAGCTCTGGATGTTGTGGGGCAGTCTTGGCTGACGCGCCTTTTCAACATTGCATGGTCATCGGGGGCAGTGCC
This sequence comes from Corydoras sp. C115, assembly GCA_019802505.1. Lineage (NCBI taxonomy): Eukaryota > Metazoa > Chordata > Actinopteri > Siluriformes > Callichthyidae > Corydoras > Corydoras sp. C115. The sequence continues at coordinate 405,129 of JAFMOC010000277.1, forward strand.
TCTGGACTGGCAGACGGGGGTGGTGGTGCCTCTTTTTAAAAAGGGCGACCGGAGGGTGTGTTCCAATTACAGGGGAATTACACTCCTCAGCCTCCCCGGCAGTCTATGCAGGGATACTGGAGAAGAGAGTCCGACTGATAGTCGAACCTCAGATCCAGGAGTAGTAGTGTGGTTTTCGTCCTGGTCGTGGAACACTGGACCAGTTCTTCACTCTCTCCAGGATTCTCGAGGGTATATTGTGGGAGGTGCTTCGTGAGTATGGGGTACATGGCTCCTTACTATGGGCCATTCAGTCCCTGTATTTGCGGCGGACCCTATACTGGTCTGTTGTGGTAAAGAAGGAGCTGAGCCACAACGCAAGGCTCTCGATTTACCAGTCAATCTACGTTCCGACCCTCACCTATGGTCATGAGCTTTGGGTAATGACCGAAAGAGCAAGATTGCGAATACAAGTGGCCGAAATGGGTTTTCTCCGCAGGGTGGCTGGGCTCTCCCTTAGAGATAGGGTGAGAAGCTCGGTCATCCGGGAGAGACTCGGAGTGGAGCCGCTACTCCACATCGAAAGGAGCCAGTTGAGGTGGTTTGGGCATCTGGTAAGGATGCCTCCTGGGCGCCTTCCTAGGGAGGTGTTCCAGGCAAGTCCAGCTGGAAGAAGACCCCGGGGAAGACCCAGGACACGCTGGAGGGATTATATCTCTCAGCTGGTCTGGGAACGCCTCGGGGTTCCCCCAGTTGAGCTGGTGGAGGTGGCTGGGGCGAGGGAGGTCTGGGTCTCCCTTCTTCAGTTGCTGCCCACGCGACCCGAACCCCGGACAAGCGGAAGATAATGGATGGATGGATGGATGGATGGGAGGAATCCGGAGAAACCGAAGGAATCCCACGTGGACACGGGGAGAACATGGAAACTCCACCCAGATTGGGATTCGAACCTGGGAACACTCACACACACAGACAAACACTATATAGGGGCAATTTGGAGCAGCCAATTGCACGTTATTGGACTGTGGGGGCAAACCGGAGCAATCGAAGAAAACCCCATGTGGACAAGGAGAGAACATAGAAACTCCACCCAGATTGAGATTCGAACCTGGATCCTGAACGCTGAGAGGAGAACATGCAACTGACTCCAAACCACTGTGTCTACCTAACTCATCTCTTTATCTTCCACTTAATCCTCTACTGGGGTCAAGGGGGGGAGGTTCCCCAAGCCCATCCAGGGGAGAACGTTTCGGACGCTGGGCAGATACACCCAGGACAGGGGGGGCAATCTATCACTGGGCACACACACACACACACACACACACACACACAGAATAAAGGGGCAATTTATCCATCCATTATATTCCGCTTCATCCTCTACTAGGATTGCGGGGGGGTTCCCCATGCCCATCCAGGGGAGAACATGTCGGGCGGACAGATACACCCAGAACAGGGGGGAAATCTATCGCTGGGCACACACTCACTAACACAGATACACTCTGGGGCAATTTGGAGAATTTACCTTTATCCATGTTTTTGGACTGTGGGATGAAATCGGAGAACCCGGAGGAAATCCACGTGGACACAGGGAGAACATGGAAACTCCACCCAGATTGGGATTCGAACCGGGAATCCCTAGTGCTGAGAGGTGAACGTGCTAACCACTAAGCCACCGTGCCACCAGGGGCAATTTATATATATAAATAATTGTGTAGTGGTTAGCATGTTCTCCTCTCTGGGTATTCAGGTTTGAATCCCAGCTGATGATATGAGATGAGAGCTTTTAAGTTAAAGATAAAAAATAGGAAAATCGTGACAAGGGTCATTTTGGGTTCTATGTACGTGGGTCGTACTTATTTAAAGCACTTCTATAAACACTGATCATCACGCCTCTTTAGACGTGACTTATTAAGAATGTTGTAATACAATGAGCAGCAGTTCTGCAATAAAAATCCCTACGGTCAGAAGACAACAGTTACACAACTTAACACAAACCCTACAGTTCCGCAAAGAATGTGTTGATGATCCACCGTCTAACTGTCGGCGTCTGGAGGTTGTTTTGAGTCGGTGGTGCACCTCGCAGCTTGACACAGGGCGTGTCGGTGTGTCCTTGCTATGGTGACGACGTGATTCACGGGTGTGTTTTGCGCTGAGAGGAGAACATGCCAAACACCAAACCACTGTGTCTCCTGGACTCATCTCATTATCTTCCACTTAATCCTCTACTGGGGTCAAGGGGGGAAGGGGGGAAGGGGGGGTTCCCCATGCCCATCCAGGGGAGAATTGTGTAGTGTTTAGCATGTTCTTCTCTCGCTGGGGTTTCAGGTTCGAATCCCAATCTGTTGGGATCCCAATCTGTTGTCAAGAGTTTCCATGTTTTCCCATGTCCCGGGTTTCTTCCAGGTTCTCCGGTTTCCTCCCACAGTCTGAAAACGAATTCAAGGTACACTAAATGCTCTAAATTGCCCCATATAGTATGTGTTTCTGTGTTTTTGTGAGTGTGTCTAGGGATATATAAGCACCTTCTCCTGGGTGTATCTGCCCAGCACCCGAAACGTTCTCCCCTGGGCATGGGAACCCCCCCCCCTTGCGCCCCTAGTAGAGGATTAAGAAGCAGCAGATGATATGAGATGAGAACGTTTAAGTTTAACATCAAAATAGGAAAATCGTGGCAAGGATCATTTTGGGTTCTATGTACGTGGGTCGTGATTTACATTTACATTTGCCTTTGGTCATTAAGCAGACGCTTTTATCCAAAGCGACTTACAAGGTGGCCGGCACGGTGGCTTAGTGGTTAGCATGTTCTCCTTTCAGCACTAGGGATTCCCGGTTCGAATCCCCATCTGGGTGGAGTTTCCATGTTCTCCCTGTGTCCGTGTGGCTTTCCTCCGGGTTCTCCTGTTTCCTGCCACAGTCCAAAAACATGGATCAAGTCAATTGAGTTCTCCAAATTGCCCCATATAAAGTGTGTTTGTGTGCGTGAGTGTGTGCCCAGCAATGGATTGGCGCCCTGTCCTGGGTGTATCTGCCCAGCGCCCGAAACGTTCTCCCCTGGATGGGCATGGGGAACCCCACCGCGACCCTAATATAGGATGAAGCGGACGACAATGGATGGATGGACTTACAAGGTGAGCACCGGGTTAATCACAACATCCCTGGAGCAATGAGGGTTAAGGGCCTTGCTCAAGGACCCACATTGGTAACTTCATTTGACCTGGGATTTGAACCCCCAACCTTCAGATTGATAGCCCAACGCCCTAACCACTGAGCTACCGCACCCTATTGTAACTTAATAAGAATGTTGTAATACAGTGAGCAGCATTTCTGCAAATAGAAATCCTTACAGTCAGAGGGCAACAGTTACAAACGCTACAGTTCCACTGCTATACTAATGACACACCGCACAGATTTTGATTGTGTCAATGTGGCTGTGCGATCACAAAAAGCAAATGTGCAAAAAGCACATACTGATGATCTTAAATCTTGGGTCAGAGAGGCGACACTCTGATTTTGGTGGGTTGTTATTTCAACGGTGCAGTGCAAGCTACGCCATTTTGTTACGTTATTTAATTGTATTCGGCTTAGTGTGGTTGTAAATATGGCAAGCGCTACAGGTTCCATGTGTGTGTAACAAGTAGCGGTGCAGCTAACTGGACTTGATGCGCTGCTCCGTGAGGTTCTCCATGTGACTGTGAATGGAGAACCCATAGTATCATTGTCTATAGATAGACTGTCGACGTCTGGAGAGGTCATTTTCAGTCGGCGATGCACCTCACAGCTTGATTCAGGGCGGGTCGGTGTGTCGTCGCTATGGTGACGACGTGATTCATGGGTATGTTTTTGACATCACTGGTGAACCAGGTGACGCTCTGACTTTGGCGGGTTGCTATCATTGTGGTTGTAAAAGTGCTATGGGTTCCATGTGCATGTCCATTTGTAGAGGTTGTTCTCAGTCGGAAGTGCGTCTGGGTTTTCCAGCACCGAGAAAAGTACCTGAACATGCCACATTCCGAGATGGCCACGCCCATCAGGGAGATATATTCACACGTTAGCGTTAAATTGCGTTGCTATTTAAACACGCATCTCACAGCTTTATACGGTGTGTCGGTGTGCCGTTGCTATGGTGACGATGTGATTCATGGCTGTGTTTTGTGCATCACGTGTGATGAACCAATCAGCATGTCACTCGCCATTACCTTTAAGAACCAGGTGGCGCTCTGACTTCGGTGGGTTGCTATTTCGACGGCGCGATTTAGTGTTGATGTAGCATAATGTTATTTTATTTTGTATTCTGTTTATTGTCGACGTAAACAAACGTAGCTGCCGTTGAGTTTGTGCACCGCTGCGTGTCCCATGTGCGCGGAACACGTATGTGTTGACTGCGTCGAGATAGCGACCGACGTCTGGAGAGATTGTTTTCAGTCGACAGTGCGTCTGGGTTTTCAGTCGCCGAGATAGCGACACGACCCAAACACGGCTCATTCCGAGATGGCCACGCCCATCGGGAGAGATATATTCAGACGCAGGGTTGCTATTTAAACTTGATTCAGGGCGTGTCGTGTGTCGTGATGATGTGATTCATGGGTGTGTCTTGGGCGTCACGTGCGATGAACCAATCAGCACGTCCCTCGCCGTTCCCTTTAAGAACCAGGTGGCGCTCTGACTTTGGCGGGTTGCTATTTCAACGGCGTAATTTAGTGTTCATGTAAGATAACGTTATTTCATTTCATATTCTGTTTATTGTTGACGTAAACGTCAAATGCACTATGAGTTTGTGCACCGCTGCGTGTCCCATGTGCGCTGAACGTGCCTGTGTTGATGATCAACCGCCTAACGAGATAGCGACTGAGGGCTGACTGTTGACGTCTTGAGAGTTTGTTTGCAGTTGGAGGTGCACCTGGGTTTGGCGATACGCCAGAAACATAGCTGAACACGCTTCGTTTCCAGGGAGATCTATTCACACAGAGGGTTGCTATTTAAACGGCACGTGAATATAGACTGTCGGCCGGGTGTGAGTTAGCAGCGAGCATCGCGATGCAGCTTGGCAGGGTGAAGGATAGGACCCTAAATAAAAACGTGTTGCGTGGTGTTATCCGCGTGGTCGTGTCCATGCACCTGGGCCGTTGTCACATCTGTGAGAACTGTGGCAGGTGCTGAAGCTCTCATGCTGACAGTCTGTGGCCTGAAGATAGCAGCAGAACAGATCCGTCGTGGCGTTCCGAGTTCCGCCCTGGTTCCAATGCCTGCTGTAACTAACGCAGCGGAGGCAACAGTGTCACCTGTGCTTAGAGAACATGTAGCGACCGGATTGCTGTCTAAATCACTAAAGCAGATACAGAAACATAAATCTAAACCTATAAAGATCCAGTTTTACACACACACACACAACATGCCTGGAAAGGTTTAAACTCTATAAAAACATGCAGCATGCAGTTAGACACGCTGGGAGAGATTTATGTTCCTCACCAAGTCACATGACTCGCTCTTTTAATTATATGTGCAAATTTACGAGTTGCGTGTCAATATAGCTCCCCCGATGGGCCTTTGCCGTCTTGAAATGAGGCGGTTCAGGTATATTTCAGGCATGACGCTATCTCGGGGAGCTGAAAACAACCTCTCCAGATGTCGACAGTCATATGTCGGTCGCATCTCATTATGGGTTGGATCATCAACACAGGCGCATGTCCAACGCCACTGAACGCAAACGTTATTCTACATCAGCACAAAATTGCGCCATCGCACACTGTGCCGTTGAAATAGCAACCCGCCAAAGTCAGAGCGCCACCTGGTTGTTAAAGGGAACGGCAAGTGACACGCTGATTGGTTCATCACACGTGATGATGAACCAAAACACACCCATGAATCATGTCGTCACCATAGCAATGACACACTGACACGCCCTGAATCAAACTGCAAAGTGCGAGGTTTAAATAGCAATGCTGCGTGTGAATATATCTCCCCGATGGGCGTGGCCGTCTCTGAATGAGGCGTGTTCAGGTCCGTTTCTGTTGAATTGCTAAACCCAGACACACTGCCGACTGAAAACAACCTCTCCAGACGTCGACAGTCATATGTCGGTCGCTATCTCATTAGGCGGTGGATCATCAACACAGACATATTACGAGCACGTGACACGCAGCGGTGCCCACTCATAGTGTGTGCCAGTCGGTAGCTATGCAATCATTTATAACATTATGCTACATCAACACCAAATTGCGCCATTGAAATAGCAACCCGCCAAAGTCAGAGAACCACCTGGATCTTAAATGGAAAAGCAAGTGACATACTGAGAGAGAGATGAGGATTTCGAACTGTCAATTCAAGAACAGTGTGTCACATAACATTTCAGTCTTTTTTTGTTTATTTCTTAATCTTTTTTGCTGAAGTCTGTTGTTAGAATTCCTTAATACTCTTTATTGTTTATCGTAATGCCTTTAAAATATTGGAATTTAGGTTCAAATCCCAATCTGGGTGGAGTTTGGCATGTGTTCTCCCGTTTCCTCCCACCGTCCAAATATCTTCAATCATATTTTCATAAATAAATGCATCTGATTATTAACTCACTCAAATAAAAAAATGAAGAAATAGTGCAATAAATAATAAATATTGTATGTCATAAGCATGAGTTATAATGTAGTGCCCAGGAATTAATTATTCATTCATTTATTATCTCCCGCTTTATCCTCTACTAGGGTCGCGGTGGGGTTCCCCATGCCCATCCAGGGGAGAACGTCTCGGGCGCTGGGCAGATAGACCCAGGACAGGGCGCCAATCAATCGCTGGGTACACACTCACACACTCAAACACACTCTATATGGGCAATTTAGAGAACTCAATTAACTTGATCCATGTTTTTGGATTGTGGGAGGAAACCGGAGAACCCGGAGGAAACCCACGCGGACACGGGGAGAACATGGAAACTCCACCCAGATGGGGATTCGAACCGGGAATCCCTAGCGCTGAGAGGCGAACGTGCTAACCACTAAGCCACCGTGCCGCCCGGAATTAATTATATTGTGCTTATTATAATTATAATAACTCATGTGCATCAGATAGGAACATATATATATATATATATATATATATATATATATATATATATATATATATATATATATATATATATATATATATATATATATGCACGGTGGCTTAGTGGTTAGAACGTTCGCCTCTCAGCACTAGGGATTCCTGGTTCGAACTTCGACTATTGCAATATAATGTAGCTTAATACTTTGCACAATGTAAATAACCTCACAAATATGTACAAAGAGTGTGGTTTTTATATATTTATATTTTCATTATTATTATTACTTTTTCTCTAGGGATTCCCAGTTCGAATCCCATGGAGTTTTCATGTTCTCCCTGTGTCCGTGGGGGGTTCCCCCGGGTTCTCCGGTTTTCTCCCACAGTCCAAAAACATGGATCAAGGTCAATTGAATTCTCCAAATTGCCCTGTATGGAGTGTGTCTGTGTGAAAGTGTGTGTGCCCAGCGATAGATTGATAGATATCCATATTTCACTTATGTCACTACCGTTTTTTTTTAAAGGTTGAGATTATGAAGGTTGAGATTAACTCTTGCTCATGACATATATATGACTTTTTAAATTCTATTTTTCTTTTTCTAATGTCCCTAAATATTTTTTTAAATATATAAAAATATATGATTTTTTTTTGTCTTTATTTTATTTTTTCTTAACACTTTTCGATGAACAAAATACTTCAAAATAACTGCTCAGAACATATTATATAATATTATAATAATATTATTATTATTGACTCTTTTTTAGTCATGTCCCTTTAGGTGCTCCATAGATTTGCTTTTTAAATTATTATTATTATTTTTATTATTATTATTATTATTATTATTTACTCTTTTTTCAGTCATGTCTCTTTAGGTACTCCATAGATTTGCTTATTGTTATTTAATTTTTTTGCTTAATAAATATTCTTAGTAAAATATGTTCACGTCGTGCCCTTAAATAATATGCAAATTAATTTGCCTAACGTCACCGTCATGGGCGTGGCCTCTGCGCCAGTAGTCTATATAGCGCGGTCAGCCGCACGCCGCCTCAGACAGAGTGACAGCGGCAGGAGGAGAGGGCCGTCGGAAGTAAGTTGCAGGTTCGATGTAGGGCGACTTTAAATAAAAGCTTCTTTGCTGTATTTGGAGGAGAGAAGCGACCAAAGACCATTATTTGTTCTGAAAATGCTGTGCCACGTGACGCGACCGGACTCCGTGGTGATGGAGGTGGAAGTTGACGCGAAGGCGAACGGAGAGGACTGTCTGAACAAGGTTCGATTCCCGCTTTCCATTCACGCTGTATCGTCTTTACGTCTTTGTTCTATTATCAGACGAAATGTGTGGTTATGGCGTTTGTGTTTGTTATTTACCTCAAGAACCCAAAACAACATCACGACTCTGAATCGTTGGAGACGTAAACAAACCTGTCAGGCGGCTGAAAACGAGCCGAGCCGGATTCAACCGAACCGAGCTCGCTTTTTAGGACAGGCTCCCGAGGTCCGGCTTATTTATTCTCCCAGATACCCATAATTGTGTTGCTGTCGTGTAGACTACCCATCTTTGGTTCCCTGAGAGGGTTCTGATGTGGTTCTAGGTTGGTCGTTTGAGGAGAAACGTAGAGAACATGAGGTGTTCAAGTGCTCCACGATATTTGAAACTGTTTATGTCCTTTTGCTGATTTCTTTGAGGTGGAACTGTTCCCTCTGTCTTGAAACTCCTCACTAATCATGTTCTGTGCCTGGATTAGATGCTGATATGAAAATCCCAGGCTTAATCTGAAAGTACTCCTGGTTCCTCACAAACAGTTTGTGATGCTGTACATTAAACCCTTTTGTTTCAGTCCTGTTCAGCATGTTAACACTTCGGTATTCTGACTCATTCGTGGGGAAATTGGAGGCAAGGCTGGGGTTACTATAGTTCATCTTGCTCAGCTGGCTTCCTGCGCGCACACACACACACACACACACACACACAGAGTTCATTTTCTTCCAAAAGAACCATAAAGCTCAGCTTTGGACCTTTTAGTGAATGAAGCATCGTTTAATCCCTAATCCCCATCATACAGACTACATAACGAGAACAATTTCTATTCGGTCAGGTCTGTCGGAAGTTGGGGATCATCGAGGTGGACTACTTCGGCCTGCAGTTCTCCGGCAGCAAAGGGGAGAACCTGTGGCTGAACCTGAGGAACCGAATCTCCCAGCAGATGGACAACGTGACCCCGTGCCGGCTGCGCCTGCGGGTCAAGTTCTTCGTGGAACCTCATCTGATTCTGCAGGAGCAAACCAGGTACGGCCGTTTTCGACCACGATGCCCAACGCCTCCTATATCGGGACTCTCCTAATAGATCAGACCTGGTCTCTGCAGAACCATGCTGGAGTGCGTTCCTCGGAGACTATGTGTTCACTTCTTTTCGCCTAATCAATGAAATGTGGAATTTGTTCAGGCATGCTGGAACGTGTGTGTGGGTGTGAAAGACTGTGTTAATATATTGAACTATGTCCTTCATGTACAGTACCAGCTAAAAGTTTGGACACGGGACACCCCTTTTTAGCACCTTTATAGATTTCTACCACTTACCGTATAGATGGACTTTGTAGTTTTACAATTGCAGACCGTAGTCCATCTGGGTTCTTTGGTTTTGTTAGTCCCCTTTTGGGTATAATTTGGGTGGTGGATTATTGGCAGTTCGGTGCTGTAGTTTAATTTCTCCACCTCAGTGACTTCTGGGATAGGAATAATGCGCCGACCGAATAGTCCCTGCTCCCTGGTGGTACTATTAAGGTCCTGACCATTAGAACCGAGTACACAGTATGTACTGTAGTCCACAAACAGGTGGTGCAAACCTTTAACTAGTACTATATTCCTAATCCGTATACAAGAAGAGAATTCTGGGTAAATGATTTGTATTATTATTGCATTATTATTTGTTAATCGTCAATATCGTTGCTGAGTCTATAAAGCTGAGTGTATAAATCGATGTTCGTAAAAAGTAACGTGTGAAACAACGTACAATACACTGAGGATGTTGGCTTGTGGTTTTTAACTTCATCGACTAAAGAGGAAGTTCATGGGGTCAATGCACATGGTTCCACTTCTTTTTTTTGCTTTATTTATAGTTTGAAGGTGAATTTGATGGTTGTCGCTTTAATATCCACTTTGGGAACCGTGAGAGGTTCCTGGTTCCTTCTGGCCCCCTTCTTTTCTTTAGCTCCTCTGTGTGCGGGTGTGTTGCCCTATAGTAACCTCCCGCTCGCTCGGGGTTACTGTAGGTCGCCGAGACGTGAGCGCATGGAAATGCGATCGGCCTCACGGCTCGATCCTGCGTTTTTTTTTGTTTTTTTTTCCCTGTTTGTGCTTCTTTATTTCGCCGGCCTTAATTCGTCCTTCTCATTAAATCCTCTTTACAATTTTATAATTGATTAAAAATAAACAAATATATGAATTACAAGATTAAGGGTTGGCATGTTCTCCTCTCAGTGCTGGGGATCCAGCTTGGAATCCCGATCTGGGTGGAGTATTTGGTGTCCACATGGGTTAGCTCCAGGTTCTCCGGTTTCCTCCCACAGTCCAAAAAAACATGGATTCGAGGTATGAGTATGGTTGTGTGCTCAAAATTGCCCCATTTGATGAGTCTGTGTGTGTACCCAGCGATAGATCGGTGCCCTGTCCTGGGTGTATCTGTCCAGCGCCCGAAATGTTCACCCTTGGATGGGCATGGGGACCCCCCCTGCAACCCTAGTAGAGTTTTAAGTGGAAGAGAATGAATGAATTATAAAACTAGGGTGGCACGGTGGCTTAGTAGCATGTTCTCCTCTCAGTGTTGGGGATCCAGGTTTGCGTCCCGATCTGGGTGGAGTTTCCATGTTCTCCCTGGGTTTTCTCTGGGTTCTCTGGTTTCCTCTCACAGTCCCATATATAGAGTGTGAGTGAGTGTGTTCCTAGCAATACATTGGCCCACTGTCCTGGGTGTATCTACCCAGCGCCTGCAAAGTTGTCCCCTGGATGGGCATGGAGAACCCTTTCACGGAGATACGCAAACCATAAATTTGTAAACACTGGGTTTGTGGATGTGCTGGAGGGCATACAGGGGAGAACGTTTCCGCTCCGTGAGGTTGGGATTCTGTTTGTTTATTTTGAGGAACCGGTAGAAATCAGGATTGGAGTAGTTATTGATCTGTGTGTGTGTTGACTTTCAAAGAATAAAAGAACACTTGTTGGTTTTATCAGATCTTTAAATAGACACATCTGATTCTTGCCCCCACCCAACACACACACACACACATTAGAACTGTCGCAGTTCAGAGGACATAATCACACGATGATTCAGTTTTTAGCGCTTAAGCAGATGTACGATCACTCCCTTCTTATGCCGAAACCATCGACACCTCCACCCTCGGTTGTTTCAAATATAGTCCATTAAAAGATTGGCTGATTCTCAGAACCATGCATCGCCATATTTAATGAGCAGGTACAGACAGCATGAGGGCAAATGGAGACCTCTCATCCTACACCTCAACCCCCCCCCCCCCCCCCCCACCGCCACCGCCATGCTAACTAGCCGATATGGGTTTTTAAATGACCGATGCCGATATTTAGATGACAGAAGTGGCAGATGGCCGATATATAAAGCCGATATTACCAGTTTTTATTGCAACTAATAAAGTATAATAATGATAATAATAATAATCAAATAATAAACAAGAAACAAAAGTAATCAGACAGTTTATCACTGTCTACTCTAGCTTTTGTAACACAGAGAGCAGTATTAAAAACATTAAACTTTAAATTACACATTATTAAAGTTAAACATAAGCAGATAGCAGCATCTTTTTATGAACATTTATTGATGAACATTGCACAACAGAACAACATTCAATGAACTTTTTGAACTAATGAGCCAATTTAGCTAATTTAGATAAATAAATAAAATATTAACAAACAAATATTGTAGTTTGTAGTGTGAAAAGTATTTGAATATCTGAAGAAAAAAATTTAATGAACTGAACTTTGAACTAGTTCAGAAAAGCTGTGAACTGGCACAACACTGCCTGTACAGTAAGCTAGTGTCAGTTAGTGCTAGAGATATATAGCATTAGCTAGACAGTTTAACAAAATCGCCCTAATTATACAAAGAGTAAACACTGTACATGTTACAAATAGCATCCCGGAACATTATTATAGCGTTAGCTAGCGCTAATTAGTATTAGTTGGCCAGTTTAGCTGTTCAAGTGGTTGCTAAGGTTACAGTTCCAAATAAAACTATTGGCATTTTCTCTCTAAATAACATAATCGCTCTAATTATGCAGACAGTAAACACTTTACACATTACAAAGAGCAGCCAGTAACAAATACTGAGAGTTGAAAGAGAAACCGTTTTCTCTCATGGAGGCGTAGCGCAGTTTCAAAATACCGATCCATTCCCTTGTGCATGTAGTGACGTTCTGCCGGAAGACCACTAGGAGTCACTCTAAGCAAAAGTTAGATCAAATGACTATTCAGTCATTGAGTCAGAATGACGGAGCTGCCCACAGCGTTGCCTGTAGGCATTGTTTAAATATCGGCCTTGTGCGCTCATATATCGGCCGATGCCGATTATCTTAAAATGCCAAAAATCGGCCCAGATTAATCGGCCGGCCGATCAATCGGTCGATCACTAATACTGACCCATGTCAGAAATGGCCGTCATCGTAATGTGTTAAATGGATGAATCTGGCAACCCTAACACTGATTGGAAGTCCTTTCACTACACTGCGTCTTCCAGTGAAAGCAAGCAAGTGTTTGTGTTTGTGTGTGTGCGCGTGTGTGTGTGTGTAGCGTATGCGCAGCTGTAACCCTCTTTGTGCCGTAACCTTTGCCCTATAGCTCCATTTTATTTACCGCCCGACAGCCGTACAGCTCCCCGGCTCTCCCACGGCGTGGAGTTCGGCTCATTTCGCGCATTTCGAATTGCACTAATTTCGCAGGTGACGGTTTCCTGATTGCTGTTTGTTTTCTGTTTGCACCTTGATGAGTTGTGTGCTTGGTGTTTAAAGCTGCTGCTTGTTTATGTATTCGTTCTAAACACTTGCTACCTGGCCTGACGTGATGCCGTTTACTTGAAATTGTGTAAACACTAATTTACGTAATCGGTTGAAATGGCAATCCACCAAAGTCAGAGTGCACTTGGTTCTCAGACTTGTAATATAGTTGCCGCTATGTCACTCCATACCAGACACAGACGATAATTGTACCATCGAAACCTATAATGTCACATCCCTAGCCGTTACGTGAGCAGGATCTACCGGTTCGTTTCTACTGCTGATGGGGCATTAACAATACCGAGCGGACGTTCTCCGTAGGCAGCATTACAGGCAGAATAAAAGCAGCTTAATAAGACCTCCTTAATGGACAGATCTACTGGGTCGTAATGGATCCCGGCGCCGTTTAAGCAGCTGTTCGGAGGTGCGACTCTGCGTCCCCTGACCGTAAACCTGCCAGAATGACACACAACGCCGTCTCTCGTGGTGAAGCTCTTGATTGTCAGGAAAGGAAACATGTGCTCTAATCAGCTGTCCTCACTCTCTGCTTTCTCCTCCGCCGACCCCCGTCCCCCTCGTCCCATCCCCCACCGCCTTCACGTTCTCTCCCCGTTATATAAGGCATGCTAGTTAAATGCAGACGCAGCGCAGAATGAAGTGTGATTACGTAAGATACTTGACTGTGTAAACCTGAGGAACGTGGCGGTGAGCGCACATATACACTGAACAGTCGCGCCGTTATCACGTTCCCATTGGTTACCATATCGGGAACCCGGTCTTTATTTCTGCTTAGCTCGTAATCCGTATGCTCGCTCTGCTGATATCTAATCTCGCGTGGACCGCTGAGGCCGGCCGCGTGCTTGTGCCCGGGGATTGCCGATGCCAGCTTGCGGCATCTCACGACTGGGTGGATTGTTAAATTATGCGCATAAGGGCGCGTGAGCTCATGAAATGGGAACTTTTAAGAGTGTGTAGTCCTCCTAAAGTGGTTTTCCCATTCTGTTTAACAATTAGGTGGCTGCATGGTCCGAATCTTAATCTCAGTCGCTCGCGTTGGGTTCTAAGCAAAGGGGAAACGGAAAGCGCACAAGTACGTAAACACCGCGCCGCACAACAAGGTTCAGAACGTGGAGCTTGGTGAGTCACCCGCCTGCATGCAAACGGCGTGATGTCACCTGTAAATATGCAAAACCCTGAAGTTAAAGCCTCGGGAGCCGGGTGTTGCTTGACTCCGGGGTTACTTCGTGTCAACGCTCGCAATGGATGTAATCGCTTAATCTGCCCTCGTTAGCCTCGCCGCTTACAGAGTTGCAGGAAGGTAATCTCGTTTGGGATTGGGAATGGAGAACAGTGCTTCGTTTAAACGCCGAACTTTAAATATGTCCCACCATACAGTACATATCCCAAACAGTTCACGGCCCAAACACAGAACAGAGCAGGTCACCATTTCTAGATGCTGTATTGGACACACCAGACTCACCCATGCACACCTGATAAAGGGGGAACCAACACCCTCCTGTGAAACATCTACTAGTAGAATGCCCTAAGGATATACGGCACCGACGCACTACTAGATTACCACAAACACCAATGGAAGCACCGAAACCCACAAACTCAAAGTTCTAGCCAACCTAAAGATCACCGGATTGAAGTCTTGTATATAAAACAAAGTAGTATGGACATCTAGCTGCATGCCTAACCTTTCTTGCCCTGTATATAACCTAAGAGTATACGGGGGCGTCAAACAAAAAAACTCCGATCTTCAACCCGGGGTAGGGAACCCGAAAAGTCAAACCCTCTGTGAGGAATTTATTAAAAAAAAAAAACACCATGTGGGCAGCAGGGCAATTAAACCCTGTGATCATCCTGTGCATTAGTGTAAATTAAATTGCTAAGTAAACACTATTGTAATGCTTATTGTAATGTTACAATCTAACACTAGTGCTTCTTATTATTTTATTGGTTTTTAAATATTCCTAAATTGCTTTGATTGTATGGTTTGGTACAGAATGTATACATTTCTGCCACCTCAGGGGTTTTTTCCCCCTGTAGTGTGTGTGTGTGTGTGTGTGTGTGAAACCTGCTTAGCCTCCTGCTTTGACCTGTAGTAACCTACATGACTACCTCCCTCAGGACGACGCACACGTCTCGGGTTGCTCTTTATTTATTATGCATCGAGGCGTTCGCGGATCGTTCCAGAGCTGAGAGGGCGCCGAGGATAAAATAACGACTTGTGTTTGGTGCCATGTAAAGAACCAGTGTGCGATATCCGAGGTCTGTGTGAATGTATGAGTGAGTGCAGGCGTGTGGTGTGTGTGTGTGTGTGTGTGTGTGCGCGCGCATGCATGCATGCGGCAGCGCTGGCGGAACTGGCTGGGTTTACTCTCGGTCGTTGACTCCGAGTAACCCTGACAGCATGCCTCTAGCTCTTCTGTTTGACAGCCTGAAAGCTCTTTTGTTTGAGGTTTTGGCTGTGTGCGCCGCCATTGGCCGCCTCTTTGCCGTCTCTAGGCAAGAAAAAAAAAACTTGCCACTTCTTTATCCGGCTCGGTCGTACCACGTCTGAAAATGACGGCCCCATCCATCCCTAACCGAGGCGGTAAAAAAATGGAGGAAGGCGCACGTCCGTCATTGGCTTCTGATCTGGGAAGTTTTAGGCGGCCGAGCAAGCGGTGGCTGATTTGGTCCTCCCCCGGCCGTTTCCGTCGGAGTGAATGGGTCGCTTGCGGAATTTTTAATTACCCACACAGAATTTCTCCTTTGGCGTTTTAGGTCGCTTTAATTACAGTCAATCAAACGTTAGGACAGACCCCTTTCTTGCGCTACTTACCATATAGATGGACTTTGTAGTTCTATTATCACAGACTGTAGTCCATATGGGTTCTTTGATTTTGTTCTCTATTGGTCAGGACCAACCCACACAGACACGGGAAGAACATAGAAACCACCCACAGTCTAAAAACAGGGGTTTAAGGTAAATTGGCAGCTCTAAATTGCCCTTATAATAGTGAGCGGGAGAAATGGTTTCCCCTGGATGGCCATGGGGGGGTGGGGGGTGGCGGGCACACCCTCATGACCCTAGTCGAGATACAGAAGGTACATCAAACGTTAGGACATGCCTCCTTCTTGTGCTACTTACCATATGGATCGACTTTGTTCTATGATCACATAGAATAGTGCTCCGGTACTATAGGGGTGGCACAGTGGCGTAGTGGTCACCACGTCAGGGTGACAGCGCTGGGGATCCATCTGAATGGTTTCCATGTTCTCCCTGTGTCTGTGTGGTATTCTTTACAAGTTCTCTCCTTTTCCTCCCAGTCAAAAACATGGATTTTTAGGTAAATTGGCTGCTCTAAATTGCCCTATGTAGTACAAGTGTGAGAAACCTTCTCTGCAATGAGAACTATGCACCAATCTGATATTGTCCGGTACGTTGGGTTCTCCGGTCTCCTCCCACAGTCCAAAAACATGGATTCGGGTTAAATTGCCTGCTCTAAATTGCCCCTCGATAGTGTCTGAATGCTGTCCCCAGCATCTGCATGTTCTCTAAGCAGTAGTAGAGAGCGGTCAAAATAATGTATAGCTACAATCCGCACTACTGTCTCCTGGTCCACATGTTGTGTACCGTTCTCCGAAATTGGCTTTTCTTGGAACTAAGGGTGGAGTGTTTGATATTTTGGACCTATAACGAGAGATTAGTTTGAGAAACGAGGGAAATATGAAGCCTTTGTTCTCCTCCTGTCAACACAGCATGCTATAAGGTGGACGAGTGCGCGAGCAGCTGTGATGCATGCGATAAGATACGCGGCTAAACCGGCGACACTTGTTTTTATTTAGGTTTTTTGTTCTTTCCTCGCAGCCTGTGGGCCGTGAACGATGGTAACCTGTCGCGCTCGCGCTCTATTAAAGTTTAAAACTTAAAAATAAACTTAAAAATATTTTTTAAAATAAACTTCAAAATGAACGTAAAGTTTAAAAAAAGTTTAAAAAAATGTATGAGGTTTAAAACCTTGAAAATCAACATAAAATTTAAAACCTTGAAAATCAACGCAACCTAATCAGCTTGGTTTGAAACTTAAAAATAAATGTAAATTTTAAAACATTAAAAATCAACGTAAAGTTTAAAACTTGAAAATCAACGCAAGGTTTAAAGAGCACAGGTTTGTTAGAATTGTGCGAAGAGTATCGACGACTAAACGTTCCCAGTGTATGGCGCATCGATTAGGAGTACGTTAAACCCGTGGCATGACCAATAGTAACCTCTCACAGGCTCGCTCCTTTCCTTCCATAGCCGCCTTTTGTTTTTGCATCCAGGTAGCGCGTCGAATGGTGGCACGGCGGGGGGGCGCGGCTCGCACGCAGACGTCTTTGTTTCACCGCCGAGTGTTTGTTGTTCCGCACCCGCTGCCTGCGCGCCGTGTTCTTCGTCTCTTGGCTTTTGTTTTGGATCCATCCTTTTGTTGTTTTACACCATTAAAAAAAAAATTCAATCAAATAAAATAAAGGAAAGCGAAATGCGGTCGCAGACTTATTCCAGACGGTGAGTCACGTTTGCTTCCGGCAGAATAAATTACGTTTTCCGACTTGGACCCATGAGGATTAAGGGCCTCGATCAAGGGCCCGCACTGGCAGCACGGCGTCACAGTGTTCCTACGACATGTCAATGGCAGGAAGATATTAAAAATAATAAACAAAAGCTCAGTCTTAGTATTTATACATACCCCAAATTTGGAGGTCTATTTTCGGGTGTTTCCATTAGGGGGCGTCTCGCTAGCACATCCTCCGCTTTCCACCTGGAGGCTCCATCCTCAGCATCCTCACTATGTCTCAGAAAAACGCTCCCTCCCACCTGTACCATTCCATAATTCATGATCCTTGGAAATCAATTTACGGCTGTTTCCATTAGGGGGTGTCTCGCCCTGGCCTGTGTATCCTCATCCCTCACCACCTCCATAAACCTCTTCCTGGGCCTTCCTCTTATCCTCCTCCTTCCACCTGAAGGCTCCATCCTCAGCATCCTCACTATGTCTCTATGGCTGTTTTCATTAGGGGGCGTCTTGCCCTGTCCTCCATGTGCTTCTCCCTCAGCACCTCCATCAACCTCAGCATCCACCTGCCGATTAAACCCCATCCGTCCACAGAACGTGTTCTGGCAACCTCACTGTCTCCTAAAAACGCTCCACCCACCTAAACCATCAACCTTGGACATCTATTTTCAGACCATTTAGGAACATGTTACCATTAGGGGGCATCCCAACGGCTCAATATTGTCCATCTTGCCCCGTCCACTGTATCCTCCTCCCTCACCACTTCCATAAACCTCGTCCTTGGCTTTCCGCTCAACCTTCCACCCCCTTCGAGGCTCCCTCCTCAGCATCCTTTTACCAGTTGCCCCCCATCCGTCTACTGACCATGTCCCAGCAAGCTCAATACGTATCCAAAAAGTGCTCCATCTGTACGCTGTTCCTTTATGAACTCCATCCTCATCCGTCCTCATCACCTTCCTCATCGTTCCCAATGAGGACGGCACGATTATGGCCATCCGTGGTCCAGTCCCATGTTCTTTTCGGAATTATGTCTCGTATGCTCGACCACAGACACACAGTTTGTTGACAATGTCGCATTCACGAAGTGAAACTACGTAAAATGCCGCCAATCGAAACACCACCTCGTTTGGTATTTAGTTTCTTTTAAAGGGCTTTTTCTAAAGGCCCCATATGGTCAAAATGGGATCATGTCGTGTTGGAAAACTGTGTTAGCAGGGCGACGTGTTAACAGTTAACACATCAACACAGACCTTTAGATTAAAGGTGAAACTTTTGTACAAAATTGCCGACTACGAAGCGTTTGTTAGTTTTTATAAGTAATAGGTGGGAAACCAATCAAATAATGTGGCTTGGAATTTTTAAAATTTAATTTATTAAACCATTAAATCCTGGGGGTGGAGGTGCAGACTGGTGGAGTGCCCCCCCCCCCCAATAATTACATGAATGTTTTTGTGCATTATGGGAAATTTACATAGCCTTCCATTCATTTCGCAGATACAGTCCCAAAATATTACCTTAAATAACACTGTGTTGAAGTTTGGCCACACCCCCTTTTTGTTCCACTTATTGTACGCGTTCTCAGTTCCACTTCCTGTAAAGCTGCACTTTGTAGTTCAATTCCAGACTGTAGTCCATCTGTTTGTGTTCTATAGTACATACTGTGTACTCAGTTCTATGGTCAGGACCCCTATAGTACCACCACAGAGCTGGGATTATTAGGTTGGGCCATTAGTCCTATCCCAGCAGTGGCACTTGTTTGGTCAGGGTGTTATTCCTATCCCAGTAGTGTCACTTATTGGTGTGGGGCATTTGGCCTATTCAAGCAGTGTTACTTATTGGGGCATTGCATTAGTCCTATCCCAGCAGTGTCACTTTTTGAGGCTTTGCATTAGTCCTATCCCAGCAGTGTCACTTATTGGGTTGGGTTATTAGTCCGATCTCAGTAGTGTCACTTTTTGGGGTGGGGCATTAGTCCTATCCCAGCAGTGTCAATTATTGGGTTGGGGTATTAGTCCTATCCCAGCAGTGTCACTTATTGGGGCATTGCATTAGTCCTATCCCAGCAGTGTCACATATTGGGGCGTTGCATTAGTCCTATACCAGCAGTGTCACTTATTGGGGTGGAGTATTTGGCCTATCCCAGCAGTGTTACTTATTGGGGCATTGCATTAGTCCTATCCCAGCAGTGTCCCGTATTGGGGTGGGGTATTATTCCTATCCCAGAATTGTCACATATTGGGGCGGGGCATTATTCCTATCCCAGCAGTGTCACTGAGGTGTTTAAATGAAACTACAGCAGCATTGCTGCACTAAACCCCCTCACCGCATCAGTGTCACTGCAGAACTGACAATAAACAATCCAACACCCTAATTACACCTGTTCTGTGATGGTCCTGACCAATAGAGAACTGAGAACCAACAGGGGACTAACAACGACTAAGAACCCAGATGGACTATATTCTGGAATTCTAGAACTACAAAGTCCAACTATATGGTAAGTGGAGAGGAAGAAGGGGCGTGGCCGAACTTTAGACTGGTACTGTATATTAAAGTGAGTATGTAAACGAGTTCCCTTTGTGGTAACCTTTGACCCACTTTATATAATAACATATTTTAACATACAAGGATCCTGTTTTTTGGATGCGTTAGACACAAATTGATCAGGTTTCAGGTGGTGTTATTGGTTCGTATTAAGTATAAAAAAAAAAAAACAAGTCCTACCCTGCTGTAACCTACCCAGAGAACATAATAAATCTACAGTTACATAAGCATATCTAAAAAAAAAACAAAAATGTAATGTACCCTGTAAATGGACTCTTACAGAATCACATTCATGAAACGGGAACCAAAACAGAAGAACATGAATCCGAGTTTATTGTCCTGCTCTGTAATGCAATACTTCCTTTTAATGTTGGATATTTACATATTTACACAGCTCACTCTCTATTATCAGTTCTTTTATGGAGAGCGTTCTGCTTAATACTTAATACTAAATTGGATTACCACTGATAAACTGTTTCATAAAATAAATGTGATCTATAAATATCAATAAATGAAATGTGTGTATTTATGTATGTATATATAACCACACTTCACATTATTTTATTAAAAACAAATTTATATTCTCTCTCTCTCTCTCTCTCTCTCTCTCTCTCTCTCTCTCTCTCTCTCTCTCTCTATATATATATATATATATATATATATATATATATATATATATAATGTATATTATAATAATATATAGAACAAAATAAATTTTTTATATGTGTATAATTTTTTTACACATAAAAAAAATATATAATTTTGGACTGTGGGAGGAAACCGGAGAACCCGGAGGAAACCCACGCAGACATGGGGAGAACATGGAAACTCCACCCAGATGGGGATTCGAACCGGGAATCCCTAGCGCTGAGAGGTGAACGTGCTAACCACTAAGCCACCGTGCGCCTATATAAATATATTATATATAAATAATAAAAAGATAAAAAATCATAATATAAATATTTTGTTACATATAAAAATGTTTTCTTTTTATTACTATATTTAAATATAATATATTTATGTATTTTACATAATTATTTAATAAACAATTATATATTTTTATACATGTATAACATCATTTTATAGAGATAGATGTGTGTGTGTGTGTGTGTGTGTATATGTATGTATATATATTTTTATATATATATTTGTTTTTATATACATGTTTCTTTTTTTTGTCTTCATATTTGTATATATAGATATACATACTTACATACATTTAGCCAAACATAAGGGTAATGACTCCATCATACTAATGTCTGGCATTAGTATAAGGCCGCTGCTGGAATGTGTGCCGCACGGCGGTGGAAACCACCGAATCTAGGCCCTAAACAGAGTGTGCAGTCTTATCACTAAGTAAACGGACAGGGTCATAAATGGAGTACAGAACAGCAGCAGGTTTGGCTCCAACTCCTCTAACTGATAAGAGATGTGAGTGAAGGTCAAATCACTTCACGGGAAAAGCAAATGCTTGCCAAGTTATGCAACCCGACTATGTTTACCACGCGTCACTGTGCTGTCAGAATTTAAACAGCGCTCGGCTCGTTAGATTTTGCTTAATCCCCTGCTAGGATCGTGTATATATATATATATGACATGGTTTAGATCTGCCGGTTTACTTTAAATCCATGTTTTTGGACTGTGGGAGGAAACTGGAGAACGCTTTCACAACCCACAGGAACATGAGGTGAACATCGGGGTCAGGATTTGAACCCAGATCCCTAGGGGTTTAAGGTGGACGTGTTGCAGCGTAGTAGTCTTTCGACCTGTTGAATCACTGAATAAACCTCTGCAGGGTCCTAAAGAGTAAATATGTCATAATTAGGTGGGTAGGCTGGCGCCAACAATCATTCCACAGTTAATTAAAACCTTGACTGGCTGCAGTTCACACCAATGTTTGTAACTTCTGCCGTGTACATGTGTTGTGGTTGCGTGCAGTACTCGACCTCTTCCTCTTCTAAAGTTGCTCTTTCCTCCTTGTTTTCAGGCATCTCTTCTTCATGCACGTTAAAGAGGACCTGCACCGCGGACACCTGCGCATGTGCTCGGAGCAGGCCGAGGAGCTGAGCGCGTTCCTGGCCCAGGCCGAGTTCGGCGACTACAATCAGAACACGGCCAAGTACTGGTACACGGAGCTGTGTGGCAAGGAGCCGGACCAGGAGACCGTCGAGAGGTAAAGGAAAACCGATGTGTCCTTCGATCCTTCAGATAAAGAGATATTGCGTTCCGGGATAAGGTCAGGGGTCAGGCTCATTTAACCCTTTAACATCCTGCTCAACCGTTTGGTAGAGCACACTTTCAGTCACTATCTTATTGAAAACGTTGTTAAACTTGATTCAACTTGATTGTGCCGTATCTACCATTCGGTAGAGACATGTTATGCAAGAAAAATTCATTAGGGGTCACTTTGTCTTTTAGTAATGTAACGTTTAAGTTCACCTCCATAGACGAAGTCGGCAACCAGGAAAACAAACCACACATTCGGACGTTTTTGGCATAGAGTAGTTTGAGAGGCTTTAATAATCAGAATTATGTAACTTTTTACAGCATAAATGTTTTATAAGGGTCAAATAATTTTTTAAAAAACGTTTATGGTAAAAGTAGATACAGTATGCTTAGCTATAGTAATTAGAACCAACTTTTTGGTTTGAATTAAAAATTTGCATTACATGCAATATATTTAAATCTATTTATTTCACAAATTTTGACACATACAAGGAAAGTGGTTCTAACAAATTGTATGCTATTTTTTCCCTTATTTTTCCCTTATTTATTATCCCTTATTATTATTATTATTTTTAATTTATTTATTGAAAAATTTTTTTTACAAATAATAGATGGAAACAAAAATATTTAATGGTCCAAGATCACGTTCTGTCTGATGTTGATCTGAGTGATGACGATTATAAAATAGAGGATCTAGATTATCTGTTTTTTTAGCCCATTCTGGAGAAACATCTTTTAAGTCAATGGATGATGAGGACATAGTCTCAACAAGTTCATCTTCTAAACCACCACCCCGTAAGAAAAAGATGAAAGAGGAAAAACTCCCTGAAAACAATTTCCCTAGAGGAGCCAGAGGACACAAGTAACCCTACTTCACCCATAGGCCTAAACAAAGGCAGGGAGGAAATCTAGAAACATGAAGACATTGGGACATTCCAGGTTCCTGATTCAAGATTTGAGCCCCCTGATGCTCTGAAGACACCATTCCAGTACTTCAAAACACTCTTCACTGACAATGATTGAACATATTGCGCAACAGACAAATCTGTATTCTGCTCAGGAGTTAAGGGAACCAATCAAAACTAGTCCACAAGAGATTGAAGAGCATTTGGCAAAGCTAATGCAATGTCTTAATGCAAACCAGCAATGCTTCATAGCATACCACAAGAAATAACCTGGATCCAATGCTGAAAGACCATTAGTGCTGTTGTACATCACACAAGAGTATTTAAAAAAAGGCACAAAAGTTAACAAAGTTGGCATGTTATTGCACTTTATTATTGCTTTTTATTGTTGTTGTTAATGTTTTATTATTATTATTGTTATCCATCCATCCATTATCTTCCGCTATATGCTCTACTAGGGTCGCGGGGGGGGGGTCTCCTCGTGCCCATGCAGGAGAGAACGTTTCGGGTGCTGGGCAGATACACCCAGGACAGGGCGCCAATCTATTGCTGGGACCACACTCACTCACACAGACACACACTTTATATGGGGCAATTTGGAGAATTTAATTGACCTTAATCCATGTTTTTGGACTGTGGGAAGAAACCGGAGAACCCGGAGAAAACCCACGTGGACACGGAGAGAACATAGAAACTCCACCCAGATTGGGATTGAACCAGGAATCCCCAGCGCTAAGAGGAGAACATGCTAACCATTACGCCACTGTGCCACCCTATAAATATTAATATTAATAATAAATTGATCATTTGTTTGTGGACTGCATTAATTAATTTTTATATTTATTATTATTTATTTATTTATTTTTGTTTGGCGAACATCATGATCACCGGAACCCTTCTCTCTGCAGCATCATTTCCAGACACAAGGCGCTGGAGGGTCTGAGCCAAGGGTCGGTGGAGTACCAGGCCCTGCAGCTGGTCTCGTCGCTGGAGCACTACGGCGTCGAGTGGCACTGGGCGCGGGACGCCGAGGGCCAGAGGATGGCAATCGGCGTGGGACCTGATGGCATCGCCATCTGCAAGGATGACTTTACCTTAGTCAACAGGTACAGAATTAAAACAAAAACAAATCCAAATCGAAGAGGCTAAGCGGTCGTGCTGATGTCGGAATATTTCTCCTTTCAGAATCTCGTATCCATTAATTCAGATTGCCACCCAGTCGGGGAAGAGCGTCTACCTGACAGTCACCAAGGAGACCAACGACAACGTGGTGTTGCTCTTCAAGTTGATCAGTAACCGAGCAGCTAGCGGACTTTACAGAGCCATCACCGAGACGCACGCCTTTTACAGGTCCGTACCCGTTACTGTGAGACCACATACGGTACCCAGAGTTGCTTCGCCCACTTACCATATAGATGGACTTAGTAGTTCTAGAATTCCAGACTGTAGTCCATCTGTGTTCTTTGGGTTTGTTAGTCCCCTGTTGGTTCCCGGTTCTCTATTGGTCAGGACCATCACAGAACAGGTATCATTTGGGTGGTGGATTGTTTGTCACTTCTGCTGTGACACTGATGCAATGAGGGGGTTTTAGTGCTGCTGTAGTCTCATTTCTCCACCTCAGTGACACTGCCGGGATAGGACTAATGCCCCGACCAAATAACCCCCACTGTGGTGGTACTATTGTCCATCCATCCATTATCTTCCACTTTATCCTATTTTAGGGTCGCGGGGGAGGGGTTCTCCAGGCGCGAACGTTACACCCAGGACAGGGCGCCAATCTATCGCTGGGCACACACTCACACACACATGCACACATACATACACACTCTATATGGGGCAATTTGGAGAACTCACTTGACTTGATCCATATTTTTGGTCTGTGGGAGGAAACCCACGCGGACATGGGGAGAATATGGAAACTCCACCCAGATGGGGATTCGAACCGGGAATCCCTAGGGCTGAGAGGAGAACATGCCAACCACTAAGCCACCGTGTCGCTGTGGTACTATTGTGCTCCTGCCAATTAGAACCAAGTACACAGTATGTACTACGGGCTGGAAATGGAGAACTGCAGCTTTACAGGAATTGGAACTGAGAACATGGAGAATAAGTGGAGATCAGTGGGAGTTGATGTCATGTTGACCTTAGCACCAGTATTTATTTTATTTTATTTATATTTTGTTTATTTAGGATGTTGAGGAGCCTTGTAGACATTAACTCGGCGGAGGTGAATCATTAGCAGCTAGTTTAACTTAATCCACTCTGTGAAATCAGCAACACACACACCCACACACAGGTCTCTGTTTGGTTTCTCGTTACAGGACGAACTGTGTCTGATTGCACTTTTCGCGCGTGCTCACATGACCGCCCCGATCCAGATTTCACTTCCCTCGTTTCATGCGGTCAGATTTAATAACGTTCCGTGACTCTGAACACGCGTCCGGGTTGATGATCCACCACCTAACCGATAGCTGACGTCTGGAGATGTTGTTTATTTAGTCGGCGGAGCGTCTGGGTTTTCCGTGGCCGAGATGGCAACACGCCGTAAATGTACCTGAACACGCCTCGTTTTGTGACGGCCAGGCCCATTGGGGAGATGTGTTTACACGCAGCGTTGCTATTTAAACGACGTGGGAAATAAACAGCGGGGTGTGAGATAGAGACGAACATCACGTCACAACTTGCCCCGTGTGGGGTGTGCGGTGGGGTCAGTAGAGTACTGAGCTAGGACGCCTATACTCGCCATCGTGAAACTGTGCCGTGTTGACGTTCAGACTCATGGGTGTTGAACAAATATGGAAGTGTTTGTGGAAGTGGGAGGGGGGTATAGTGGGGTGGGGGTTTGTGTAGGATGGTGGAGAGGTGTGTATGTGTTTGGGACAGGGTGGGGTGGAGTTGTGTATGGGGTGTGTTTGTGTGCATGTATTTGGGACTGGGACGGGATGTTTGTATGTGTGGGATGGGGAGAATGTACTGTATGTTGGGAGGGGGGCAGTGTATGAGGAGTGTGGTGGAGGTGTGTGTGTGTCTGTGGAAGGTGTGTATGATGGCTGTAGGGTGGGTGTTGTATATGGAGGTGGGGGGGGTGGGGGGTGTAGAGGTTTGTGTATATGGGGGGATGTTTGTATGTGTGAGGTGTATGGGGGGTGTTTGCATGTAAGGGATGTGGGTGTGTATGTAGGGGTGGTGTGAGTGTGGGGGGTGTGTAGAGTTGTGTGTATGTGGGGGGTGTTTGCATGTAAGGGGAGTGTGTGTTTGTGAGGTTGTGGGGGGGTGTTTGTATGTAGGGGTGTGTATGTGGGGGGTGGAGGTGTGTGTGTGTGTGTCTGTGGAAGGTGTGTATGATGGCTGTAGGGTGGGTGTTGTATATGGAGATAGGGGGGGGGGGGTGGAATATGCATGTGTGGGGGGTGTAGAGGTGTGTGTATATTGGGGGTATGTTTGTATGTGTTGGTGTGTGTAGAGGTGTATGGGGGGGGTGTTTGCATGTAAGGGATGTGGGTGTGTATGTAGGGGTGGTGTGAGTGTGGGGGGGTGTGTAGAGTTGTGTGTATGTGGGGGGTATTTGCATGTAAGGGGAGTGTGTGTTTGTGAGGTTGTGGGGGGGGGTGTTTGTATGTAGGGATGTGTATGTTGGGGGTGGAGGTGTGTGTGTATGTGGAGGTGTGTGTGTGTTAAATACCTGTATACTAATGCCCCCCACCAGGTGCGACACAGTGACGAACGCGGTGATGATGCAGTACAGCCGCGACTTCAAAGGCCACCTGGCCTCCCTCTTCCTGAACGAGAACATCGACCTGGGCAAGAAGTACATTTTCGACATCCGCCGCACGGCCAAGGAGGTGTACGACTATGCCCGCCGGGCGCTCTACAACGCCGGCGTTGTGGACCTGATGTCCCGGCAGGGCGCTCGCTCGCCGTCCTCGCACTCAGAGCGGACGCCGGAGTGCGGCGGCTGCCAGCAGAGCCGCGCGCTGCAGGAGAAGCTGCGAAAGCTTCGGGAGGCGCTGCTGTGCATGGTGTGCTGCGAGGAGGAGATCGACGCCGCCTTCTGCCCCTGCGGCCACACGGTGTGCTGCCAGAACTGCGCCATGCAGCTGCAGGTAAAGCCTGACGGACGCGGTGGGGGGTGGGAATGGTGTATTGACTATCTCGCCGTCTCCTGCGTGATGATTGGCCGCTGCGGTCCTGACCCGTGTGCCTTTCTGTTCGCAGTCGTGTCCCGTGTGCCGCGCCGACGTGGAGCGCATCCAGCACGTCTACCTCCCCACGTGCTCCAGTCTGCTGAACCTGACGCTCGCCGGCAGCGCCGGCCCCGCCCCCATCCACCGAGCTGTGGCCACGCACACCTGCGGCGACGCCCATTACGCCACCGTCGACAAGCTGTGCCAGGCCTGAGGGCGACCCGGGTCACCCCAAACCCTCACGGACTACTCCCCTACTGCCCCTTCCCCACTCCACCATGAAGACACTGCACCCGACTAAATCAGTTGATCTGATGAATCTTATTTGTGGATATTCTTTTAGCGTTTGTACTTCGCCTTGTTGATGTGGATTTTACTATTTTTTCTTCAATTGTTTTGGTTTTTTTATTTAATACGAAGCTCGTTTTATTGCCAGATTTCCACTCTGGTTGAATTCGTTTTGCAGTGGAACTGATTTCAGTATTTGTTTGTGCGAGTGCCCGACCGTGCATGTGTGTGCGCAAGTACTTGACCATGTGTGTGTGCACGACTGGGTGTGTGCGTGACCATGCGTGTGTGTGCATACGAGTGCGTGACCGTGCAATTGTGTGCGTACGAATGTGTGACCATGTGTGTGTGGACAAGTGCGTAAAACCATGCCCGAGTGCGTGAGGCACAAGCGTGTGTGTGCACGAATGCGTGACCGTGTGTGTGTGTATGCGTACGAGTGTGTAATCGTGTGCGCACGAGTGTGTGACCGTGCATATGTGTGTGTGTGCGCGTACGAATGTGCAATCATGTGCGCATGAGTGTGTGACCGTGCATGTGTGTGTGCGTGAGTCCGTGACCATGCGTTTGTGGGTGCACATGCGTGTGTGTGCGCACGCAAGTGCGTAATCATGCGTGTGTGTGTGCACGCGATTGTGTGGCCATGTGTGATTATGCGTGTGTTCATGAGTGCGTGACTATAGGTGTGTATGCGCGAGTGACCATGCGTGTGTGTGTGAGTGAGTGCGTGACCGTGTGTGTGTGTGCGCGTGACCCTACGTGTGTGTATGTGCGAGTGCATGACCGTGTGTGTGCGAATGCGTGACCATGCGTGTGTGTCCGTGTGCATGAGAGTATGCGAATGCCAACCATGCGTGTGTCTGTAAGTGCGCAACCAGGCATGCCAGTGTGTGCCAGTGATTGTGCAATTGTGTGTGTGTGAGTGCACAACCGTGTGTGTGTGTCCATCCATGTGCTTTTACTTCGAAGGTTATGGGTCTCCTTAACGCTCCACACACTCGATATATATTTTTCTTTTATATGAACCAACGAACGATCTAATTGCTCGTAGAGCCTGTCGCCATGGCGACATCGTGGCGACGTCAGCAGTCAGTGTGCTAGTGGTTTGAAAAAGATCTTAAGGGAAGAAGAATTTTTTTTTTTTATGTACATCAGTCACTTTACCCCCGAACGAGGCACCGGGCCCTGAATCGTAGCAGTAACACAGTGTGTTCGATGCGCCTCCTCCTCCTCCTGGTTTTGCACAGACTGTTCTCTAAAAGCTCTAAAGAGGAATTTATTTTCGCGACAGAGGACAGTTCTCCACATCCAGGTAGATTTTTGTTTCGGTTTGTTCGAAGCGAAAACTATGCTCTGTACTTGGAAGAATCCTTTCTATTTCCTTAAACACGAGGTATTAATAAAGATGTGATTTTTAAATATTTGTTTCGTCTGTGCTGGGGGTCGATTTCAGGGATCGGGCAACCTTTGCGACACGGACTTTGTAGTTCTCCAATTCCAGACTGCAGACCATCTGTTTGTACATACCCTGCGCTCTGCACCCTGATGGTACCACCACACAGTAGGTATTATTTGGTCGGGGTGTTAGTCCTATCCCGGCATTGTCACTGAGGTTTAGAAGTGCACTAAAAGCCCCCCCCTCAGCTGACGAAAAACCATCCCACACCCGAATGATACCTGTTCTGTGATTGTCGTGACCAAAAGAGAACCAAGAACCAATATTGGACTAACTAACAAAGAGCCCAGATGGACTAAAGTCTGGAATTGGAGAACTACAAAGTCCATCTATAGGGTGAAATCACAGGTGTGGTCAGACATGTTGGACCAAGTTCTGGTTCACAGTTTGAACTCTGTGTTCTGTCAGGTCGGATGAGGGAAGAAGCGGACCAGTCTCCTGAAAAACAACCTGGTTGGACATATTCTCTTTGAATATCTCCGGTTCTTTTCATTATCCGGATGGGTCGACTTTTTGAGGTGGGGTGGAGGGCATCTGGTTTGCATGCATCTGCCCAGTAACTGAAACGTCCCACAATCGAAAAAAAACCCCAACGAATTCAAGGTGAATTGGCTGTTTGCAATTGCCCCATCTTAATTGCCCTGTATAGTGTGTGTACACTCAGCTATGAATTGGTGCCCTTTCCTGGGTGTATCTGCCTAGCGCCTGAAATGTCCCACAGTCTGATAAAAAAAAAAACATGAATTCAAGGTGAATTGGCTGTTTGAAATTGCCCCACTTAATTGCCCTGTATAGAGTATGTACTCTGCTATGAATTGGCGCCCTCTCCTGGATGGATCTGGCCAGCACCTGAAGTGTCCCACAATCCGAAAAAAATGAATTGGAGGTGTATTGGCTGTTTGAAATTGCCCCATCTTAATTGCCCTGTATGGAATGCGTGTACTCAGCGATGAATTGGCGCCCTCTCCTGGGTGTATCTGCCCAGCGCCTGAAACGTCCAACAGTCCTAAAAAAGAAACATGAATTGAAGGTGAATTGGCTGTTTGAAATTGCCCCATCTTAATTGCCCTGTATAGAATGTGTGTACTCAGTGATGAATTGGCGCCCTCTCCTGGGTGTATCTGCCCAGCGCCTGAAACGTCCCACTGTCTGAAAAAAAAACATGAATTCAAGGTGAATTGACTGTTCGAAATTGTCCTGTATAGAATGTGTGTACTCAGCGATGAATTGGCACCCTCTCCTGAGTGTATCTGCCCGGTGCCTGAAACGTCCAGCAGTCCTAAAAAAGAAACATGAATTCAAGGTGAATTGGCTATTCGAACTTGCCCCATCTAAATTGCCCTGTATAGAATGTGTACTCAGCGATGAATTGGCGCCCTCTCCTGGGTGTATCTGCCCATCGCCCGAAACGTTCTCCACTGGATGAGCATGCCGCTCTGCATGCTTAATTGCGAGCGTGATTATGACTAGAGCCTTTTCTTTAACATAGTTATGATCATGGCACATGCGACACGGTGGCGTAGCGGTCAGCAGATTTCCTCCCATGGTCCAGTGTCGAGTGAGCTTTATGGTGACCATGTACGGGAAGAAAGGTAGCCAGCAGGGCGCTCGGGGCAGCCAGCAGGGCGGCGCAAGTCTCCACGGAGCTGCTAATGATGCGAAGGCCACGAGCCGCTGACAGAGACAGAAGTCTGTACTCGCTATTGCAGCTTCCACAGGTGCCTCTCTGAGGAGCATCCGGGGAGGACAACTGCTCCCCCTAGTGACAAGATGATCGGACCAGATCAGTAAGCAGGCCTTTTGCATTTTAATACATAAAAAAATATAAATAAAATTAATATATAAATGTACATATAAATATATATATATATATATATATATATATATATATATATATATATATATATATAGAGGGTGGGATGGTGGGTTAGTGGTTAGCATGTTCTCTCAGCGGATTCCGGGTTCAATTCCAAATCTGGGTGGAGTTTCCATGTTCTCCCCGTGTCCGCGTGGGTTTCCTCCAGGTTCTCCGGTTCCCTCCCACAGAACAAATGAATCATGAATCCCAAAAACATGTCCCAAAAACATGAATCAATGTTAATTAAATTAATTAAGTTAATTAAGTTAATTATGTTCTCTCAGCGGATTCCGGGTTCAATTCCCAATCTGGGTGGAGTTTCCATGTTCTCCCCGTGTCCGCGTGGGTTTCCTCCAGGTTCTCCGGTTCCCTCCCACAGAACAAATGAATCATGAATCCCAAAAACATGTCCCAAAAACATGAATCAATGTTAATTAAATTCTCCAAATTGCCCCATATAGAGTGTGTCGGTGTGAGTGAGTGTGTGTCCAGCGATAGATTGCCCCCCCCCCTGTCCTGGGTGTATCTACCCAGCTCCCGAAACGTTCTCCCCTGGATGGGCATGGGGAATCCCTCCGCGACCCTAATAGAGGATAAAGCGGCAGATAATGGATGGATGGATGGATGGATACTGAATTGAAGCCACACTGCAGTTTACAGGACAGGTTCCATGCGCCCTCTGCTGTCTGATGTGAGTACTACACCATGACGCTGACATTTGCTCATTTCGCTGACGCTTTTATCCAAAGCGACTTACACAGTGACAGGAGAGAACACCACAAGTCAATACTTACGCGAAAAACAGCTACATGGTACAATTTATGTTCATAAATAATTAAGGATTATTAATAACAATAATTAATAATCATAAATTCCATTTCAGTCTAAACAAAAGTTGGGCTTTGATATATATATACAGATATAATCAGAATTTGTAAAAACATCAGGTTTACTGTGAAGATATATATCCTCTTTTCCACAGGCCAAAAACATGGATTCAAGGTAAATTGGCTGCCCTTAATTGCCCCTATATAGTGTGTCTTTGTGAGTGAATGAGTGAGTGAGTGTGTGCCCAGTGATAGACCTGTCCTAGGTGTATCTGCACAGCACCTAAAAAATTGTCCCACAGTCCAAACATAATGATTCAAGGTGAATTGGTTGTTCTAAATTGCCCTAGTTTCAATTGCACATTTACAGTGTCTGTGTATGTTTGTGTGAGTGATAGATTTGCACCCTCTCCTGGATGTATCTGTCCAGGGCATGAAACGTCTCCCAGTCTGAAAAAAAAACATGAATTTAAGGTGAATTGGCTGTTCTAAATTGCTCCTATATATAGTGTGTGTGTGTGTGTGTGTGTGTGTGTGTGTGTGTGTGTGTGTGTGTGTGTATGTGGGTGAGTGTGTACTCAGCGATGGTTTGGCACCCTGTCTTGCGTATATCTTCCCAGCGCCTGTAACGTCCCACAGTCCAAAAAAAAAAACCCATGAATTCAAGGTGGATTGGCTGTTCTAAATTGCCCCATGTCAATTACCCACAAGACACTATGTGTCTTTGTGAGTGAGTGTGTGCTCAGTGATAGATTGGCACCCTGTCCTGGGTGTATCGTCCCAGCGCCTGAAACATTGTTCCACAGTCCGAAAAAAACATGAATTCAAGGTGGATTGGCTGTTTAAAATTGCCTAAATTGCCCTGTATAGAGTGTGTGTGTGTGTATACTCACTGGATTGATGCGCTTTCCTGGGTGTATCTGCCCAGCGTCCGGAACGCCCCCCCCCCCTCTTTCAACTCTAGTAGAGGATTAATTGAGTTACGAAGATGTAAAGGGAATTAAACTATCCATCCATTAGGGGGGGGTCCCCATGCCCATCTAGTGGAGAACATTTCGGGCGCCACACTCACACAGACACACTCACTCACACAGACACACTCTATATGGGGCAATTTGGAGAACTCAATTGACTTGATCAGCGGCACGGTGGCTTAGTGGTGCGCACGTTCGCCTCTCAGCACTATGGATTTCCGGTTCGAATCCCCATCTGGGTGGAGTTTTCATGTTCTCCCCGTGTCTGCGTTTCCTCCGGGTTCTCCGGTTTCCTCCCACAGTCCAAAAACGTGGATCAAGTCAATTGAGTTCTCCAAATTGCCCAATATAGAGTGTGTCTGTGTGAGTGAGTGTGTGCCCATCGATAGATTGCGCCCTGTCCTGGGTGTGTCTGCCCAGCGCTCGAAACGTTCTCCCCTGGATGGGCATGGGGAACCCCAACGCGACCATGATATAGGATAAAGCGGAAGATAATGAATGAATTGACTTGATCCATGTTTTTGGACAGTGGGAGGAAACCCACGTGGACACGGGGAGAACATGGAAACTCCACCCAGATGGGGATTCAAACCGGGAATCCTGA
The DNA here is from genome assembly GCA_019802505.1 of Corydoras sp. C115. Classification (NCBI taxonomy): domain Eukaryota; kingdom Metazoa; phylum Chordata; class Actinopteri; order Siluriformes; family Callichthyidae; genus Corydoras; species Corydoras sp. C115. The sequence continues at coordinate 438,563 of JAFMOC010000277.1, forward strand.
GAGGAGAACATGCTAACCACTAAGCCACCTGGGAATTAAACTAAACTGATTAAATTTATTCACATTAATTATTATTAAAACAATTGTGCGTGCAGCCAATAGCTTCTGAATTAGGCCCTGACGTCATGTTGAAGATAAGATCGTTAAAGGTCGCCAACAGGTCGAAGGACTTCAAGTAATACTATCTAAAAAAATTTAGCAATTTTGGTAGGTTCAGATATTTTTCATGGCCAACAGAGGGCGACATTTCACAACTACTTCTCTCAAAGCGCAGCAATCGTTACAATGAGGATTTATTAAGTAAATTTAAAGTCACCTGATCTTTTACATTCATTCATTCATTCATTCATTCATTCATTATCTTCCGCTTTATCCTATATTAGGGTCGCGCGGGGGGGGGGGGGGGGGTTCCCATGCCCATCATGGGGCAAGGTGGAATGGCTGTTCTAAATTCCCCCTATGTCAATTGCCTCCAAGACACTATGTGTCTTTGTGAGTGTGTGCCGCCAATAGTTTCTGAATTAGGTCCTGACGTTATGTTGAAGATCGAACAGGTCGAAGGACTCCAAAAAATACTATCTAAAAAAATAGAGCAACTTTGTTAGGTGCAGACACTTTTCATGGCCAACAGAGGGCGACATTTCACAACTAATTCTCCCAAAGCGCAGCAATCGTTACAATGAGGATTTATTAAACAGATTTAAAGTCACCTGATCTTTTACAAAAAAAAAGAAAAAAATGTGTATAGATATATAGATATATATACCCAGTCCTGTCCTCCTGTCCTGGGTGTATCTGCCCAGCGCCTGATACGTTCTCCCCCCTGAATGGTCATGGGGAACCGCCCTGCAACCCCAGTAGAGGATTAAGTGGAATGAACTGGAAATGTTGGGGTGGGGCAACATGGTGGCCAAGTGTTTAGCATGTTCTCCTCTCAGCGCTGGGAATCCAGGTTCGAATCCCGATCAGGTTAGAGTTTCCATGTTCTCCCTGTGTCTGCATGGGTTTCTTCCGCGTTCTCCGGTTTCCTCCCACAGTCCAAAAACATGGATTCAAGGTGAATTGAATGCTCTATATTGCCCTATAGAATGTGTGTGTGTGTGTGTGTGTGTGTGTGTGTGTGTGTGTGTGTGAATGAGTGTGTGCCCAGTGATAGCTTGGCAGCCTGTCCTGGGTGTACAGGCCCAGCGTCCTCTCCTAGATATATAAATATAAATGTTCTCTCCTAGATGCCCCCCCCCGCAACCCTAGTAGAGGATTAAGAGGAAGATAACGGATGGATGTGAGAAACAAGTTGGTTTTAAAGCTCCGCATTGAGATTGCAAAATGTTGCCCTCTGTTGAACATGGAAAGACAGGCAGGCACAGGGAGAACATGGAATCTCCACCCAGATCGGAGAACACATACTTCCAGGCGTGTGTGGATGGGTGTGGGGAATGTTTCGGAGTAAACGAAGGACCCCGACTTGCCTCACGAACCCCTGATCTCCACCCACGCTCTGAGAAAACATACCAACAGTCTGAAGCAGCTGCTGATCTGCACATGAGCCGCTTTCCAGAACACCGAAGAACATCTCCCACACACACTGCTCTGACACGTCCCCCCCAACCACCCCCCCACACACACCTCCCACACGTTCACTCGGATACTCTCCTGCACTCCCGTCCGCGGACATTCCTACACATCGTTGCACTCTTGCATACGTTCTCTCATGTTCTCCACCCAGAGGGAACTTTGCCATGCCGACTGGTCTGGTTCCCGAGGGATAATTCCCTTTGAGGAGAACCGTGTGTGATGTAAGTGGCGTGGCAGTTTGAAAGGTACAGAGATTATGCAGCACGGCTGCTGGGGATTCCTGGTTTGAGGTGATCCGGGTGGAGGTTCCGTGTTCTCCCCTTGTCCGTGTGGTGTCCTTTGGGTTCTCCATCAACCGACAGGGGACTAACAAAAACAAAGAACGCAGATGGACTAGAGTCTGTAATTAATAAAAGTCCACCTATATTATAAGTTAAAAAAGGGGGCGTGGCCTAACTTTTTATTGGTACGGTATATCATTTTCGCCAACTTTGGCGGTTCCGTTGCGACTTTTTGGACCCTCTAGCGGCTTATTATTTTAAAAAGTGACAAGCGACGAATCTAGTGCCGTGTTCTGGAGTTTTTGGAGACCTTTGAAGCCTCTGAGGTGAACCCACAGGTTTATGGGTTTCTGTCCTCAGTGAGCAGCGGGTTCTGCAGTGAGCCCCGTTCCGCAACGCTCTCGGTGCTCAGTCACAGTCGGCGCATCGCCCCACTGCCACGCTGCCACTGACACCCCCCCCCCTGTTTAGGGAACAGGATGGAAATATAAACATCACACTGAGGTGTTCATTCATTATCTTCTGCTCAATACTCTATTGCTGGGGCGGCGGGGGGGGGGGGGGGGGGGGGGGGGGGGGGGGGGGGGGGGTTCTCCATGCCCATCCAGGGGACAAAGTGTCAGGCTGTGGGCAGATACACCCAGGACAGGGTGCTGAGTCACTCACACACACACACACACACACACTGTATGGGGCAATTTGGGGCATTCAATTCACATTGAACCTTTTGTTATCTGTTTTCTTTGAGGTGTCATCCATAACACTTCCAGACCACCAGGGCGGTGACAGTTACCGGACAGAACCTGCATTGCGACTGTAGTAGAGGATTAAGCAGAAGGTCATGAATGAATGAACTACAAATGATCGGGTGGTAGTGTTTAGCATGTTCTCCTCTTAGCGCTGGGGAGCCAGGTTCGAATCCCGATCTGGGTGGAGTTTTCATGTTCTCCCCGTGACCGGGAGGGTTTAGTCTGGGTTCTCTGGTTTCTTCACACAGTCCAAAAACAAGGATCCAAGGTGAATTGAATGCCCCAAATTGCCCCACATAGAGTGTGTTTGCGTGAGTGAGTGTGTGTTCAGTGATGGATTGGCGCCCTGTCCAGGGTGTATCTACCCAGCGCCCAAAATGTTCTCCCCCGGATGGACATGGGGAACCCCGACCCATCCATGCGACCCTAGTGGAGGATTAAGTGGGAGATATTGAATGAATGGGGCAACATGGTGGCTTAGTGTTTAGCATGTTCTCCTCTCATCGCTGGGTATTCAGGTTTGAATCCCAATCTGGGTGGAGTGTCCATGCTCTCCCTGTGTCCGCATGGGTTTCCTCCGGGTTCTCTGGTTTCAAGGTGGATTCAAGGTGAATTGAATGCTCCAAATTGCCCCATATAGCGTGTAATTCTGTGTGTGAGTGCCCAGCAACAGGAATAAGCGGAGGATAATGAATGAACGAATCGGAACTTTTGGGGTGGGGCAACACGGCAGCCTAGTGTTTAGCATGTTCCCCTCTCAGCACTGGGGATCCAGGTTCGAATCCCAATCTGGGTGGAGTGTCTATGTCCCCCCTTCCACGTGTCCGGGTGGACTTCCTCCAACTGTCCAAAAACATGGTTTCAAGGTGAATTGAATGCTCCAAATTGCCTTCAATTTACCTTGAAACCACGTTTTTGGACCGTCTTTTTTGGATGTTTCACGAGGACCTTCAGGGACATGACCAGAGCTCGTCTGAATGTCACTGCCGTCGACGTCCTGAATGTCTCGCTTTTCTGTTCAACCTCACCGACACGTCACAGCACTCAACCGGACTGCGGAACCCATCTGATTCAATAAAGGGAATCTGCAGAGGCTCCGCGAGCACAACGTGTCCCTGCGCTGACCTGAAACGTCCCCGAACGTACGTCCAAACCTGGCCTGCGTGCCGCTCCTGATGTCTGCTCTGGGAAATTAGCCTCTTGTGTATAAACAGACGCTCTTTATTCCATCCCGCGAACCCACGAGAACCACGGGAGCAGAACCAGATAAGTGGATATAAACCCAGTGCAGGTAAGCGATGGCTAAACGATAAGAATCAGGATTAGAACCGAAAGTCAGACGTCATTTGGACAAATTAAATTCATGAATAAATTTGAGTTTATTACTGATACGCAGAACAAATCCGTTATTAATACAGCTTTGGGAAAGGTTGGCACATTGTGACGATGACCGGACCTGGGATTTGAACTGGAGAACCCGGAGGAATCCCACGTGGACATGGGGAGAACATGGAAATTCCACCCAGATGCCCACATTTCCAATTCATTTGTTTATTAATGATCTGCCCATCCAGGGGAGAACGTTTCGGGCACTGGGCAGACACCCAGGACTATTGCTAGACACACAAACACACTCTATATGGGGCAATTTAGAGCATTCGATTCACCTTGGACTGCTTTCAGGTGCTGGGCAGATCCACCCAGGACAGGGCATCAATCTATATCTGGGCACACACTCACTCACACAGACACACTCTATATGGGGCAATTTAGAGCGTTCAATTCACCTTGAATCCATGTTTTTGCACTGTGAAAGGAAACCCCTGTGGACATGGGGAGAACTCCTCCCAGATCAGGATTCAAACCTGGATCCCCAGCGCCGAGAGGAGAACATACTAATCACTAAGCCACCGTGCCGCCCTAACCGAACATTTCTAGATCATTTATTCATGATTTTCCGCTTTATCCTCTATTACGATCGCGCAGGGGGGTTCCCCATGCCAATCCAGGGGAGAACGTTTCGGACGATGGGCAGATACACCCAGGCGCCAATCTATGGCTGGACACACACACACACTATATGGGGCAATTTAGAGCATTTCATTCACCTTGAATAAATGTTTTTGGACCGTGAGAGGAAACCGGAGAACCTGGAGGAAACCCATGTCGACACGGGGAGAACATGGAAACTCTACCCAAGGGAGGAGAACATGCTAAGCACTAAGCCACTGCAAGTCAGGGATCAGTGCATGGGTCCGACTGACGAGCTGCTATAGATCAGACTGCCAAAGGTGTTCTACAAGATGGTTCTGCTAGAACGGGATCAGATCCACAGTGCAGCACAGTATGGTGTGTGTAGAGCTCCAGAACAGTTAGGGGGTCAATGCAGACCCCTGTCCCCGACAACGTTCCGCAACATGGGAACCTCAGAGCTGGACCATGGATCACCAGAAGAAGGTGTTCCGGTCTGTGGGTCTATGGGGAACACGTAGAACCAGGATGCACCATGGGAAGAAGGCATACTTCCACACCATGTTCACCCTTCCATGGAAACAATCTCAACAGGATCATTCTCCCTGCCACAAAGATCAAACGGTTCCGGATGATCAGAGGAGAACAACCGGTCGAAGGTGATAACATGACCTCCACGTTCCCCAGTTGAATCCAGCATCTGTGGGAGGTGCTGGAGTTCCAAGTCCGATCCACAGCAGCTCCACCTCATGACTTACAACAAAGCATTACTGCCAACGTCTTGGTGCCGGACACCACAGAGCACCTTCAGGAGTCTAGTGGAGTCCATGCCTGGACAGGACAGAGCTGACACGCCCTTAGATTGGTTCTCCATTCACAGTCAAATGGAGAACATCATGGAGCAACCTGACAAAGTCAGAGTGCCACCCGGTTTTAAAGGGAACGGGAGTTGGTTCTACGTTCTTTACACAGACACACACACATAATATAGGGGCAATTTAATGCAGCTGATTCACCTTGACTCCACGGTTTTGGACTGTGGGAGGAAAACAGTCATGGACACGGGGAGAACATGGGAACTCCACTGCCGCCGCAGTAGTACTACCACAGAGCCGGGATTATTTGGCAAGGGCATTAGTCCTATCCCGGCAGTGTCACTGAGGTGGAGAAATGAAACTACAGCAGCACTGCTGCACTAAAACCCCCTCACCACAAATGATACCTGTTCTGTGATGTTCCTGACCAATAGAGAACGTAGAACCAACTGCCATTCCCTTTAAGAACCAGGTGGCGCGCTGACTTGGGCAGGTTACTCCATGAGGTTGTCCATTTGACTGTGAATGGAGAACCGTCTTAATATTGTGTCAGCTCTGCCCTGTTCAGGCATGAACTCCACTAGACCCCTGAAGGTGCTTTGTGGTGTCTGGCACCAAGACGATATCAGTAGATATATAACTTCTGTAATTTGTAAATCCACCACCCAAATGATACCTGTTCTGTGATGGTCTTGATCAAATAAACGTAGAACCAACTGCCATTCCCTTTAAGAACCAGGTGGTGCTCTGACTTGGGCAGGTTGCTCCATGAGGTTCTCCATTTGGCTGTGAATGGAGAACCGTCTTAATATTGTGTCAGCTCTGCCCTGTTCAGGCATGAACTCCACTAGAGCCCTGAAGGTGCTCTGTGGTGTCTGGCGCCGAGACGTTGGCAACATGGAAACTCCACTCAGATCGGGTTTTGAAATCCAGAAGCGAAATACAAAACATACTTCATATAGGGGCAATTTAAAGCACCCAATTCACCTTGAATCCCCATTTTTTTGGACTGTGGGAGGAACTATAGCCGCCACTATAGTAACACTATAAGTAACACTATAGTAACACAGGGCTTATTTGGTCGGGGTATTGATCCCATCCCGGCAGTGTCACTGAGGTGGAAAGAAACAATCCACCACCCAAATGATACCTGTTCTGTGATGGTCCTGACCAATAGAGAACGTGGAACCAACTGCCGTTCCCTTTAAGAACCAGGTGGTGCTCTGACTTGGGTGGGTTGCTCCATGAAGTTCTCCATTTGACTGTGAATGGAGAACCGTCATAATGTTATGTCAGCTCTGTCCTGTCCAGGCATGAACTCCACTAGACCCCTGAAGGTGTCAACGTTGTACAGCGCAGATTGATTTAGGGCGTGTCAGTGTGGCGTTGGACTCATGATAACGATTTCTGGGGGTGTTTTGGGCGCACTAAATCAAGCTGCGCTGTGCGACGTTGACGCCTCATTTAAAGAGCACCCCCTGTCTTATTATTTGGGAACTTCCACCTCATGACTTTCAACTTACAGAAGTTAAATATCTACTGACAATGTCTCAGTGCCCAAATCAGAGCACCACTCAGTTCTTAAAGGGAACAGTTGGTTCTACGTTTATGTGATCAGGACCATAGAACAGAACAGGTATCATTTAGATGGTGGATTTACAACTTACAGAAGTTAAATATCTGCTGACAACGTCTTGGTGCCCCACACCACAGAGCATCTTCAGGGGTTTAGTGGAGTCCACGCCTGGACAGGACAGTGCTGACACGACATTATGACGGTTCTCCATTCGCAGTCAAATGGAGAACATAAAACTGGTTGGTTTAACATCCCCATGAATCGTCGTCACAATACCAGAGCCACACCGACACCAGGTTCGAATCCCACTGTGGGTGGAGTTTCCATGTTGGTTCTCCGTTTTCTTCCCAAACACATGGATTCAAGGTAGATTTGCTGCTTTAAATTGCCCCTATATCGTGTGTGTGAGTGTCAGTGTGTGTGAGTAAGTACGTATGTGCTTAGTGATGGCATACTGTCCTGGGTGTATCTACCCAGCGGCCTAAACGTTCTCCCCTGGATGGGCATGCGGAACCCCCCTCCCACACCCACCCAACGACCCTATTAGAGGATTAAACGCAAGATAATGTATGAATGAATGAATGATGGGTTTATCTAAAACTTTTGAGCAGTACTGTGTATCAGACTGGCCACACACCAATCAGTCATTTTATTTTATCGTTGTGTCGATGACTGTGATGGTAACGTAAGCAGAATAACTTTCGCTTGGTGATATGGAGACGTCGACATTGGTTGCCATGGGAAACCTGTGTGAGGATGGAACTGCGATGTAAATGGAGAACTTGCACGGCCACAGAGCCGCGGCGCACATGTGACGTGCTCCGTGTTATTTTAGTATCCGGAAACGGGTTGAAAGGACTGAAATACAGAGGGAACGTTGAGATAACGAAAGTGCGTTGTGCTGGAGAAACCTTAGCTGTCATGTAGGCGGCTAACTGGTAGGGGGGCATGTGCACCGCCATGATGAGACTCCCACAAGACGTACTGATCCTCTCAATTCTTCATGGGTGTGTTTTGCCGTCACATGCGATAAACCAACCAGGTGGCGCTCTGACTTTGGCGGGTTGCCATTTGAAGGGTGCAGCTACCTGGACTCAGCGTTGCTATTTAAACGAGGTGGGAAAATCCACTGTTGGCGGGGTGCGGAATGGCGACAAGCATTGTGACACGCCTTGTGCATGGTGGAAGCTAGGATCCTTCAGGTGGATGGTGGAAGCTAGGATCCTTCAGGTGCTTTGCTCCATGAATATTGTGAAGTATTTTTACGACATTTACTACACACATACTTGCGAGCACACACACACACACACACACACACACATACACACACACACACACACACACACATATATATATATATATATATATATATATATATATATATATATATATATATATATGTAATATTACAAACATAACCAATGTATTGATTATTACAATCTAAACCACTGTGTGTGTGGGGGGGATGTGTGTGTGGGTGTGTGTGGGTGGTAATGAAAAAAGATTCACTATTCAGAATGTCCAGGTCACTGTGACGGGGGGGGGGGGGGGGGGGGGGCACTTAAAGAGGAACGAAGGAGACGCTGTGCTGTCTAAAACAAACACTCCCACTTTATTTACTGCCATTGTGCGCTCTTACGTGGCGTGTTTCAGCTGCTGCAGAACATAGAACATCCGGGAAACCACCCCTGCCCCTTGCTCCTACACCCCCCATCCCCGTCCCTGCTCCCTGATCCCTGCCCTCAGCCATATTGATCTAAGAGTTGTAGGTTACTACAGAAGTCTGACCCCGAGAAAGGAATGTGAAGCGGAATGTCGAGTAGGAACAGAGCGGAGCGCCGCGAGGAGGGCTTGGAGGAGCGAGAGGAGGGAAAGAAATGGAGGAGCGGCCTGCAGGAGCCAATAAAACGTTAATGGACTCAACAAAAATAGCACCTTTTAATTGAGCGGAAGAGGACAGGAAGACGGCAAACAATGAAAAGGAAGAGAGGCGTGTGATTAAAAATGTTGGAGGCCAGGAGGGGTGGTGGTCTCGGGGTAGGTGGGGCAAGTTTTCTGGAAAACAAAACAAGTTCTGATGTTTAAGCGGTTAGTTAAGCGTGGTGCAGGATCCACTGTGTTTCACTTCTGGAGGTGTTGTGATGTCACACGTGGTGAATGTTAATGTGGGTCAATAATTAGTCAACCAAGACTAATCTCACTCTCTCACTCTCTCTCTCTCTTTGTCTGACACACACACACACACACACACACACACAAACAAACACAGGGGGAGCACTTAATACTTAATTGCCAGGTCATTCAAGACCAAATGACACCATAATGGGATTCAAGACCTAATGACATCATGGGACCTAATGACATCATAATAATAATAATCCATCCAGGGTCTCGGGGGGGGGGGGGGGGGGGGGGGGGGGGGGGGGGGGGGGGGGTGGGGGGGGGGGGGGGGGGGGGGGGGGGGGGGGGGGGGGGGGGGGGGGGGGGGGGGGGGGGGGGGGGGGGGGGGGGGGGGGGGGGTGGGGGGGGGGGGGGGGGGGGGGGGTGGGGGGGGTTGGGGGGGGGGGGGGGGGGGGGGGGGGGGGGGGGGAGGGGGGGGGGGGGGGGGGGGGGGGGGGGTGGGGGGGGGGGGGGGGTGGGGGGGGGGGGGGGGGGGGGGGGGGGGGGGGGGGGGGGGGGGGGGGGGGGGGGAGATATTCCTCATGCCCATCCAGGGGAGAACTTCCTAACATACTATATGGGGCAATTTAGAGCAGCCAATTCACCTTGAATCCCTGCTCTTGGACTGTAGGACGTTTCAGGCGCTGAAACCGGAGAACCCGGAGGAGACCCACGGGGACATGGGGAGAAACTCCACCCAGACCTGGAGTCCCCAGCGCTGAGAGGAGAACATGCTAGCCACTAAGCAAGCATTAATTATAGCTATTTTAGGTATTATTGGTGGTTATGGGTGGGGGGGGGAGTTCCCACATACCCATCCATGGGAGAACGTTTGGAGCGCTGGGCAGATACACCCAGGACAGGGTGCCGTTCTATCGCTGGGCACACACTCACACACTATTTAGGGGCAATTTAGCTAGCAATTTAGAGCAGACTTTTCACATTGACCATTATTAAAGAAGGGGCAGGGTGGCATTGTGGGGGTCAGCATGTTCTCCTTTCAGTGCTGTGGATCCAGGTTGGAATCCCGATCAAGAGTGGAATTTCCACGTTCTCCCTGTGTCTGCTTGGGTTATCTGCCACAGTCCAAAAACATGGATTCAAGGTGAATTGGCTGCTCTAAATTGCCCCATATTGTGTGTTTGTGTGTGAGTGTGTGTGTGAGTGAGTGTGTGCCCAGTTGTAAATTGCACCCTGTCCTGGGTGTATCTGCCAAAGACCTGAAACGTTCTCCTCTGGATGGGCATGCCGACCCCACCCTAAGACAAGATAATTAGATTCCGGGCTGCGTGGTGGTGTGGTGGTTAGCATGTTCTCCTCTCAGTGCTAGGGATCCAGGTTCAAATCCTGATCAGGTTGGAGTTTCCATGTTCTCCCCATGTCTGGCATGGCATGAGGACCCCTCCCCCCCCAAACGCGACCCTAGTGGAGGATTAAGCGGAAGATAATTGATGGAAGGCTAATTTATGATGATGATGATGATGATGATTTGTCCAGGTTCTCCGGTGTCCTCCCACAGACCAAAAAAAATCACAGATTCAAGGGGAATTTGGTGCTCTAAATTGCCCCATAAAGTGTGTGTGTGGATGTGTGTGCCCAATGAAGGATTGGCGCCCTGGCCAGCGCCCAAAATACACCCCCCCACCCCATGACCCTCAATAATATTTATATTAATTATAATTTATGCTGTAGGTGGCACGGTGACTTAGTGGTTAGCACGTTCGCCTCTCAGCGCTAGGGATTCCCGGTTCGAATCCCCATCTGGGTGGAGTGTCCATGTTCTCCCTGTGTCTGCATGGGTTTCCTCCGGGTTTTCCGGTTTCCTCCCACAGTCCAAAAACATGGATCAAGTCAATTGAATTCTCAATTCTCAATTCCCCATATAGAGTAGAGTGTGTCTGTGTGAGTGAGTGTGTGCCCAGAGCTGGATTAGCGCCCTGTCATGGGTCTATCTGCCCAGCACCCGAGACGATCTCCCCTGGATGGGCATGGGGAACCCCACCGCGACCCTAATAGAGGATAAAGCGGGAGATAATGAATGAATGAATGAATAATTTATGCTGGTTTAGTGGTTAGCATGTTCTCCTCTTAGCGCTGGGGATTCCAGGTTTGAATCCCGATCCGGGTGGAGTTTCCATGTCCTCCATGTGTCCCCGCGGATATCCTCCGGGCTCTCCGGTTACCTCCCATAGTCCAAAACGCATGGATTCAAGGTGAATCGAATGCTCCATATCGTCTCGTAAATGTGTATCTACCCAGTGCCCGAGACGTTCTCCCGTGGATGGGCATGGGGAACCCCCCCATGACCCTCAATAATATATAATAATGATAATAATAATTTATGCTGGTTTAGTGGTTAGCATGTTCTCCTCAGTGCTGGGGATTCCAGATTCGAATCTTGATACAGGTGGAGTTTCCATGTTCTCCCCGTGTCCCCATGGGTTTCCTCCAGGTTCTCCAGTTTCCTCCCACAGTCCAAAAACATAGATTCAAGGTGAATCGAATGCTCCAAATTGTTTTGTAAATGTGTATCTACCCAGTGCCCGAGATGTTATGCCCTGGATGGGCATGGGGAACCCCCCCCCCCCAACGTGACCCTAGTAAAGAATTAAGCAAAATATAATGGATGGCTAATTTATGATTATGATGATGCTGATGCTGATGATTTCTCCAGGTTCTCCTGCATCCTCCCACGGATTCAAGGGGAATTGGGTGCTCTAAATTGCCCCATCAAATTTTGTGTGTCCAGTTAAGAATTGAAGTCCGAAACGCCCAACGCCCGAACCCCCCTCCCTCCCCTGCAGATAACGAGAGGACGGCTGTTCCCCGACACGTCAGTTCCACGAGAACCGTGAAGGTAATATATGATCGGATCTGGCAACCCAGCCCTGACAGCGGGCTGGAAGGCGCGCACGCGGAGGCGGGCGAGGAGAGACGGGATCGAGGAGGTGATGGATAGTGATGGTGCCGAGCTGCGCTCGTGATCAGGAGGATCGAATCCGAGCTGCAACTTGCCCCGCACCTCTCCATTCAGCCCCCCACGCGCACCGACGCGGCGCATCGGGACTTTTGCGCGTGGACGACCCGAGGAGCGGGAGCTTTGATCGATTCCGCGGTGTGCGTTCCAACCCTCAGCGAAAAGTTTCCAGATTATCATCCAACTCCTCTCAACACTGAGGTAGGCTTTTAATCCCTAATCCCCATTATGCGCTGTTGAGCGCGGCGTACCTTGTGACGTCACGAGCGAGCTGTATAACCAGCGTGATTTGTTTAAACAACAAAATCCGTTGCTTTATTGTTTAAAGCCCGAAATGACGTTTTCGTGAATCGGGAAGTTCCATGACCCCCTGATGTTCCAGGGTTCTAAAGGAACCTCTTAGAATATATACTTTAGAGTAATACACGGAAAAACCCACCCAACAATAAACATTGGAAGGCGAGCCTTGGGTGTGATGTCATAATGACATTCGATGTAAACGGGGATGCTGGATTATCGGGTTGGAGATTATAATCCAGGGGGTTCTGTTCTGGAGGTCCTGTTCCACAGTAGTGGAGTGAAGTTTGACGACCCCTGATGTTCCAGGGTTCTAAAGAACCTCTTAGAATATAATCTTTAGAGTAATACACGGAAAAACCCACCCAACAATAAACATTGGTAGGCGAACCTCGGGTGTGACGTCATAATGGATTTCGCTGTGAACGGGATGCTGGATTACCTGGTTGGAGATTATAATTCTGTGCTGGAGGTCCTGTTCCACAGTAGTGGAGTGAAATTTGTTGACCCCTGGTGTTCCAGGGTTCTAAAGAAACCTCTTAGAATATATACTTTAAAATAATACACGGAAAAACCCACCCAACAATAAACATTGGAAGGCGAACCTCGGGTGTGATGTCATAATGACGTTCGCCGTGAACAGGGATGCTGGATTATCAGGTTGGAGATTATAATCCCAGGGGTTCTGTGCTGGAGGTCCTGTTCCACAGTAGTGGAGTGAAGTTTGATGACCACCTGATGTTCCAGGGTTCTAAAGGAACCTCTTAGAATATATACTTTAGAGTAACACACAGAAAACCCACCCAATAATAAACATTGGAAGGCGAACCTCGGGTGTGACGTCATAATGACATTCACTGTAAACGGGGATGCTGGATTATCGGATTGGAGATTATAATCCCGGCGGTTCTGTGCTGGAGGTCCTGTTCCACAGTAGTGGAGTGAAGTTTGATGACCCCTGATGTTCCAGGGTTCTAAAGAAACCTCTTAGAATATAATCTTTAGAGTAATACACGGAAAAACCCACCCAAAAATAAACATTGGAAGGCGAACCTCGGGTGTGACATCATAATGGATTTCGCTATGAACGGGGATGCTGGATTATTGGGTTGGAGATTATAATCCTGGGGTTTCTGTGCTGGAGGTCTTGTTCCACAGTAGTGGTGTGAAGTTTGATGACCCCTGATGTTCCAGAGTTCTACAGGAACCTCTTAGAATATATCCTTTATAGCAATACACGGATAACCCACCCAACAATAAACATTTCCCTTAGAGATCCTTAGGAAGGCGAACCTTGGGTGTGACATCATAATGACATTCGCTGTAAACAGGAATGCTGGATTATTGGGTTGGGGATTATAATCCAGGGGGTTCTGTGGTGGAGCTCACATGCAGACATGTTCCTTGGAATCCGGAATGCACGTGGAACCATGTTGAAGAGCTGGATGTGGAGAACCCCCTGCCCATCCTATAACAATGATGATGGTTTCCACATCTGAGTGAGCATGTGTCCAGTGATGGATTGGTGCACTGTCCTGGGTGTATCTGCCTAGTGCTCAAAAAGTTCTCAGCTGGATGTTGAAAACACCCCCCCCCCCATAATAATGATTATGGTTTCCACATCTGGTTCTAAGCGCTGGGGATCCAGGTTTGAATCTCGAGCTGAGTGGAGTTTCCAGGTTCTCCTCTTGTCTGTGTGTGTTTCCTTCGGGTTCTCCTGTTTCCTCCCACTGTTTAAAAACACGGAATCAGGGTGAATTGGCTGCTCTTAATTGCACCATATAGTGTGTGTGTGTGTTTGTGTGTGTGTGTGTGTCTGAGTGAGCATGTGCCCAGTGATGGATTGGTGCACTGTCCTGGGTGTATCTGCCCAGTGCTCAAAACGTTCTCCGCTGGATGTGGAGAACCCCTCCCCACCCTATAATAATGATGATGGTTACCACATCTGGTTCTAAGTGCTGGGGATCCAGGTTCGAATCTCGATCTGGGTGGAGTTTCCATGCATGTTCTCCTCGTCTCTGTGTGGGTTTTCCTCCGACAGTCCAAAAACATGGATTCAAGGTGAATTGGCTGCTCTTAATTGCCCCTATCTAATTTGCCCCTCTATAGTGTGTGTCTTTGCGTGCCAAGTGATGTATTGGTGAACTGTTCTGGGTGTATCTGTCCAGCGCCCCCCCCCCAGCAAATCCCCTTAGAGGATTAAGCGGAAGATAATGAGATGAGATATGAACCATCAGTAAGTGTTTACATCCTCAGCGGAGAACCTTTCGGGCGTGGGAGGAGACGGGGCGCAATTCCAAGCAGCCAGTTCACCTTGAATCCATGTTTTATGGAAATGTGGGAGAAAACTGCAGAACCTGGATGAAACCCACACGGACACGGGGAGAACATGGGGACTGGCTTCGGAGTTGTAACCAAGATGCCACTGCGATGGCATGTGATCCTTGAGGATTATTTTTCTTAACCCTCCTCCCTTTTGTGTGTGTGTGTGTGTGTGTGTGTGGAGGGAGGGGCAAAATCAACATGGGTTCCGTCCCGGCAAGGTTTTCACAGTACATGTTACAGACTTGTCAGTGTAAAATGCAGATGTGGGACTGTTTTTGTTCTCAGGTTTATGCACTGTGTCAGTCAAAAGTTTGGCCACGCCCCCTTTTTTGTTCCTCTTATTGCCGAGATGGACTTTGCAGTTCTCCAATTCCAGCTTATAGTCCGTCGCTTTGTGGACAACAGTACACTGTGTACGTTCTTTTTGTCTCGGTTCTCCAATGCTTGTATCACTGCAATGTATCACTGCAGTACTGAGAACCATCCACCACCCTGTGGTGCTCTGTGGTGGTACCATTGGGGTCCTGAGCATTAGAACAGGGTGAAGGGAATGTACACATTATGTTCTGTAGTCCACAAACAGATGGACTACACCGTCACACCACCACCAAGTCGGTTTCACTGCAGTACTGAGACTCTTCTACCACCTTAAAACCACCTCTGTGTGGGTCCTGATCATCAGAGAACAGAGTATAGGTGACTAAAAGAGTGGGTAGAGGAGCAGAGGGACTACAGAATGGAACTGGAGAACTACAAAGTCCAGTATATACAGATAAGAATTGTAAGCTGGCCCCCTAGTGGGAAAATTACAGAATGCAGTTTCTAAAAAACATTGGCAAAATAAGGGATTGAGCATTCCTAGGCCTGTGTTATTGTCAGTGATGAGCAAACGGCTCGGCCAATCAGATTTAAGGACCAAATACTATTATATAAATATATATAATTGTAGAACCCATAAATCTATATTACTATAGAAATGAATTATAGTAGTATTAATAATAACTGCGGAAGTTCCCTTAGGCCGTCGTGCCCGCACTGGATCGGGAGACTTCACCCCTAGCGACGGTTAATCAGTCACAGTGTGTCTGGGTCCTTCGCCTTTCGATTAGTTGCTCATTACCAAGCTCAGTGTGCGGCGAGCGTTCCCACCAGCGGCTTTATGAAAAGAACCTGAAGGAACCGGCATGGTGCATGCGGCGGGTAAAAGTTCGACTTCGGATGTGTCAGTGTGGGTGCGCTTTGAGATGCTGTCTGGCTGACGTGGTGGTGATTGGTCGCCTGTGTCTGTGTCTGTGCTTGACTGATCAGTAGCATGGTGGTAACAGCTTCAGTTCCAGATCATTAATGACTGGGGCAATTTGCGCTATCTCTCTCTCTCTCTCTCTCTCTCTCTCTATCTATCTATCTATCTATCTATCTATCTATCTATCTATCTATCTATCTATCTATCTATCTATCTATCTATATATATATATATATATATATATATATCCATCCATCCATCCATTATCTTCCACTTTCTCCTCTATTAGGGTCGCGGGGGTTTCCCCATGCCCATCCAGGGGAGAAGGTCTCGGGCGCTAGGCAGATACACCCAGGACAGGGGGGCAATCTATCGCTGGGCACACATTCACTCACACAAACACACTCTATATGGGGCAATTTGGAGAATTCAATTGACTTGATCCATGTTTTTGGACTGTGGGAGGAAGCCCACCCTGTTGTCAAGCAGCTGTCAAGGCAACTATTATTTCTTAAGTTGGGTAACATAATAATATACTTTAAATATAATAATTCATAAGAATTTTCACCCCCCCCACTTTTTTCTTATGTGGACAGAATATTGTGTTCCTGTGTGGATCGCTGAAGATGGAACCCATGGTGATGGGTTCTCCATGGCTGCCGCTTGTGATTCTGTTAAATGGTGTCTCGTTAGGAGTGGTGGAACTGGAGATGCTCCCTAAACACGAAGGCTCATCTGCTTTAAAAAACATCACGCTGGCCGTCATCTTACCCCTTCATAACACGGAGTACCCATGGGCATGGCCTCGAGTGGGACCGGCGCTGAACTGGGCGGTGGAGAAGGTCAACTCGGACCCCACGCTCCTTCCCGGTTGCCACTTGCGCCTCGTTCTGAGCAGCAGCGAAAACAAAGAGGGCTTGTGCTCGGACTCGGTGGCCCCCCTGGTGGCCGTGGATCTGAAATTCGCCTACGACCCGTGGGCCTTCATCGGCCCCGGGTGCGACTACCCATCGTCGCCGGTGGCCCGCTTCACCACTCACTGGGAGGTTCCTATGGTGACGGCAGGTGCGGCGGCTCTGGGCTTCAACCTCTACTCCTCCATCACCAACACGGGGCCCACGTACGAGAAGTTCGGCGAGTTTGTTGTGACGATGCACCGGGATTTCGGCTGGAACAAGCACGCCATGTTCATGTTCCACGACCAAAAGAACGACGACCGGCAATGCTACTTCACGGTGGAAGGACCCTACACGGAGATGAGAACCAAGAATATCACGGCCGAGCACATCGTGTTCAATGAGAATGAGTCGGTACCGTATGCTGACCTCATCAATGACATCAACCAGCAAGCACGTGGTGAGTATGTTATATATTTCAATGACCGGCACATGGTGGTGTTTAGTGACGCGTTCTATGCCAATTTTATCATTTCCGCACTCATGTGGAACGTGATAGAAAATTCAATTTCCAATGATGTCCCCACAGTCGCAGTTTAAATAGCAACGCTGTGTGTGAATATATTTCTCCGATGGGCATGGCCTTCTCAAAATGAGACATTTTTGGCGTATCACTATCTCGGTGACGGAAAACAGAAGACAGTCAGACGTCGGTCGCTCTCGTTAGGCGGTGGATCATCAACACAAAATTGCGCCATCGAAATAGCAACCCGCCAAAGTCAGAGCACCATCTGGTTCTTAAAGTGACACGCTGATTGGTTCATCGTATGTGACGCCCAAAACACACCCATGAATCACGTCATCACCATAGCGACGACACACCGACAAGCCCTGAATCAAACTGCGAGGTGTATCGACGACTGACAGTCAGACGTCGGTCGCTATTTCGTTAGGTGGCGGATCATCAACACAGACGCGTTCCACGCCACATGGATCACACAGAGGTGCACAAAACTGGCAGCTACACGAACGTTTATGTCAACAATAAACAGAATACGAAATGAAATAACATTACGCTACATCAACACAAAATTGCACCATCGAAATAGTGACCCGCCAAAGTCAGAACGCCACGTGGTTCTTAAAGGGAACGGCGAGTGACACGCTGATTGGTTTATCGTACGTGACCAAAACACACGCATGAATCACGTCGCCACCATAGCAACGTCACACCGACACACCCCGAATCAAGCTACGAGGTGCACCACCGACTGAAAACAACCTCTCTAGATGTTGACAGTCAGACGTCGATCGCTATCTCGTTAGGTGGTGTATCATCAACACAGGCGTGTTCCACGCACATGCGTCATGTAGCGGTGCACAAACTGATTGTGCACACCAGTCGGCAGCTATGCAAATGTTTATGTCAATGATAAACAGAATACGAAACGAAATAACATTATGCTACATCAACACAAAATTGTACCATTGAAATAGCAACCCGCCAAAGTCAGAGTGCCACCTGTTTTTTAAACAGATTTTAATTCTGTTTAAAAAACATCCTGTTTAACCCATGAATCACGTGGTCACGATAGCAACGACACACCAACACGCCCTGAACCAAGCTGCGAGGTGCACCTCTAACTGAAAACAACCTCTCTAGACGTTGAGAGTTAGGCGGTGGATCATAAACCATCAACACAGGCGCATTACGCACACATTGGTTACGCAGCGGTGCACAAACTCAACGGCAGCTACACAAACTTTTACGGCAACGATAAACAGAATAAGCTGTGAGGTGCACCTCCGACTGATAACAACCTCAACAGACCTCGACAGTTGGTGGATCATCAACACAGGCGCGTAATGCACACATGGGTCACGCAGCGATGCACAAACTTAACGGCACATTACGCTACATCAACACAAAATTGCGCTGTCAAAATAGCAACCCTCCAAAGTCAGAGGACCGTCCGCTTTGTAAACTGATTGGTTTATCACATGTGACGCACAAACCACACCCACAAATCACGTCGTCACGATAGCAATGACACACTGACACACCCTGAATCAAGACGTCAGGCGTCGGTCGCTATCTCGTTAGGCGGTGGATCATCAACACGTGTCCAACGCCACAGAACGTTAAGTACGACTGCATTTGTACAGAGAACGCAGATCCATACTCCATACCATACTGTAGGTTCTCCATTTACACTTACATGGAGAACCTCACGGAGCAGCGCGTCAAGTCCAGGTAGCTGCACCACTCAAATAGCAACCCGCCAAAGTCAGAATAACACCTGGTTCTTAAAGTGAACGGCGAGTGACGTGCCGGTTGGTTTCTCAGTGGTAGGTGGAAGGTGTTTAATTAGAACGTAGGGTTTGACGGAAATGTATTGTTCTCCGTTGGTTCTAATTGCTGTTAAGATGCCTTGACCACTTTATTGTCTCCCTGGTAGCAAACCGGGAATCGATCCGCAGAGTTAATCAGAGCCAGCTGCAGCGGCGGGGGGTTGGCGGAGGGGGTGAGGGGATGGAACGGGGACGGTGGAGGGGGGTACTCGGGGGTAAATGAGCTGAGGATGTTCCTGCTGATCTCCCATTCCACTTCCTCGACCTTTACATCTCATTTGCTCTCGGAGGTCGGGTTACAAGAAACCGAGCCGGGGCTGATTCACACTCTGCTGCTTTTCAGGGTTCGAGCTGATTTAAGGCTGTGTGTGTGTGTGTGTGTGTAGAATGTTTTGGTGTATATTTAAAACGGTCTGTGTTGGTTCCTAATTCTTAATATTATTAGATTACTTAAAGCAGGGTTTCTCAAACAGTGAGTCGCGGCGGAACGTGTTCTGTGTCACGGACAGCTTGGAACAATAAATAGGGTTGTGTGGGGGGGGGGGGTTCTCCATGACCATCCAGGGGAGAACGTTTCGGGCGCTGGGCAGATAGAGCCAAGACAGAGTGCCAATCTATAGCTGGGCACACACACACACTATATGGGGCAATTTTGAGCAGCCAATTTACCTTGAATCCATGTTTTTGGACTGAGGAAACAGGAGAACCTGGAGGAATCCAAAGGGAATGTTTCGGGCGCTGGGCAGATACACCCCTGACAGGGTGCCAATCTATCGCTGGGCTACACATACACACACTATATGGGGCAATTCAGAGCAGCCAATTCACCTTCAATCCATGTTTCTGGACTGTGGGAGGAAACCCACGTGCATACTGGGAAAACTGATTCGAACCTGGATCCTCAGTGCTAACCACTAAACCACTGTGCCCCTAAAAACTAGGGTTACTAGGGTTGTGGAGGGAGGGGGGGTTCCTCATGCCCATCCAGGGGAGAACGTTCCGGGCGCAGGGCAGATAGAGCCAGGACAGGGTGCCAAACTATTGCTGAGCACACACACACACACTATATGGGGCAATTTTGAGCAGTCAATTCACCTTGAATCCATGCTTTTGGACTGAGGAAACCGGAGAACCCGGGCCGGAGAAAATGGGAACTTGAAAACACACCCAAAGTCAGAACGTCAGAGCGCCACCTGGTTCTTAAAGGGAATGGCGAGTGACGCGCTGATTGGTTCATTGCACGTGATGCCCAGAACACACTCAAAGTAGAAAGTCAGGGCTTTTATTTTTGGAATGAGGGCTGCATTATGGTCTCTTTTCATCGAGGTTGGGGAAAGTGTGGGGCAATCTGCTAATGCCAATTGTTGGACAGGAAAGTCTGGTTCTCAAAGACTAAAGCCCCTCCACAATAGCCTTATCGATCCCGGCGTGTGGCTGTACAGGTTGATAAGCGAGAACAAATATCCAGTCTGTGAGTGTTCTTTCTCCATATCACCCCAAAACAAAGGGGCCCGCTGCGGAGAACACGGGGTCATTCATCACATCACAACTCAATGCCCGTTCTCGAGCTGGTGATGTGACGTGACGTGATGATCTCACTTTGGGAGCATGTGAACTTAATCGTTGCCAGATCCACATTAATAACATTTTCGGAACCTTGGAAAAGGGGTGTGTGTGTGTGTGTGTGTGTGTTTGACCATATATGTGTGTGCTTGTGCGAAGGTGGTTCTCACAGTATGCTCTCAGTTGTAATGCTTATGTACAGTCTCCACAATGCAAAGTGTTTATGTGTATGTGTAAGTGTGTGTGTGTGTGTGTGTGTGTGTGTGTGTGTGTGTGTGTGCGTGAGTGCATATGTCTTTTTGTGTGTGCGTGTGTATGTGTGTGTGTGCATGTGTAAGTGTGTGTGTATGTGAGTGTGAGTGTGTGTATGTCTGTTTATGTGTGTGTGTGTGTGTGTGTGTGTGTGCACGCACTCATATTTCTGTGTGTTTTTCTGTTTGTTCGTTTGTGTGTATGTCTGTGTCTGTGTTTGTGTCACAATGGGGAACGCAGTCCGTCCAAAGGCGGCGCTGCGCGGTGCTACGCGGTGATAAGGAGCGAGCCAGGCGACCAGGTAAGCAGGAGAGAAGTGTTTAATAAATGAAAAACGCAAAACCCAAGAACAGAACCGAAACGAACGCCAACACGACGCAGAACACAAACATAGCACGTAAATAACCCAACGTAACCTAAGCAATGCTGGCCTGCTGACTCAGGGCGCATGCGCTCTTTAAGTCACGTCAGCAGGCCGCATGTGACTAGGTACGCTGACTGCGCGTGACGGCACGCTAATGGCACGCCGTGGCACACTATCCGTGCGCAGCGGCTTGCAGGGCGGATTCCCGACCCGTAAGCTGCGAAGCTGTCTATTGACAGCGCCCAGGTGCTCGCTGACGGTGCGGGCATCCGAACCCGGGGCGAACCTGCCTAAGAAGGCCGCCTCGAACCGGCTGGCCGAAGTGGGGCATCCCCGGTGGCCACTAAGCTCTCGGCCCACCTCCGCGCGGGTCCCAGGAGTCTGAAGAGGTAGAAAAGCACCCTCTCCTTGTCCGATAGCTCCCGACTGGTAATGCATTCAAACACCTTGCGACTTCCGATGATGTACGGGAGCGGCTTAAAGCCACTCCGTCGCAAGGTGCCGGGAGCTTACATGGCACAGAGAGAGGGAGCACGATCTCCCCATACTCCGGGACGCGGTCGACAACCCTCATCGCAGATGCTCACGAGGAAGGTGGATGAAAAATATAATTGTGGGGCTAGCGCCGATGTTAAGCAGCCAATGCTGCAGCCAGAGAAGCGGCTAATGGCGAGGCTAGCGCTGAGGTAATGTAGCCGGGATGCTGCAGCCGGAGAGATGGCTACTGGCTGGGCTAGCGCCGAGGTAATGCAGCTAGCGCTGCAGCCAGAGAAGCGACTAATGGCGGGGCTAGCGTCGAGGTAATGCAGCCAACACTGCAGCCAGAGAAGCGGTTAATGGCGGGGCTAGCACCGAGGTAATGTAGCCAACACTGCAGCCAGAGAAGCGGTTAATGGCGGGGCTAGCGCCGAGGTAATGTAGCCAGGATGCTGCAACCAGAGAGACGGCTACTGGCAGGGCTAGCGCCGAGCTAATGCAGCCGAGGCTGCAGCCAGAGAAAACGCTAATGGCGGGGCTAGCCAAGGCTGCAGCCTGAGAAAACGCTAATGGCGGGGCTAGCCAAGGCTGCAGCCTGAGAAAACGCTAATGGCGGGGCTAGCGCTGAGCTAACGCAGCTAGCGCTGCAGCCAGCGAAGCGGCTCATGACGGGCGACTGCTCGGGATAGAAAGTAGGAACGGGATACGCGGCGGGGGGGACAAAAAAAAACATGTGGCGCCTACCCGGACAAGGATTCCTGGACTTCGCGAGGTTTAGAGGCCAGCATTCTGTCACAATGGGGAACGCAGTCCGTCCGAAGGCGGCGCTGCGCGGTGCTATGCGGTGATAAGGAGTGAGCCAGGCGACCAGGTAAGCAGGAGAGAAGTACAAACACACACAGACATAGAAAACAGGGGGGAGTGGCCTAGCACTCCCAACCCTGACAGTTTGTGTGTGCGTGTCAATTTGTGTGTGTACATGTGTGTGTTTGTGTGTGCATATATTTGTGTGCTTGTGAGTGTGTGTTTTTTTAGTGTGTGTATATGTGTATGGGTTTGTCTACCTGTGTGTTTCAGTGTGTGTGTATATATATGTGTGTGTGTGTGTGTGTGTGTGTGTGTGTGTGTGTGTGTGTGTGTGTATGGGTTTGTCTGTGTATGTGTGTGTTTCTGTGTGTCTGTGTGTGTGTGTGTGTGTGTATATATATATAATATATATATATATATATATATATATATATATATATATATATATATATATATATATATATATAATATATATATATATATGTATATATGTATATATATGTATCGGTTTGTCTGTTTGAGTGTGTATTTATGTTTGTGAACTTAATCGTTGCCAGATCCACATTAATAACATTTTCGGGACCTGGGAAAGAAGACGATGTGCTCAGTTTAGTGCCCCTGTGATTGTCGTTTACCCTGGAGATGATTTTGTGGTTAAGTTTGAAATTCTTTTAGCTTTTTCTCAGACACAACTCATTAGAACCTTGCATGGCTGGTTGAGAAACTCGCGCTGCGTTCCCTCTTAGATCCACAGAGGATAGTTAATCCAGATTTTTCTGAGATGGGAAGCGGAGCCGTTTTGGATGTTTTATTTTAAGATTGGATTTAAAATTTAGATTTAAAGGGAAAACTTTAATGGTCCCATTTGCCACCCTGTGATGCTCATCGCTATCTCATACCCCCGTCGCCAGATGATTTTGTCACCGCGTTTAAATGGCAAAGCTGCGTGTGAATATATCTCCCCTGATGGGTGTGGCGTCTGAAAATGAGTTGTGTGTGTGTATGTTTATGTTTATGTTTATATGTGTGTGCCTGTGCCAAGGTGGTTCTCACAGTTTGACTCAATCAGTTGTAACGTCTATGTACAGTCCTCTCAATGCAAAGTGTGTGTGTGTGTGTGTGTGTGTGTGTGTGTGTCTTTCTGTCTGTCTGTTTGTATGTCGGTGTGTGTATGGCTGTGTGTGTGTGTGTGTGTGTGTGTGTGTGTCTTTGTCTTGCTTTCTGTCTTTCTTTATGTCAGTGTCTATGACTGTGTTTGTGTCTTTCTTTCTGGTGTGTGTGTGTGTGTGTGTGTGTGTGTGTGTGTGTGTCTTTCTTTCTGTCTGTGTGTATGTTGGTGTTTGTATGGCTGTGTGTGTGTGTGTGTAGGTGTGTGTGCGTGTGTGTGTGTGTGTGTGCCCGTCTATCTGTGTGTGCAATTGTTTGTGTGTATATGTCTGCATGTGTGTTTGACTGTTTGTGTGTGTATGTAAGTGAGTGTGTGTGTGTGTGTGTCTGTTTATGTGTTTGTCTGTGTGTTTGTGTGTGTGTGTTAGTGCATGTGCGTGTGTGTCTATCTGTGTGTGTGAGTAGGTCTGTATTTGTTGTATGTTGTCTGTTTGTGTGTGTGTGTGTGTGGGGGGGGGTGTGTGTGTTGTGTGTGCGTGTATGTGTGTGTATGTGTGTGTGTGTCTATCTGTGAGTGCACATGTGTGTGTGTGTGTGTGTGTGTGTGTGTGTGTATGTCTATGTCTGTGTGTGTGTGTGTTTGTCTGTGTGTGTGTGTGTGCGTGTGTGTGCGGGTCTATCTGTGTGTGTGAGTAGGTCTGTATGTGTGTTTGTATGTATGTATGTATGTATGTGTGTGTGCGTGTATGTGTGTGCGTGCGTGCTTGTGTGTTGTCCATCTGTATGTGCACATGTGTATGTGTGTGTGTATATGTCTATGTCTGTGTGTGTTTGTATGTCTGTGTGAGTGAGTGTGTTTGTGTGTGTGTGTGTATGTGCGTGTGCCTATCTTTGTGTGTATGTGTGTAATAAATCCTGTGTGTGTGTGTGTGTGTGTATCTGTGTGTGTGTTTGTCTGTTAGTGTGTGTGTGTGTGTGTGTGTGTGTGTGTGTGCACGTGCGTGTGTGTATGTAATGAATGAGACCCCACTGATCCCTCTCATGTTCTCTTGTTCTTCTCGCTCCTGAAAACTTCACCATAAGCTTTTAATAAATCCTGTCTGATCTTATCTTGGTTCTTCAGCCGCAGCCCCAACGACGAGCGCAAAATAAAAAACCACCCCCGTAGCCCTCTTGTTTTCAGCGTCCTGTCGTTCCATCCTCATCCGGATAATCAGGAGGAGGTGATGATCGAAGTATTGATCTGCCGACTCGGACACTTCGAATGAGGGTGGAACCCAATGACGAAATTCCCATTGCGCTGTACGTTAGAACCATGATCGCCTCCAATCATCTCATTTAGCAGATTTATAACTCTGTGTTTCCATAGCGAGAGGCCATGTTTATTTGCAGGTGTGGGAAGAACCTTGTGCGAAAGTTTGTGCTTGTTCCGTCATCAGCATCGTTGTGTTTATTACAAATATACAGTTTGGCCACACCCCCTTTTTATTTCACTCACTCTAAAGATTGTAATTCCAGCCTGTAGTCCATCTGTTTGTACATACTGTGTACTCGGTTCTTATGATCAGGACCCCAGTAGTACCACCACAGAGCGGGGATTATGAGGTGGAGAAATGAGACTACAGCAGATCTTTTAACTTCTGTAAATTGTAACTCGTGAGGTGGAGCCTCCATGGATCGGCCGTGGTTCAGCATTCACTTTTAAAACTGGACTAGATTACGCCGCCGAAGACCAGATTAATAACAATGATGCCACGCCCTCTCGTACTTCGTTTCTCGTACTTTATTCTACATTGTGTTTTATATTTTCGATTGTTAGAGAAACTGGAATCCTGTTACTCAGAGGCATTCACTTTAAAAACTGGATTAAATTACACTGCAGAAGACTCATTTACGAAAATAAATCTTGTTTTATTATTATATTATTTTATAAATGCATTAAGAGGCTCGAGGTTGTGTTTTATAATTTTGATTGTTAAAGAAACCGGAATCCCGTTACTCAGCAGCTTTCACTTTAAAAACCAGACTAGATTATGCCACGAAAGATCCCCTTATTAACAAGTTTACTGTTAAAAAAACACATTTATGAATATTAATCTATATTTTTTTTATTATAGTGTGTTTGTTATGGTTTTATAAACGCAATAAGACGCTTGAGGTTGTGTTTCATAATTTTGATTGTTAATAAATGAAATAAAATAAATCTTGTTTTATTATTATATTATTTTATAAATGCATTAAGAGGTTCGAGGTTGTGTTTTATAATTTTGATTGTTAGAAAAACCAGAATCCCGTTACTCAGCAGTGTTCACTTTATTACTATATTACGCTGCGGAAGACCCAATTATTAATGATTTTAGCTGTTAAGAAACGCATTTACGAAAATGAACGTAGGTTTTTATTTATTATAGTGTTTTTGTTACAGTTTTATAAACACAATAAGAGGCTCGAATTGGTGTTTTATAATTTTTCTTAGAGAAACCAGAATCCCGTTACTCAGCAGTGTTCACTTTAAAAACCGGAAGACCAAATAATTAACGATATTGCTGTTGAGAAACGCATTTACGAAAATTAACCTAGTTTTTTTTATTATAGTGTCACAGGTGCCTGGGGAACCTGTCCCTCGTTTGGGGTTTTAATTGTCTCAGCGGGGTGATTGGTTTGTTTTGTTTCACATGATTAGTTGGTTTGTTATTTAGTTTCCGTTTCCCCTCTTTTCGGCGCACGTCTTTGTTTTGCGGTTTAATACCCTACGTTACGTTGTTCGTTTGTTTCCCCCGTTCTGTTGGTGTCCTGTCACCAAGTTTTAATAAATTCAGGTTTGGATTTTATCCCGGTGTCTCCTGGACTCTCTCTTCCGCATTCAACCACCGCGCGGCGCTGCGTACTACTTCCACGCAGGTCGTGTTCGTGGGAGCGTTTCACTCCGTGGACCGACGTACGCTTTATTCCCTGCATAGTCGGTGCCCGGGAAGCGCTCACTAGGCGCGAGCGGCGTACGCCGTTTCCCGCGTAGCCGCCCTCCTTCCGGGGAAGAACGGACATCGCTAACAGAAAGACGTGCCTACCATCAGGAGTGTCCCGAGCACCAGGGGTCGCCCATCGCTGAGTCGGATTACCAGAGGCCGCCCGCTGACGAATCCGAGTACCAGGGACCGCCCACTGCCGAGTACGAGCACCAGGGACCGCCCGCTTATGTGTCTGTGCACCAGGGACCGGCCGCTGCATAGCCTGGGCACCGAGGGCCGCCCGTCGCCGTTTCTGTGCGTCACAGGCCGTTTGCCGCCGATCCCGAGCACCAGGGGCCACCCCATCGCCGACTGCAAGCACCAGGGTCCTCCCGCCGCCGACTCTGAGCACCTGGGGCGCTCTCCCCGCCTCGCCGCTAGTGGGCGCCGATTCGCGCCCCCGCAGCGAGATGTCGTGCTCCATGCCGTCAGCAGGGGGCACCCAGCATGCCTCACAACCAGAGGGACCTTCCCCCCCCCCTTTTTTTTTTCTGCGAGAACTGGTTATTGTTATTATTATGTTTTATTTTTGTTGGGTCGCTTTCCCTTTTTGCGCGACCCTTGGGGTGGGGGTATGTCACAGGTGCCTGGGGCACCTGTCCCTCGTTTGGGGTTTTAATTGTCTCAGCGGGGTGATTGGTTTGTTTTGTTTCACGTGATTAGTTGGTTTGTTATTTAGCTTCCGTTTCCCATCTTTTCGGCGCACGTCTTTGTTTTGCGGTTTAATACCCTACGTTACGTTGTTCGTTTGTTCCCCCGTTCTGTTGGTGTCCTGTCACCAAGTTTTAATAAATCCGGGTTTGGATTTTATCCCGGTGTCTCCTGGACTCTCTCTTCCGCGTTCAACCACGGTGCGGCGCTGCGTACTACTTCCACGCAGGTCGTGTTCGTGGGAGCGTTTCACTCCATGGACCGACGTACGCTTTATTCCCCGCGTAGTCGGTGCTCAGGAAGCGCTCACTAGGCGCGAGCGGCGTACGCCATTTCCCGCGTAGCCGCCCTCCTTCCGGGGAAGAACGGACATCGCTAACATATAGTGTGTTTGTTACTGTTTTATAAACATAATGCGACACATGATAATAACCTTACCGCTTTAATATCTATATATACCGATTTGACAAGCATATAAACATTTTGCCTCGTGTGCTACGTCTTTGTGGCGGTGCGGCACTCACAATCCTATGTTGCCGCTGCGGCATGTTTTGCGGCAGATGGGTCTGTTAAGTCGAAGGAGCATCCAGGCATGCATCCAGCCGCTGAGAGTTTTATTACGAGGGCGATGTGTGTGTGTTCTTCCGAACACACACACACACACACAAACACACACACACACACACACACACACACACGTACACACACACTTACGTGTGATTTACTGAGTTTGATTAGGTTGAGTGTGACGCGCATGAAGGACAGTGAGGGCGCGCTTCGGTTCACTGCCCTCCCCCCACCTGCAGCTTCACTCACTTCCCGTAAGCAAGACCATCTGTTGCCCTTTGGTCATTTGAACCGTGTGAGGTGTGAGGTACGAGGTACGAGGTACACATCACATGACCTGTTTGCTGGAGCTTGTCGCTGGATTTTTTGCAACATATTTTTAAAATTTCATTGAAAGGCCCTATTTTAATCGCACAGCTTGGTTTAGGCCTATCCCAATCATTCTGGAGTTTCCACGTTCTCCCCATCTGCGTGTGCATGTCCCCTCTAGGTTCTCCGGTTCCCTCCCACAGTCAAAAAAACATAGATAATTGGCTGCTCTTAATTGCCCCTATATAGTGAGTGAGTGTGTGCCCAGCGATACATTGGTGCCCTATCCCGGGTGTATCTGTCCAGCACCTGAAATCATCACCATAGCAACCACACTGACATGCCCTGAATCAAGCTGCGAGGTGCGTGTTTGACAGGTAGCTAAAGGTAGCTAAAGGTAGCTAAAATTGATAGATGCATGTGTTTAGGACGTCGCGTGTGACAAACCAATCAGCGCGTCACTCGCCGTTCCCTTTAAGAATCGGGTGACGCTCTGACTTTGGCGGGTTGCTATTTGAGCAGTGCGGCTACATGTAATCAATGCAATACTCTATGAGGTTTTCCATGTGAGTGTGAATAAAGAACCCACAGTAGGTCGTTTGAATAGCGTTCAATTTGTTTCAGTGTTGCGTGACGTTGGACGTTGATGATCCACCACCTAACATGGCTTGATTCAGGGTGTGTCGGTGTGTCATCGCTATGGTGAGGATGTGATTCATGGGTGTGTTCTGGGCGTGACGTGCGATGAACCAATCAACGTCTCCCTCGCCGTTGCCTATAAGAACCAGGTGGCACTCTGACTTCGGTGGGTTTCTATTTCAACGGCGCAGTGCACGTAATATAACTTTATAATGTTATTTCATTTCGCTTCTGTTTATTGTTGACGTAAGCATTTGCGTAGCTGCCGACTGGTGCACACTATGAGGTCCCATGTGCGCGGAACGCACCTGTGTTGATGATCCACCGCCTAACGAGATCTGGAGAGGTTGATTTGAGTCACCGGTGCACCTGGGTTCTCCAACATACCAAAAACGTACCTTAACACGCCCCATTTCGAGACGGCCACGCCCATCGGGGAGATATATTTACACTCAGGGTTGCTATTTAAACCACTCTTGGCGGGTTGTGAGGTATCAATGTTCATCGTGATGCGCTATGAGCAGGGTGGAGGATAGGGGCCATGGACTCCACTACAACTCTTAAGGGGTTTCGTGGTATCAAACACCAAGATGTGGAACCAAAATGTGTCGTGAAGTGGAACCTCCATGGATGTTGCAGCAGATGCTGCAGGATTTGGGGAATTTGGAGGTCACGTTAGCACCTCCAACTGAGCTCAGGTAGCTGCACCGTGGAAATGGCAATCCGCCAAAGTCAGAGTGCCTCCTGATTCTCAAAGGGAATGTCTAGTGACATGCTGATTGCTTATTGGTAATTTTGTTTCAATAGGACTGGCTCTGACCAATCAGAGATCTATGAATTAGCACGTCCGGATAAAGTCTGGTGGGTTCTAAACCAGTATGAGTACCGAGTTTGACTTTAGCAAGCAAGCGACGTGTTGACACAGTCACTCGGCTGCTCGACTCCCACCTTTAATTAAAGCTGAGTCGGTCCTTCCACTCAGCAGATCATTAATTCTGAGGGCGGCGCACCATGGGAAGTTGTTTACCCGAGCCGAGGCAGCGAGAATGTGAAGCAGGATGACCGCACGCTTTGGAACGCATGGAACATTGCTCGACCCGCTCACGCCCGAAAAAACGCGAAAATCTTCCTTAATCCTATACTAGGGTCAGGTCGGGTCAGAGGGTGGGGGGGGATTTTTCGGGGCTAGGTGGCGCCACTTTTATGGATGACATGCTTACTCTTTAGGACCCTGCAGAGGTTTATGTACTCTGTACAACCACCAATAAGCGGCTCAATGGGCTTTATTTTAGCTATCTATAGCTAACTTTAGCGAGCCGTCAAACACGCACGGCTTGATTCAGGCCGTGTCGTTGTGTCGTCACTATTGTGACGTCGTGATTCATGGGTGTGTTTTGGGCGTCACATGCGATGAACCAATCAGCGTGTCACTTGCCGTTACGTTTAGGAATCGGGTGCACTCTGACTTTGGTTGCTTTTTCAACGGCGCAGTTTGCAGGAAACATCATCACAAAGCTGGGCTAATATTACTTATGCTGGGAATGTGCTGGGAAGGGGCTAATATGATTTCATTCATTATCTTCCACTTAATCTGCTACTAGGGTTGTGGTGGACGGGTGGGGGGGGGAGTTGGGGTGGTTCCCCATGCCCATCCAAGGGAGAACATTTCGGGCGCTGGGCAGATACTTCCAGCTTCCAGGGTTTGTCGCGGGGCACACTCACTCACACCAACATATTATATAGGGGCAATTTAGAGCAGCCAATTGACATATTTAATTCGTCGCAATCTTCCTTAATCCTATACAATGGTCGGGTCGGGTCGCGGGGGATGTGGGGGGAACGTTTCGGGGCTAGGTGGCGGCACTTCTACGAATGACATCTTTAGTACCCTGCAGAGGTTTATATACTCTGTATGACCACCAATAAGCGACTCAAAGGGCTTTATTTTAGCTATCTTTAGTTATCTTTAGTTATCTTTAGTTATCTAGTTTAGTTATTTAGTTTAGTTAGTTATCTTTAGTTACCCGCAAGCCATCAGGCTACTAAACAAAATGAACAGTTAAAAACTCCCACACTCCCGCTTTTACTATGACACTTCACACCAGCCACTTTAAATTGTACACCAGTCACTTTAAATTGTATATATATATATTTTACGGCGCATGCATATGTAAATATTGTGTATTTCATTTTACTTTATGTTCTTGTAGAGTCTATATCCAGATGCCTCACCTCAAGAATTTCTATGTGCACATGTACCAACATGGAGCACAAATGACAAATAAACTTGAAACTTGAAACTTGAAACTTATCTTTAGCGAGCCGTCAAACGGCTGGAAACTCCACCCAAATAGGGATTCGAACCGGGCTAACGTGAAATAGCAATCCGCCAAAGTCAGACTGATTCTTAAAGAGAACAGCTAGGTCAATCAGTTCTAATGTTCTAATGGCCGTCCAGGGGAGAATGTTTGGGGCTAAGCAAATACACCCAAGACAGAGGGGCAATCTATCGCTGAGTAAATTATGACACACAAACACAATCTATATGGGGCAATTGGACTGTGAGAGGAAACACCCAGGCTAACACAGGGAGAACATAGACACTCCACCCAGATCGGGATTCAAACCTGGATCCCCAGCGCCCAGAGGAGAACATGCTAACGCCCACAATATGATCACATGTCTAATAACAGTAAATAGTTTTTCATTTAGAAATAAATAATAGTTGTTTTTAAGACCTAGCCTTCAGCAGAACGCAGAACTCTTACTCTTCCCGCTCCCACAGGTAGCTCGGCTTCGGAAATGCCGCATTACCCAAGATGGCAAAATCCAGTCTCGAACAACGTGCCAACGAAAATACTTTTGTGAAACCCCCTCCCCATCACACCCGCACATGAGCATTACTCATTAATCTCGCTGAGCTGGTATCTTTCCGCAGGGCCTGCTCGCGGGCAGAAACGCCGACATACTGCTCGTATAAATCTTCGGAACTTATCGGCTGGCATCAGTTTGCTGAAATCCACTTGATGAATTACGGATTTGTTTCTCGTATATTTAGAAAACGAGCCGGGGTTGTTTCAGGCTTCTATTAATATATGAAAAAACGTACGGCGGTTTATTGGTGCCCTGTTCTGGGCCAAAAACTTATTTACGTTCTGGGTTTCTGTGACAGCCACTGTGTCACTTCGTGTTTCCTTAAGAACCGGGTGCACTCTGACTTTGGCGGATTGCTATTTAAATGCCGTAGTTTGAGGGTAACGTCAATACAAGCCCTGGTCGAGAAGGGGCTAGTATCATTGTATCATTTATGGGGTCGTAGAGGCGGGTTCCCCATGCCCATCCAGGGAAGAACGTTTCGGACAAATGTGCCAATCGATCGCTTAAGAACCACGTGCACTCTGACTTTGGGCGATTGCTATTTAAACACCGCAGTTTGAGGGAAACGTCAATAGAAGCCCGGGGGTTCGAAAAGGTGCTAGTATCATTTATGGAGTCGTGGGGTGGGTGGGTTCCCCATGCCCATCCAGTGAAGAACGTTTTGGACGCTGGGCAGATGTGCCAATCGATCGCTTAAGTACCGGGTGCACTCTGACTTTGGTGGATTGCCATTTCAACGCCGCTGTTTGTGGGTAACGTGAATAGAAGCCCGGGTTGAGAAGGGGCTAGTATAATTCCTGGAGTTTCGGGGGGAGTGGGCTTAATCATGCATCATCTGCCCATCCTCCGAAACCCCCCCCCTCCCGTTTCCCCGCACGACCCTAGTAGAGTATTAAGTGGGAGAAGAATGAATGAATTAATGAATTTACCTTGAATACATTTTTTTTTGGACTCTGGAACCCAGAGAACACACACTCGGACACAGGGAGTTCATGGAAACTCCACCCAGAACCTGTATGTGCACCTGAATGTATCCGAACACACCACATTTTGTGATGTTAACCAACCGGAGGTAGATCTATTCACAAGCAGTGTTTATATTTATACTGCAATTATAGTGCGTCATCGCTTTTTAGCAGCCGGGGAAAAAATGCCGTTCTTTCTTTGTTTCCTCGAGGCTATTTCCCCCCTCGTTGATAGATCTATTCACATAATAAACCATAAACCTATGCTCGCCCTTCCTTAAAATTAAAGACCCAAGTTCTCAAAATGTGCTGACCACGGCACCTTCCGAGATCCCACAACGTTGATCCCAACGGAGACCCCATCAATTTTTCGACGGTATCCGGGCCGAAAGTTTCCAGGTCGGAAAAGCTCTGTGCGTAGGGTCACTTGTGAGCGCCTGACAGCCTGTGCTGTTTTCGTATTTTCGAAGGGGCGGTGCTATGTTTAATGACGTGCTTTTCAGGATGGGATTCGCTTCTTGGGAGGGGGGGATAGACCCCGGGGTTTTAAAAGGACTTCCCGACATATAGATACATATAAAATCCTGACAGATCTTCGGGCTTCGTATTTCGTATTTCTGACGTAGAACACCGTTAACAACAATGTTAACGTCGGCCAATTTAGTTTAATTTACCATCAATTAGACCAATTTACAATTTTACAATTTACAAATTTACAATTCTGATCACAAAAATGACACGTATTGCTTACTTGCCGCTTGGCCTTAAGGCTCAGGGTTGTGAGGAAGTTTCCTGCCAACGATGTGTTAATTTACGTGTAATTTAGCCACTTGGTTGCTATATGTTTACGCACGATAGTGCTAGCCACTCTTGGCTACCGATCACTTGTGTTGCCGTTTGGACACCTGCGCAAGATGTCTCACCATCTCTACAGGGTTGCCTAGCAACAGCTGTAATTGGTGGAGAGATTGGTTAGCACAATTGTGTGTAGGGAAACTTATATTTCGAAACTCATATAATTGCCCCTATGTAGTTTATATGTAGTTTATATGTAGTTAATATACCCTATCCTTGGTGTATCTACTCCGCATCCAAAATGTTCTCCTGTGGATGGACATGAGGAACCCCCCACCCCCTTGACCCTTCTAGAGGATTAAGCAGATTATAATGAAATAGACTTTATTATTGCCCCTATGTAGTTTATATGTGTCTATGTGAGTAAGTGTGTGCCTAGGAATTGGCACCCTGGGTGTATTTGCCTCGTGCCCGAAAAGTTCTACCCTGGAACCCCCCCCACCCCCATGACCCTATAATTTAAGACAATTAAATGAGCTGTATAATTGCCCCTATGTAGTTTATGTTTGTGTGAGTAAGTATGTGTCCTAGCGATAGATTGGGTGTATCTGTAGATTGGCAGATTGTAGATTGGCACTCTGTCCTGGGTGTATCTGCCCACCACCCAAAACGTTCTCCCCTGGTTGGACATGAGAACCCCCTCCACCCCTATGACCCTAGTAGAGGATTAAGCAGAAGACAATTAAATGAGCTGTATAATTGCCCCTATGTAGTGTAAATGTGTCCGTGTGAGTAGGTGTGTGCAGAGTGATAGATTGGCACTCTGTCCTAGGTGTATCTGACCACCACCCAAAATGTTCTCCCCTGGATGGCCATGAGAACCCCCTCCACCCCCTTGACCCTAGTGGAGGATTAAGCAGTAGATAATGAAATGAGATGTATAATTGCCCCTATGTAGTCAATATGTGTCTGTGTAAGTGAGTGTGTACCTAGCGACGAATTGGGTGTATCTGCCCCACGCCTGAAACGTTCAACCCTGGATGGGCACAGGGAGTCCCCCCCCACTCAATCTACAATCTGCCTGTACATGACCCTTCTAGAGAATTAAGCAGAAGATAATGAAATCAGATGTATAATTGCTCCTATGTGTGTCTGTGTAAGTAAGTGTGTGGTCAGAAACTTTTGAACGGTCTTGTTTATAGGAGGGGAAAACAAAGGAGTAAATAGAACCGATGATGAAGCGGACGCCAAAATAAAAGTTCAGGCCGGAGGCTAACATCGCCGATGATGTTTGTTTCCGGTTGCTAAATTAAAAATGAGATTTTTATTAAGGCATCTATAAAATGTGTTCTAAATAAATGAGCGATGATCAATTTGATCCTGGTTTGTTTTTCGAATGGCTTGAATAATGCGCTCATCGTGTCGCAGCTGCGTGCGACATTCAAACCACATTAATTGGACATTTAAAGGCGCGAAGACGGACTTGCTGCATAGCTGATAACTTCATAGGTTTTATTGACTTCTTAATCATTTTGGTGACAGGAACGCTGGAGGGCGGAACATCCTCCGATCGACTTGCCGAGAAAGCACTCGATCAGCGAAACTCCAGGATTATAGAACATCTGAAACAATAATGAGGCTGCCGTTAATTACATATATGTGTGCGATTGGTGAAATTAGTCGCCCATCTGAGAGAGAACGGCAGATACACCCAGAACGGGGCACCAATGT
Source organism: Corydoras sp. C115 (assembly GCA_019802505.1). NCBI lineage: Eukaryota > Metazoa > Chordata > Actinopteri > Siluriformes > Callichthyidae > Corydoras > Corydoras sp. C115. The sequence goes on from JAFMOC010000277.1 coordinate 473,892, forward strand.
ATCGCTAGGCACAAACTCACTCAAAAACTAAAACAAAAACTACATAGGGGCAATTGTACAAAGTGATCTTAATCCTTTAGAAGGGTCACGGGGGTGGGGGGGTTCTTTATGTCCATCCACAAGAGAACGTTTTGGGCGCTGGACAGATACACCCAGGGCAGAGTGCCAATCTATTGCTAGGCACACACTTACTGACACAGATACATAAACTACATTAGGGGCAATTAAACAGCTTATTTGATATCTTCTGCTTAATCCTCTAGAAGGGTCACGGGGGTGGGGGGTGGGTTCCTCATTCCCATCCAGGGTAAACATGGGGCACAGGGCAGATATACCCAGGGTGCTAATTACTAGGCACACACTTACTCACATAGACATATAAAAACTACATAGGGGCAATTATACTGCTCATTTCATTATCTTCTTCTTAATCCTCCACTAGGGTCATGGGAGGGGGGAGGTTCCACATGGCCATCCAGGGGAGAACGTTTCGGGCTCTGGGCAGATACACCCAGGACAGGGTGCCAATCTACCGCTAGGCACATGCTTACACAGACTACATAGGGGCAATTTCACAGCTCATTTCATTATCTTCTGCATAATCCTCTAGAAGGGTCATGGATGGGTGGAGGGGGTTCCCTGTACCCATCCAGGGGAGAATTTTCGGGCACTGGGCAGATATACCCAGGACAGGGTGCCAATCTATCGCTGGGTACATTCAAACACACAAACACAGGGGGGGTTGCATGCCCATCCAGGGGAGAACGTTTCGTGCGCTGGGTAGATCTATTGTTTGGCACATTCTCACTCACAGAGACAAACTATATGGGGCAATTTAAAGCATTCAATTGACCCTGAATCCATGTTTTTGGACAGTGGGAGGAAATCGGAGAACCCGGAGGAAACCCACCTGGACACGGGGAGAACATGGAAACTCCACCCACTCTCACTGCACAATCTGTACATGGGTTTCCTGCACTGCAACCCCTCCCCCGCTAAAGTCCCCTTGGTCCTCACTGCTCTAAAGGCCTTGGTCCTCACTGCTCGAAATTGCCCCTCTATGCTGTGTGTATGTGAGTGAGTGTTTGCCCAGTGAGAAATTAGCGCCCTGTCGTGGGTGTATCTACTAAGCGCCGAAAACTTTCTCCTCTAGATGGACATGAGGGGAACCCACCTTTCACCCCGTGACCCTAGTAGAGTATTAAGTGGAAGATAATGAATGAACTGGGAATGTGGGGATGGGGCAACATGGTGGCTTAATGCTTAGCATGTTCTCCTGTCAGTGCTGGGGATCCGGAGTCGAAATTCGATCCCCCCCCCCCCCCCCGTGTCCACATGGGTTTCCTCTGGGTTCACCGGTTTTCTCAAAAAAACATGTCCAAAAAACATGGATCCTAGGCAAAATGTAATGATCCAAATTGCCCCATAAAGTGTGTGAATTTCGATCCCCACATATAAACTAAATAGGGGCTGTGTGAGTGTGTGTGACCAGCGACAGATGGGCGTATCTACCCAGCGCCCGAAAGTTCTCCTCTGGATGGGCATGAGGAACCGGCCCGCGACTCAAATAGAGGATTAAGCGGGAGCTAACATAATGAGCCGAGATTATTAGGGGTGCGAATCTCTCAGTGTCTGGCGATTCGATTCGATTCCGATTTTTGAGGTCACGATTTGATCAGAATCGATTTTTTTCAGTTCAAATGGTCTTTAAATTTTGTTTAAATCATGTGATTGACAAGATGAAACAACAATGTAAACAAATAGAACATTTATTTAAAACAATACTTTCAGGTTCCTTCCTGAATCAAATCTTTTTGCTTCTTTTTATATTACTTTTTATAATTATATATTCTTTTTATAATTCTAAATATATTAATACCAAAGTTTACTATGGTGCATTAGCCTTTCATCCAAAATAAAATACAGACTTTGTAGTCAGAGTGCATTTAGATTTTGCAAATCTTTAAAACTTAACCTTAAAAAATAAAATCCATACTTCAGTCGTTTTAATTATATTGTAACAACCTTCACTACATTTTCAAAACGTAACCTTAAATATATTTTTCAACTTTTTAACTTCTGTTAGTTGAGGTTAATATCGCGCCAAACGGGCTCACACATTTGTCATATTTCCAAAGTACCTCGATTTTATTTTACACTTGTTGTGAACAGTTGTGTTCATGTCGAGCTCTCTCTCTCTATCTTCCTGGCTTTAAGAGCCAAACACCAGATTTTAACGCCGACGGGCATGAATAACATGCTAGCGAACTACAAAGGGAGCTGGTTAACAAGAGTGCTGTACGGTGGCTGAGCGGATCCGTAATGCGATATGCAGTACGCTCGGGAGGGGGCGGCAAAAAAATAAAACTTAAACACATTTTTTCAAAATGGATTCTTGGACATTTTGAATCGATTCCGAATTGTCTGGACTAAGAATCGCGATTCATTGAAGAATCGATTTTTTTCAGCACTCCTAGAGATTATATCTTGTTTAGGTTTGGGTTAATCTCAGGTTCTCTGTATGGACCACCTCGGATGAAGTGTTCTGAGCAATTTCGACGCACGTGTGGTTCTGAGGGGAGCAGGTGCAGTTTGATGGAGTTGCTGACTAATCAATTATTGACAAAGTGACTGTGCAGTAATGGCTGCTCTCACATTTAGCTTGAGGCAGGTGACGGGAAGCGGGATGTGAGCGAGAGAGAGAGAGAGAGAGAGAGCAAGAGAACGAGAGAGTTAATGGCAGGAAGTTAAAGAGATAAAAGAGACTGTGAAAGGGATTCATTTGTTTCCAGCACCCATCTGTCACTCACAGGAGAACCCAAAAAAAACCTCATAAGAGAACCCAAAAAGCTACCGTGAATGTTGCTATCTCACACACGTCGAACAGTCGATTTTCCAGCATTGTTTAAATAGCAACCCTGCGTGTGAATATATCTACATCGGGGCAATAATACAGCTCATTTCATCATCTTCTGCTTAATCCTCCACTAGGATCCTGGGTGGATGGGGGGGGGGGTTCCCTCTGCCCATCCAGGGGAGAACGTTTCAGGCGTGGAGCACATACACCCAATCTGTTGCTAGACACACACTTACTCACACAGACACACATAAACTATATAGGGGCAATTATACAGCTCATTTCATTAGCTTCTGCTCAATCCTCTAGAAGGGTAATGGGTGGGGTTCCCCGTACCCATCCAGGGGAGAATGTTTTGGGCGCTGGGCAGATACACCCAGGCTACAGTGCCAATCTATCTCTAGACACTCTTACTCACACAGACTCACATAAACTATATAGGGGCAATTTCACAGCTCATTTCATTATCTTCTGCTTGGTCCTCTAGAAGGGTAATGGGTGGGTGGGTTTGGGGGGTTCCCCGTGCCCATCCAGGGGAGAACATTTCGGCCGTGGAGCACATACACCCAATCTGTCGCTAGGCACACACTTAGTCACACAGACACACATTAACTATATAGGGGCAATTCCAGCTCATTTCATTATCTTCTGCTGAATCCTCTACTGGGGTCATGGGTTGGGGGGGTTCCCATGCCCATCCAGAGGAGAATGTTTCGGGCACTGGGCAGATACACCCAGGACAGGGCGCCAATCTATCTCTAGACACACAGACACACATAAACTATATAGGGGCAATCACAGCTCATTTCATTATCTTCTGCTGAATCCTCTACTGGACACGGTGGCTTAGTGGTTAGCACGTTCGCCTCTCAGCACTAGGGATTCCCGGTTCCATCTGGGTGGAGTTTCCATGTTCTCCCTGTGTCCGCGTGGGTTTCCTCCGGGTTCTCCGGTTTTCTCCCACAGTCCAAAAACATGGATCAAGTCAATTGATTTCTCCAAATTGCCCCCTATAGAGTGTGTTTGTGTGAGTGAGTGTGTGCCCAGCGATAGATTGGCGCCCTGTCCTGGGTGTATCTGCCCAGCGCCCGAGACGTCCTCCCCTAGATGAGCATGGGGAACCCCACCGCGACCCTAATAGAGGATAAAGTGGAAGATAATGAATGAATGAATGAATCCTCTACTGGGGTCATTGGTTGGGGGGTTCCCCGTGCCCATACAGGGGAGAATTTCCAAGCATGGGGCAGATGTGTGTGTTACCCTGTGCCCGAAATGTTCTCCCCTGGATGGGCATGGGGAACCACCCCACCACCACCCTTCACCAGCGACTTCTAGTATAGGATTAATTGGAGGTAAGCTGGCTGCTCTAAATTGCCCCTATATAACAAACCTGTGCGCGCCCAGTGATAGATTGGCACCCTGTCCTGGGTGTATCTGCCCAGCGCCTTAAACGTTCTTCCCTGGATGGGCATGTGGAACCGGGGGGGGGGAAACCCCCCACCATGACTCTAGTAGAGGCTTAAGTGGAAGATAATGAGATCACATAAGATGAGACCTTTAGTATCTGCATTGCATTGCCACTGCACCGTTGAAATAGCAATCCGCCAAAGTCAGAGTGCACCTCTATTGTTAAAACGGGACCCAAAATGTTCTCCCAGTCAATTTCATTTGTTTGTGGGCGTTTTTCTGTCCATATCGATTTATCTTATTGCTTGAGGTTGTTTTGTTTACAGTGTGAACCAAACCCCTTTCCCCTGCTCCGTTCGCAGTCGTGTACGTTTGCTGTAAGCTGCAGACTTTCAGGAAGCTAATGGTCAAGTTCTGGAAACAGCGGCTTCCTCAGGAGGAGTTTGTGTTCTTCTTCATCGATCTCTTCGGCGAGAGCGTGCGGAGTCGTCCTGCCAAACCGTGGGCTCGAGGGGATGCCGATGACCACGCCGCGAAGGAGGCTTTCAAAGTAAGATCGGACGGCAGCATATCTTGGGTTTAAGCTTGGGTTTACCCGCAGACAGAACCAAACCACGGGTTAAACACACAACTACGCATATTCTTACGTATGATTACGGGTAAAAAGTGGGTGTGGCTACAATATAGGGTGTCTTTAAGCCGTGGTCACATCAGTGGACGGGATTTAATTGTAACGGCGTAGATATTGCAACTTATTTGAAAAATACGGCTAAGGAATGGGACCAGAAATTAGCATGGATGGGTGTGTGGGGGTGTGCATTTGAACTGGCTAAAGCTATCTCCGTCTCTAACAAATTTCGTTGTCGCTCAAAAATTGGCTTGAGTTATTCCACTTTGAAATTTTTTTGTGCCCGATCATTCAGCGATTTCACATGACCAATCTGGCTAAAGTTACCTCCGATGTCAACAAATTTCGTTGCTGTAGCTCACAAATTGGCCGGGTTATTCCACTTTGAAAATCTAATTTTTTATTCTTAGGAAATAAACTAAGCCAAATTTAAAGAGTGATCAGAAGTGCACAAAAAGTGCGATCATTCTGCGATTTCACATGACCAATCTGGCTAAAGTTAACTCCAAATCCAACAAATTTCATTGTTGTAGCTTAAAAATTGGCCGCGTTACTCATAGGAAATAAACTGAGCCAACTTTAAAGAGTGATAAGGAGTGTATGAAGAGTTCGATCACTCTGCAATTTCACACAATCAGTTGAGCTATCTCTGACTCCAACAAATTTCGTTGTAGCTCAAAAATTGGCCGAGTTACTCCACTTTGAAAATTAAATTTCACCTATAGCACGGTGGCTTAGTGGTTAGCACGTTCTCCTCTCAGTGCTCTGGATCCCGGTTCGAATCCCAATCTGGGTGGAGTTTCCATGTTCTCTCCGTGCCCACATGGGTTTCCTCCAGGTTCTCTGGTTTCCTCCCACAGTCCAAAAACATGGATTCAAGGTGAATGAAATTATCTAAATTGCCCCATATAGCGTGTGTCTATGTGTATCTGTGTGCCCAATGTTAGAGTGGCAACTCGTTGTGGGTGTATCTGCCCAGCACCTGAAACGTTTTCCCCTGGATGGGTATGGGGAACCCCCCCCCCACCACCTATCCGCTTGGGTTTCCTCCGGGTTCTCCGATTTCCTCCCACAGTCCAGCTGTCCACAGCGTAATTGGTGTTCCTTACTCAAGGACACTTCAGTCAGATTAATTGATGGAACAGGGAATCGAACCCGGGTTCTCAGGTTGCAAGGCAGGTTCCTCACCCACAATCCTACGCCTGTCATGATCTCATGGAACCGATTAATACATTCAAATGGTACATTTTTCTTGTTTATTTTACAGACTGTAAAGATTCTGACCTACAGAGAACCTCAAAACGTAGAATACAAACAGTTCGTAGCGAGGCTAACAAAGGATGCTAAGCAGATGTACAACTTTACCATGGATGACTCGTTGGTAAGTTTTTCAGACTTGAGTTTTACCATGTTCTTTACAAAGAAGGGGAACATTGTTCCCTTGAATTCCATTTCAATTGCAGCACTTGGGGTTATATTGTAACAATCTTTAGCGAGCCAACAACTGCGCACCACGTAGCTTGATTTACGATATGTTGGTGCGGTGGGTTGCTATTTCAATGGCGCAATTTTTTTTTTGATGTAGCGTAATCTAATTTCCTTTTGCATTAAGTTTGCATAAAGTTCCAAGTATGTGGCAAAAGCTGGGGGTGGACATGCCTATGTGGACAATTTGCCGGCACCGACGTCTGACTGTTGACGTCTGACTGTTGAAGTCTGACTGTTGACGTCTGACTGTTGACATCTGTTAGCTAACTACAACCACGCATTTAAGGCGTGTTGGTGTGTCGTTGCTATCGTGACAACGTAATTTATGGGTGTGTTTTGGGCGTCGAGTGCGATGAACCAATCAGCACGTCACTAGGCGTTGCCTTTAAGAACCAGGTGGCGCTTTGACTTTGGTGGATTGCTATTTCAATGGCGCAATTTTGTGTAATGTTATTTCATATTCTGTTTATTGCTAACGTAAACAATAAGGTTTGACGTGTTTGTGCACCGCTACGTGTCCCATGTGCGCGGATCCACCACTGTGCTGTGTTGATGATCCACCACCTAACGAGATAGCGACTCATGTCTGACTGTCGACGTCTGGAGAGGTTGTTTTCAGTCGGCGGGGCGTCTGGGCTTCCCGTCGCCGAGATGGACACGCCTCATTTTGAGACGGCCACGCCCATCGGGGAGCTATATTCACACGCAGTGTTGCTATTTAAACGATGTTAACTAGGATAGTGATCATGTGGTCATGTGATCCTGAACATACAAATCTGCAGACTGTGTGTGAGTTCCACATCGCTCTGCTGGGATGGTTTGATGGAATGCATTTTCGAATTTGCCTATAAATACACAACGGGAGAACCGAAACTCTGCAAAACCAGGGCCTTTAATGTAGAACACCGCAGCACTGCCTCCGAAAGGAGCAGCTACAGAGGAAGCAACGACTGGGGGATTAAAAGGGAGATTTCTATAGCAACAAAAGACAGCTCTCCAGCAGCTGCCGCATTCTGAGAACTAGAACTCTATTGGTAGAACGTACACCAGCCTCAGCTCCATCCGTAAAACTGCATGCAGTACGTAATATACAAAAAACTAAAGTTGCTAGGTTACAATATGGGGTACCTGCCTAAAATAATAATTTTAGACTCTATTTATGCTTTATTTTATCTCTAGCTAGCCATCAACTGGGTTCCGCCAAGTTCGCGTATCAATGTGTCTTGGCGTCACGGGCGATAAACCAATCAGCGTGTCGCTTGCTGTTCCCTTTAAGACCATGGCACAATCTGACTCTGGCGGGTTGCTATTTGAGCGGTGCAGCTAGCCAGACGCAATGCGCTGTTCCATGAGGTTCTCCAGTGTACTGCGATGGGACCGAATGAGGACCGGAGGGGCTTCTGTGTGGGTTTCCTCCAGGTTCTCCGTTTTCCTCACACAGTCCTAAAACATGGACTCAAGGAGAGTTGGCTGCTCTAAATTGCCCCATATAATGTATGTATGTCTGTGTGAGTGAGTGAGTGCCCAGCGATGGATTGGCGCCCTCTCATGTGTGTATCTGGATAGAGTTTCCATGTTCTCCCCGTGTCCGCGTGGATTTCCTCCGGGTTCTCCGCTTTCCTGCCACAGTCTAAAAACATAGATTCAAGGTGAATTGGTCGTTTTAAATTGCCCCCTGGATGGAGTTTCCATGTTCTCTCCATGTCTGCGCAGGTTTACTTCGGGTTCTCCACTTTCCTCCCTTAAAAAAACATGGATTCATGGTCGTTTTAAATTGCCCCATATAGTTTCTGTGTGTGTGTGTGTGTGTGTGTGCGTGAGTGACTGAGTGAGTGAATGGTTTGGCGCCCTGTCCTGGGTGTATCTGGGTGGAGTTTCCAATTTTCTTCATGTGTCCGCATGGGTTCTCCACTTTCCTCCCACAGTCTTAAAACATGTATTCAATATTCAAGGTGAACTGGCTGCTCTAAATTGCCCCTACCAATTTGGCCCCATATATGTTCTGTGTATTTTTTTGAGCGAGTCTACGCCCAGCGATCGATTTGGCATCCTGTCCTAGCACCCGAAACGTCTCCCCTGGATGGGCATGGGGAACCACCCCCTCCCCCAACCACTCTCGACAATAGTAGAGGATCATGGGAATAATAATGAGGTGAGATATAAGTTTAAGGTCATATTGTTCCCCCCCCCCCTTTTTTTATTCAGCCGCTTTGAAAACAGGCAGTAATTTTGGGAGCCACTTTGCTCCTATCCCGTCATTTGAATTTATATGTATATATAATCTGGGACTCTGGAATTTCTCAGTGTTCTTATTCATATCACGCTTTGGAACATTTACACGAATACTTTCACGAGTGTACGTGGGCGTGTAGGGCCGTGGGCACGCCGGGAAAAATCGATGTGCTGGCCTCGTACAGTAGCGCCGAAAGTTCCACCGGAAGCCCCGAGTACAGTTTATATATAGAGCTTAAATCGATACAAACTGAACACGAAAAGCGCTGACTCAGGGCTGATACAGCTTCATCGCTCTGATATTAATCCACATGTGTCCTTCATTTCGCTCGCCTTATTCCTGTTCATCAGCAGTTTAAATAGCAAAGCTGCGTGTGAATATATCTTCCTCGATGGGCTTGGCTGTCTTGGAATGGGGTGGTCCGGGTACATTTCTGTTGGAAAACCCAGACGCTGACTGAAACCAACCTCTCCAGAGGTCGACAGTCAGGCGTCGGGCGCTATCTCGTTGTCCGCGCGTGCCACTTTTATGCCAACAATAAACAGAAGATGAAATAAAATAACATTACGCTACATCAACACAGAATTGCACCGTTGAAATAGCAACCCACCTGGTCACCTGCTTCTTAAAGGGAACGGCCAGTGACACACTGATTGGTTCGCACACAATGCGCAAAACACACCCATAAATCACGTCGTCAGGATAGCAACGACACACTGATGCCCTGAATCAAGCTGCGAGTTGTGTGGTTTAAATAGCAATGCTGCATATGAATATATCTAGTCGATGGCCATAGTGTAAAGCTCTCAAAACTACCTCTCCAGACGTTGGTGGCTATCTCGTTAGGTGATGGATCATCAACACAAGTGCATGTCCAACGCCACTAAACACTAACATTATGCTACATCAACACTAAATTGCACTGTTGAAATAGCAACCCTCCAAAGTCAGAGCATCACCTGGTTCTTAAAGGGAATGGCAAGTGACACATTGATTGGTTTATTGTACGTGACGACCGAAACACACTCATCAATCACGTTGTCACCATAGCAACGACACACCGACATGCCCTGAATCAAGCGTCGAGGTGCACCGCCGACTGAAAATAACAATCAGGTGTCGGTCGCTACCTCGTTATGTGGTGGATCATCAACACAGGAGCGTTATGCACTCATGGGACACAGCAGTGCACAAACTCATAGTGCGTCAGTCGGCAGCTGCGCAAACATTTACGTCAACAATAAACAGAATACAAAATGAAATAACGTTATGCTACATCAACACAAAATTGCACCATTGAAATAGCGACCAGCCAAAGTCAGAGCACCAACTGGTTCTTACAGGGAACGGCGAGTGACTTGCTGATTGTTTAATCGCAAGTGACGCCCAAAACACACCCATCAATCACGACCGACCCACCGACACGGCCTGAATCAAGCTGCGAGGTGCACGGTTTAAATAGCAACGCTGCATGTGAATATGTCTCCCCTGATTGGCATGGCCGTCTCGGAATGAGGCGTGTTCAGGTAAGTTTCAGGCGTATCGCCTTCTTGTCTACAGTCAGACGTGGGTCGCTATATCGTGGATCATCAACACATGCACGTGTCCAATGCCACTGAACGCTACTATTATGCTACATCAACACAAAATTGCGCCGTTGAAATAGCAACCCGCCAAAGTCAGAGTGCCATCTGGTTCTTAAAGGGAACGGCGAGTGACACGCTGATTGGTTCATCGCACATGACGCCCAAAACACACCAATGAATCATGTCGTCACCATAGCAATGACAGGAATGAATCGAAATGACGACAGACTGATTAAATTGCTCGCGGAGAAGGAGAAGGATGTGGAGGAGGAGAGGGTTAGACCGTCGTAAATAATAAAACTGATATCTGTGTAAGGATCTCATCTCGTCTCATCTCATCACGGTGGTGGGGGTGTTGGGGGGTGTTGGGGGGGTTCCCTATGCCCATCCAGAGGAGAACGTGTTGGGCGCTGCACAGATACACCCATGACAAGGTGCAAGTCCATCACTGGCTATGTCTATTACAGACATACATACTATATAGGGAGCAATTTAGATCAGGGGCAATTTGGAACTTTCAATTCACCTTGAATCCATGTTTTTGGACTGTGGGAGGAAGACGGAGAACCCGGAGGAAACCCATGTGGGCACTGGGTGGAGTGTCCGTGTTCTCCCCGTGTCGGCATGGTTCTCCACTGGATGGGCATGATGAAATAAGAGAATTAAGTGGGCCAATAACAGTCCAACAACATGAATTCAAGGTAAATTGGCTGCTCTAAATTGCCCCTATGTACCTTCAGGAGGTTACGTGGGATTTATTACAGTGTGTGATGCGTCCTCTCTGCAGATGAACCTGATCGCGGGAGGTTTTCACGATGGAGTGCTGCTCTACTCCCAAGCTCTGAACGAGACGATGAACGAGGCGGGACAGAAACCCCCAGGAAACACGGTCACCAGGACGATGTGGAACCGGACTTTCCACGGTCAGTCTCTTATAGTCTCATAACGGTTGAATTCCCAGAACGAGGCTCTCTGAATTTGGTGGGTTGTTATTTGACAGGTGCAGCAACCAGGACTCAATGCGCTGCTTTGTGAGGTTCTCCATGTGAGTGTGAATGGAGAACCCACAGTATAGTGTAGACCAGGGGTGCCCACACTTTTCTGGTCCGAGATCTATTTTTCCATTGGACAGGTCATCGAGATCTACCGGGGTCAATCTCTATTTTTTAGGCTTTTATATTGAAACCTGTATACACACCATGTTAGTATTGTCGATTCTGTTAGAAGTGCTCTTTTATTAAACTGGGTTCCCCATGCCCATCCAGGGGAGAACGTTTCGGGCGCTGGGCAGATACACCCAGGACAGGGCGCCAATCTATCACTGGGCACACACTCACTCACACATACACACTCTATATGAGGCAATTTGGAGAATTCAATTGACCTTGATCCATGTTTTTGGACTGTGGGAAGAAACCGGAGAACCCGGAGGAAAGCCATGTGGACACAGGGAGAACATGGAAACTCCACCCAGATTGAGATTCGAACTGGGAATCCCTAGTGCTGAGAGGAGAACATGCCAACCACTAAGGCACTGTGCTGCCCCCAAACAAAACATGAACATTAATAAAAGCAAATGATTTCGAGTTTTACATTGTAAAAATATATTACCCCCCCCCACTCTAAATGAAAGTGGAACATTTTAGTTCTTTTTGAGCTTCACTTGTCCTTCACTCATCTTGTCAGTCAAAGTGTAAAAACACAAACAGAAACTGTCTAATGTAGGTGATTCGCGAGGCAGTGCTTCGGATTTAGGCACGGAGGCGTGGCCACGTGCCGATTTTGGTAACAGTGAGAGAGACGGGGGAGGGGGGTAGAACGATAGAGATCGCGATTTAGAATGAATCACGTTGTGTGTGAATGTGTGTGTGTGTGTATAAGCGCTTCCGATACTGTGCTGTAAAAAAAAGCGCTGATACGTGAGAAACGCTTTTTTTTCTCAAACCTCCATCGCGATCGACCTGACACCCCTTTGACGTATTGAGCACCTCTGGTGTAGACTATGGATCTGTGTTCTCTGTACAAATGCAGTCAGATTTAATAGCGTTCAGTTCGTTTCAGTGTTCCGTGGCGTTGGACACGCGTCTGACTTGATGATCCACCACCTAACTAATCTGACTGTCGACGTCTGGAGAGGTTGTTTTCAGTCTGCTGGGTGTCTGGGTTTTCCGTTGCTAAGATGGTGACATGCCAGAAATGTAGCTGAACACGCTTCATTTCGAGACGGCTACGCCCATCTGGAGAGATATATTCACACGCAGCATTGCTATTTAAACCACGCACTTTGCAGCTTGATTTAGGGTGTGTCGGTGTGTCGTTGCTATGGTGACGACATGATTCATGGGTGTGTTTTGGGCATCACGTGCGATAAACCTATTAGCGTGTCACTTGCGGTTCCCTGGCGCTCTGACTTTGGCGTGTTGCTATTTCAACGGCACAATTTTGTGTTGATGTAGCATAATGTTAGCATTTGGTGTTGATGATCCACCACCTGTGTTGATGATCCACCACCTAACAAGACAGCGACCGACGTCTGACTGTCAACGTCTGGAGAGGTCGTTTTTAGTTGGCGGTGCACCTCGCAGCTTGATTCAGGTCGTGTCGGTGTGTCGTTGCTATGGTGACGACGTGATTCATGGGTGTGTTTTGGGCGTCACGTGCGATGAACCAATCAGCGTGTCCCTTGCCGTTCCCTTTAAAAAACAGATGGCGCTCTGACTTTGGCGGGTTGCTATTTGAGTGGTGCAGGTACCTGGACTCAACTTGTTGCTCCGTGAGGTTCTCCATGTGAGTGTGAATGGAGAACCCACAGTATAGTGTAGACCAGGGGTGCTCAATAAGTCGATCAGGTGTCAGGTCGATCGTGATGGAGGTTTGAGAAAAAAAAGCGTTTATCACGTATCAGCGCTTTTTTTACAGCACAGTATCGGAAGCGCTTATACACACACACACTCACACACAACGTGATTCATTCTAAATCGCGATCTCTATCGTTCTGCCCCCCGTCTCTCTTGCTGTTACCAAAATCGGCACGTGGCCACGCCTCCGTGCCTAAATCCAAAGCACTGCCTCGCGAATCACCTACATTAGACAGTTTCTGTTTGTGTTTTTACACTTTGACTGACAAGGTGAGTGAAGGACGAGTGAAGCTCAAAAAGAACTAAAATGTTCCATTTTCATTTAGTGTGTGTGGGGGGGGGGTAATATATTTTTACAATGTAAAACTCGAAATCATTTGCTTTTATTAATGTTCTGTTTGGGGGCAGCACAGTGGCTTAGTGGTTGGCATGTTCTCCTCTCAGCACTAGGGATTCCCAGTTCGAATCTCAATTTGGGGGGAGTTGCCATGTTCTCCCCGTGTCCACGTGGCTTTCCTCCGGGTTCTCCGGTTTCTTCCCACAGTCCAAAAACATGGATCAAGGTCAATTGAATTCTCCAAATTGCCCCATATAGAGTGTGTATGTGTAAGTGAGTGGGTGCCCAGTGATAGATTGGTGCCCTGTCCTGGTTTATCTGCCCAGCGCCCGAAACGTTCTCCCCTGGATGGGCATGGGGAACCCAGTTTTTTTCCGTGCTATTTGCTGGAATGTGTTTAATAAAAGAGCACTCCCAACAGATTCGACAATACTAACATGATGTGTGTATACAGGTTTCAATATAAAAGCCTAAAAAATAGAGATTGACCCCGGTAGATCTCGATGACCTGTCCAATGGAAAAATAGATCTCGGGCCAGAAAAGTGTGGGCACCCCTGGTGTAGACTATGGAGCTATCTGCGTTCAGTAGCGGATTTAATAGTGTTCAGTTCATCTCATCATTCAGTTGCGTTGGACACCGCCTGTGTTGATGATCCACCGTCTAACGAGATAGCGACCGAATGACCAAAGACATGGATTCAAGGTAAATTGGATGCTTCAAATTACCCCATTTAAAGTGAATGTGGTGGACAATGGACTGGCGCACTGGACAAAGTGGTCCAAACTTGTGACTGGTACTGTGTGTGTGTGTGTGTGTGTGTGTGTGTGTGTCTGTGAGAGAGAGAGAGAAAGAGAGCGAGAGTGTGTGTGTATGTGTATGTGTGTGTGTGTGTTTTGGGGTCTTTTCTGGGTCCTCCAGTTTTATTCCCTCAGTCCAAAAACATGGATTCAAGGTAAATTGAATGCTCCAAATTGGCCCATATTCTGTCCTGGGTGTATCTGCCTGCTCTGGATGGGCATGGAGATCCTACCCCCCCCCCACCACTGCTGTGTTCGATCGACACACTACACCACGCCACCGCCATGTCAGTATCACTGCAGTACTGAGAGTCATCCGCTACCCTAATACCTCCTCTCTGGGGGTCTTTTTCATCAGAGGACAGGTACTGTTTTGACTGTTGCTCTGTGTGCATGTGTGTCAGTGGCGGCTGGTCCATAGGGGCGCTGGGGCGCCACCCCATTAAAATTGTTCATATATTAAACTGAATTAATTATGAACTGCAAAATAGTTAATGAGAAATGTGTGTATTTGTACTGTGTGTCTAATAGACATGTTAGGATTTATTAAAAGAATAAATAAATACATGTAATTGCTCCCATTGTGCACACTTCCTATGTGGGGGCGGTTTAATGAGTGTGTATGTGGGAACACAAACTTTTGGCAAGCATGTGATCTGAGGCTGATTTCTAATTGGTTATTTAAGGTTTTTCCACAGTCCGCAGCGGGCTGTGTCCCGGACACACCCATTCTACTGCATCACTATTGGTAGTGTGTTACTACTGGTTAATTTTATTTAGGCATCGTGTGATTGGACAATTCCCGAATCGACTCATTTACTCAGGGGAGAACGTTTCGGGCGCTGGGCAGATACACCCAGGACAGGGGGGAAATCTATCACTGGGAACACACTCACACAAACACACTCTATTTGGCAATTTGGAGAATTCAATTAACCTTGATTCGTGTTTTTGAATCAAGGAAACTGGAAACTGGAGAACCCAGACAAACGGACATGGGGAGAACATGGAAACCGGGAATCCCTAGTGCTGAGAGGAGAACCACTAAGCCACCGTGTCGCCCTAGCTTGGACTAGATTGTCCCAATTTAAAAATACAGCAGCAGGCACGTGATCAGGACGGGCTGAATGCATCGGCCATGTTGTAATTAGAGCAAACACTAATCACAGAGATGACCGACTTTAACAGAAATATTAATGAGAAATTTGCAGGTCAGAAGGAAAGAATGGCAAAATTCCTGTTTAAATAAAGCTATTTTTGAAGATTGATTTTTTGTTTGTTTGAAATTTTTCAAGGCGGCACGGTGGCTTAATGGTTAGCACGTTCGCCTCTCAGGGCTAGGGATTCCCGGTTCAAATCCCCATCTGGGTGGAGTTTCCATGTTCTCCCCGTGTCCGCGTGGGTTTCCTCCGGGTTCTCCGGTTTCTCCCACAGTCCAAAACATGGATTGAGTCAATTGAGTTCTTCAAATTCCCCCATATACAGTGTGTATGTGTGAGTGAGTGTGTGCCCAGCGATAGATTGGCGCCCTGTCCTGGGTGTATCTGCCCAGCGCTCAAAACGTTCTACCCTGGGGAACCCCACCGCGACCCATATATATATAAACAGACGGACTATATATATATATATATATATATATATATATATATATATATATATATCATCATCATCGACGCATTGTGACACCTGAGGTGGAGCAGTTGCTCATGTGTTTGTGTGTGCGTAGTTGGTGTTATTCATCCTTTAATCATTACACAGTGCTCACAGTACACAGGACATGGCCTTTACGATTCGGGTGGCTGGACATGTTAGGTTGATGGCGTATTTCAGAGGTTCCACAGTGCATTTATAAATGTAACGCGCGTCTAATTTTGCACTGGGGCAGCACTGTGGTGTAGTGGTTAGCATGTTCTCCTCGGCGCTGGGGATCCAGGTTCGAATCCTGATCTGGCTCAAGTTTCCATGTTCTTACCGTGTCCATGAATGATCTAATTTGCCCTATATAGTGTGTCTGTGAGTGTCTGTGTGTGTGTGTGCCCAGTGTTGGATTGGCGCCCTGTCCTGGGTGTATCTGCCCAGTGCCCGAAATGTTCTCCCCTGGATGGCCATGCTGATACCAACCCCCAGCCCGCGACCCTAGTAGTGGATTACACGGTGAATAATAAAAATAATAAAAACTTGTTGCAATGGTAACCACCATTCGGCAGAAACAATCTGGGTGGAGTTTCCATGTTCTCCCCGTGTCCGTATGGGTTTCCTCTGGGATCTCCAGTTTCCTCCCACAGTCCAAAAACATGAATTTGAGGTAGATTAAATGCTTAAAATTGCCCTGTACAGTGTGTGTGTGTGTTTGTGTGAGTGAGGAAAGATTGGCACCCAGATTCTTTCCTTTATGGGCAGGAGGAACCCCCTCCCCTCGAGAGAGAGCTATGCATCAGATGGCACATCATTCTCGTTGCTATGGTAACCACCATTCGTGTACTGGTTACCCTCCACTTTATATTTGTGATGATGATTTGTGATGATGTGATTTTCATTCGTGTTTCAGACGAAAATAAATTAACGTTATGCTACATCAACACAAAATTGCACCGTTGAAATAGCAACCCGCCAAAGTCAGAGTGCCACCTGGTTCTTAAAGGGAACGGAGAGTGACACGCTGATTGGTTTATCGCATGTGACGGCCAAAACACACCCATCAATGACGTTGTCATGTCGTCATGTCTTTGAGTCCTGGTAGCTGCACCGCTCAACTAACAACCCGCCAAATTCAGAGCGCCACCTGGTTCTTAAAGGGAACGGAGAATGACAAGCTGATTGGTTCATCGCACGTGACGCCCGAAACACACCCATGAATCACGTCGTCACGATAGCAACGCAGTAAATCAAGCTACCTAGTGCGCGGTTGACAGCTTATCTGGACCTGTTCCTCTCTGGAGGCGTGTTTAGCGTAGAACATTTAATAAAGACCCGTAGTGACTCGACACAATTATCTAATGGTTGAGTTCCACTGGGAGTAATGAAATCGAACCCTCTTTACTTTAAGTGCTCATACTCTGTAATGCTTTCTCTCGCTCTCTCTATCTCTCTCACTTACTCATCACATGACTGATAAATCAATTAAGCGTAAATCAAGATATTAACAACAGCAAACGTTGGCGTTCCTTAGGTTCTGCGCTGGATTTTCAATTAAGTTTAGTGTTGTAAACGCTCTCTCTCTCGCCCTCTCGCGCGCACTCTCTCTTGTGCCTCCATCCTGCCTCTAATATTACCTCGCAGTTCTCCAGATAATTGAAATGGTGGATGGATACAGCCGTAAACTCCAAACAAACACTACAATAAGGTGTGAAGTGATTTATTTTATTTATTTATTAATTGGGGCAATTGGGGTTTGGCCCAAGGGTACTTCAGCCAGTACTGGAGTAGGAACTGGGAATCAAACCGGGGGATCTTTAGTTCACAAGAATCGTACAGCGCCCGAAACCTTCTCCCCGGATGGGCATTAGAACCCCCATCTACCCCCCTTTCCTTAATAGAGAATTAAGCTGAAAATAATGAATGAATGAACTAGAAATGTTGGGGTGCGGCAACACAGTGGCTCAGTGGTTTGCATACTATATAGTGAGTGTGTGCTCAATGATGTATTGCTGTATCTGCCCAGTGCTCCAAATGTTCCCTCCTTGTTGCGGGTTCTCCAGTTTCCTCCCACGGCCCAAAAACATGGATTCCAGATGAATCCGCTGTAAATTGCCCCTATATAGTGTGAGTGAGTAAGTGCCCAGACCCTTTCATTCATTCATTCATTCATTCATTATCTTCCGCTTTATCCTCTATTAGGGTCACGGTGGGGTTCCCCATGCTCATCCAGGGGAGAACGTCTTGGGCGCTGGGCAGATACACCCAGGACAGGGCGCCAATCTATCGCTGGGCACACACTCACTCACACAAACACAATCTATATGGGGCAATTTGGAGAACTCAATTGACTTGAGCTATGTTTTTGGACTGTGGGAGGAAGCCAGAGAACATGGAAACTCCACCCAGATGGGGATTCGAACCGGGAATCCCTAGTGCTGAGAGGCGAACGTGGGGGGACCCTTTCATGAATGACCCTTTCATTCATTCATTCATTATCTTCTGCTTTATCCTCTACTAGGGTCGCGGGGGGGGTTCCCCTTGCCCATCCAGGGGAGAATGTTTCGGGCACTGGGCAAATACACCCAGGACAGGGCGGCAATCTATCGCTGGGCACACACTCACTCACACAAACACACACACAGACACACTCTATATGGGGCAATTTGGAGAATTCATTTGAGCTTGAATCCATGTTTTTGGACCGTGGGAGGAAACTGGAGAACCCAGAGGAAACCCACAAGGACACGGGGAGAACATGGAAACTCCACCCAGATTGGGATTCGAACCGGGAATCCGTAGCACTGAGAGGAGAACATGCCATCCACTAAGTCACCGTGCCACTCCCCCGAAAAATGTCTATTGATATTTCTAAGCAGGTTCTAAGCACACTCACTGTGTTTTGGGAAATTCCATCCATCCAACCATTATCTTCCGCTTGATCCTATATTAGGGTCCATCCAGGGGAGAACATTTCAGGCACTGGGCAGATACACCCAGGACAGGGCGCAAATCTATCGCTGGGCAGACACTCACTCAGACACACACACAAACACACTCTATATGGCAATTTGGAGAACTCAATTGACTTGATCCATGTTTTTGCACTGTGGGAGGAAACAAGGGAACCTGAAGGAAACCCACTCGGACATGGGGAGAACATGGAAACTCCACCCAGATGGCGATTCGAACCGGGAATCCCTAGCGCTGAGAGGAGAACATGCTAACCACTAAGCCACCGTGCCGCTTCCCCGAAAAATGTCTGTTGATAATTCTTAGCAGGTTCTAAGCTCACTGTGTTTTAGGAAATTCGTTTAATTAATTAATTTATTTATTTATTATTAATTATTTTTAGCTGATTTACCGAAAAGAAATAAATCTGGCTGCGTTAGATCGAAAATTCCTTGGCTGCCGGTCAACGTGATGTTTTCATTTCCCTGGGGAGGCTCTGGTTTGATTCATACTCCGTTGCGACACAGTCACTCTGGCTGAACTCTCCGTTTTGCCTCGTTCCCCCGCTTTGCCGGCTCGTCCCGGTGGATACATTTCACAACCCCCTTTAACGAGGTGTGGGCAAGTGGAGGATCTTGTAACCATGAACCGCCTCCAGCCTTCACCCTGTACCCTTCACACACACACACTCAAATTACAGCTGAGAGAAAGAATCTGATCGCAGATTGCAGACAGCAGTCAGGCGTCATTTACTCTTTAATAAACCGGTCGCCAGCTGAGGCCGATGTTCAACGCTTCCTGTGAGGGAAGCTCCCTTCCTGTGATTGGACCTTTGTCTCCGGATCATTGTGCTCTCAGGGCGTTTTTGGGGGAACATGATGTTCGTAATTATTAGCAATATTGTTATCGTTATGGGCGGCACGGTGGCTTAGTGGTTAGCACGTTCGCCTCTCAGCGCTAGGGATTCCCGGTTCGAATCCCCATCTGGGTGGAGTTTCCATGTTCTCCCCGTGTCCGCGTGGGTTTCCTCCGGGTTCTCCGGTTTCCTCCCACAGTCCAAAAACATGGATCAAGTTAATTGAGTTCTCTAAATTGCCCCATATAGAGTGTGTTTGAGTGTGTGAGTGTGTACCCAGCGATGGATTGGCGCCCTGTCCTGGGTCTATCTGCCCAGCGCCCGAGACGTTCTCCCCTGGATGGGCATGGGGAACCCCACCGCGACCCTAATAGAGGATAAAGCGGGAGATAATGAATGAATGAATGTTATCGTTATTATATCTCCTCCACTAGGGTCGGGGGGGGGGGGGGGGGGGGGGGGGTTCCTCATGCCCATCCAGTGGAGAACGTTTCGGGCACTAGCAAGGTACATCCAGACCAGAGCGCCGATCTATCAACACTAAATAGGGGCAATGTAGATGGGGCAATTGCCCGGTGATAGATTGGCGCCCTGTCGGGGTGGCGACCGGTGGGGCGGTTCCTCATGCCCAACCAGTGTAGAACATTTCGGGTGCTGGAAATGTGTATATATATATTCCCCATGCCTATCTAGGGGAGAACGTTTCGGGCGCTGGGCAGATACACCCAGGACAGGGCGCCAATCTATCGCTGGGCACACTCACACAGACACATACACACTTTATATGGGGCAATTTGGAGAACTCAATTGACTTGATCCATGTTTTTGGAATGTGGGAGGAAACCGGAGAACCCGGAGGAAACCCACGCGGACATGGGGAGAACATGGAAACTCCACCCAGATGGCGATTCGAACTGGGAATCCCTAATGCTGAGAGGAATGTTATAATTGCTGGAATGTTTTTAATTGTTATTATATATAACCGATCGGTTTTATATATATCGGGGTGTATTCAACAAAGGATTTTCATAGTCGAATCTGATTCGTCAGATTTTCCCTATAGTCGACTGATAGTCAAATCAGTTAAAATTTCACCACAAGATGGCGCTATAAGCGTAGTTTTTAAAAAATATTTTTTTAAATATTTTACTTGTTTTTCTAGAGCACCGTAAATGGGATCCCCGTTCTGGACTTTTTTCCACTTCAAAGGAAAAACCTAAAAAAAAGCTAAAAAACTAAAAATTTGTATGATTTTATTTGACAAAAGGCTATATAACGAAAACAAAGACATTTCATGTAAAAACTAATGCTTAGCAGCAGCCATGGGCACCCCCATGTGGTCAAAATGGTACATTCGACTATGAGGTTCATAGTCGACTACGGCTCTCCGAATCGAATCACTGAATCAGCGAATATTGCAGCTCACCCCTATATATATATATATATATATATATATATATATATATATATATATATATATATATATGCACTATATAGGGGAAATTTAGATGGGTATCCGGGTTTGAATCACGATCTGGGTAGAGCTTCCATGTCCTCCCTGTGTCTCCGATTTCCTCCCACAGTCCAAAAACATGGATTCAAAGCAAATTGGCTGCTCTATATTGCCCATATATGGTGAGAGTGTGTCTGTTTTTGTGAATGAATGGACAGCGATAGATTGGTGCCCTCTCCTGGGTGTATCTACCCAGCGCCTAAAATGCATCCACCCCTGTCTCTATTTCTGGATCAGCATGTTCTCCTATCAGCTCTGGGGATCCAGGTTTGCATTCCAGTCTGGGGGGGGGGGGGTAATTTTGCCCATCCAGTGGAGAATGTTTCGGGCGCTGCCAAGATACACGCAGGACTGGGCACACACTCACTTATACACACTATATAGGGGCAATTTAGAGCAGGTCAGCACAACGGCCTTGTAGTGCTGGGGATCCAGGTTTGAATCCTGATCTGGGTGGGGTTTCCATGTTCTCCCCGTGTCCATGTGGGTTTCCTCCCACAGTCCAAAAACATGGATTCAGGCCAATTTGGCTGCACTGAATTGCCCCTTTATAGTAAGTGTGTGTCTGTGTAAGTGTGTCTGTGCTTAGCAAAGGATTGGCGACCTCTCCTGGGTGTATCTACCCAGCGCCCTTAACATTCTCCCCTGGATGGGCTTGGGGAACCCCAACTCTCCCTGTGATGCTAGCGGAGGACAATAGATGCATGGGTTATCACCGAGTTCTACGATTTCCTCCAATAGTCCAAAAACATGGATTCAGGGCAAATTGGCTGCACTAAATTGCTCCTATACTGTATAGAGAGTGTGTGCTCAGCAAAAATCATGGGTGCATTTGCCCAGTACCCAGAAAGTTCTCCTTGAATGGGCATGCAGAACCCCCCCCCCGCAACCCTAGTAGAGGATTAAATGGATAAGAATGGATGGATGAATAAATATAAACATTATTTTAAAAACAGTGGCGCACCATGATGGCTTAGTGGTTAGCATGTTCTCCTCTCAGCACTGGAGATCCAGGCTCGAATCCTGATCTGGATGGTTTCTATGTTCTCCCCGTGTCCGTGTGGGTTTCCGGGATCTCCAGTTTCCTCCCACAGTCCAGAAACATGGATTCAATATGAATTTGCTGGAAATTGCCCCTATACATAGTGAATGTGTGTGTGCCTGTGTGGGTGAGGGTACCCAGAGATAAATTGGCGTCCTGTCCTGGGTGTATCTGCCCAGCACTCTAAACGTTCTCGCCTGGATGGGAATAGGGAACCCCTTCTGCAATGCCCTGGATGGACATATTATGTACGTTTATGTTCATATGTATGTGTGTGTGTATACTGTTCTGTTGTTTCTATAGGAGTCACAGGTTTGGTTGAAATGGATGGGAATGGCAACCGAGAGATTGATTTTGCTTTGTGGGACGTGACAGACACGGAATCCGGAGTGTACCAGGTACCTCATGACACCCATTAAGCAACATGTTATATATTCTATATTAATATGTCGATACAATACAATACGTGTGTGTATGTGTGTGTGTGTGTGTGTGTGTGTGTGTGTGTGTGTGTGTGTGTGTGTAGATCGTGTCCGTGTATAACAGCAATTTGAAGCAGATGGTTCCCGAGAAAGGGATGAAGGTCCATTGGTTGAACGGTTCTCCACCTCCTGATATCCCTGTGTGCGGATTCAAGAATGACAATCCTGCCTGCCTGGCCAGTAAGTACCCCCTCATACTGCCCCGGTGTTTTAAAATGGGTTCGGCAAGGTGCTTGGTGGGGGTTCTCCCATTTCTCTTGTTCCCCATGCTCATCAAGTGAAGAACTTTAAGAACACACACTATAAAGGGGCAATTCAGAGCAGCCACTTCACCATGAATCCTTGTGTTTGGGCCATGGGAGTAAACCGGAGAACCCGGAGGAAACCCATACAGACATGGGAAGAACATGGAAACTCCACCCAATCAGGATTCACACCTGGATTCACCCATTGCTGAGAGGAGAACATGCTAACCACTTGGCCACTGTACTTGGGCGCACATTCCCACCACACAGACACATTATATAGGGGCAATTTAGAGCAGCCACTTCACCTTGAATCCTTGTTTTTGCGAGGAAACTGGAGAACCCGGAGGAAACCCACGGGGACATGGGGTGACCATGGAAACTCCACCCAGATCGGGATTCCAACCTGAAACCCCAGCGCTGAGAGGAGAACATGCTAACCATGCTTGGAGAACATGTTAACCGTGCTTGGGAACACATTCACCCACATAGACACCTTATATTTCGGCAATTTAGAAGGTATGAAGGGGCAATCATGGGCCGGTTGTGGGGCAGTTGTAGGATTGTGGTTATGGAACCAGCCTTGCGACCCAACGATCCCTGATTCGATTCCCAATTGCACCAAGTGCACTTATTGTCCATGTTCTCAGTTCCACTTCCTGTAAATATGGACTTTGTAGTTCTCCAATTCCAGACTGTAGTCCATCTGTTTATGGTCAACAGTACGTGCTGGGTACTTCCCCTTTACACTAATTCTAATGGTTCTAATGGTCAGGACCCCAATAGTACCCCCACAAAGCAGGGATTATTCGGTCGGGATATTATTCCTATCCCGGCAGTGTTTTTTTTTTTTTTTTCTTTTACAGACAATTTATACCCATTTAAATCATTTTGCACTTTGCAGCTCACACCACTAGGGGGCCACCTGCATTGTTCCCTCCAATTTCCTTGAATGTTTAATGTTTATTGTGTGGTATATTGTCTTGTATCTACCGTAATGCTTACTTTGCACAAGCTATTTGCACGCGTGCCCTTCATGTGGGGTTGTGTAGTTGCTGTTCTGTGTGGAACCTTGTTCCTGGAGAACGTTGTTTCGGTACAGTTTATATTCCACTATATACCATTTTATATTGTTGGAATAAAACGTACTGTGTACGTCCCCTTTACTCGGTTCTAATGGTCAGGACCCCAGTAGTACCAGCACAGAGCAGGGGTTATTTGGTCGGGGCATTAGGCGTATCCCGTAGGGATTCTTCAAAGAATCGTGATTCGTATTCCTGCCAATTCTGAATCGATTCCAAATGCCCAAGAATCGATTTTTAAAAAATGCGTTTAAGTTTTATTTTTGGTGCCCCCTCCCGAGCGTACTGCATATCACATTATGTATCCGCTCGGCCACCGTACAGCACGCTTGTTAACCGGCTCCCGTTGTAGTTCGCTAGCATGCTAGTTCGTGCTAGCAGGAAGCATGGAGCAGGGGGAGAGTGTGATTCCACCCACCCGTCGTCCTTAAAAGCCAGTGTATGGGTTTTAAAGTCAGGAAGAGAGAGCTCAACATGAGCACAACTGTTTACAACGAGTGCAAAATGAAATCAAGGTACTTTGGAAATACGAAAAATGCGCGAGCCCGTTTGGTGCGACATCACCCTGAGATAAAAGAAGTTGAAAATATATTTAATATTGAAGGTTAGGTTTTGAAAATGTAGCGAATGTTGGTGCAAAATAGTTAAAAAGACTGAAGTATGTATTTTTTTATAATGTTAAGTTTTAAAGATTTGCAAAATATAAATGCATTCTGACTATTTTAAAGGCTAATGCACTATGGTAAATTTTTGTATTAATACATTTAGAATTATTTGTTCACTGATAGATGTTTTTATGTATGAAAAAGCTAGGCAGCTAAGATTGATAATCTTAGCTGTTAAAATAATTTTAATTTAGCGCAATCCTATTTTTTGTATAAATATGATGCAAATAGATTTGATAGAGGAAGGAACCTGAAAGTATTTTTTAAATAAATGTTCTATTTGTTGCATTGTCTTTCATCTGTCAATCACATCATTTAAACAAAATTTTAAGACCATTTGAACTGAAAAAATCGCTTCTAAATCGAATCGTATACTCTAAAATCGGAATTGAATCGAATCGCCAGACACTGAGAGATTCGCACTCCTACTATCACGGCAGTGTTACTGAGATGGAGAAATGAAACTACAGCAGCACTACTGCACTAAAACCCCCTCACCACCCGTCACTGCAGAACTGACGAACAATCCACCACCCAAATGATACCCGTTCTGTGATGGTCCGAGAATCAACAGGGGACTAACACAAACAAAGAACTCAGATGGACTACAGTCTGGAACTGTAGAACTACAAAGTCCATCTATATGGTAAGTGGAGGCAGAAGGGGGAATGGCCTAACGTTTGTTGGTACTCTACCTTCTGTATCTCTACCAGGGTCACGGGGGCATGCCCCCCATGGCTATCTAGGGAAGAATGTTTCTTATACTCACTGACACACACACTATATAGGGGCAATTTAGAGCAGCCAACTTACCTTGAATCCAGGAGAGGAAATGAAACTAAAGCAGCACTGCTGCACTAAAACCCCCTAACCGCATCAGTGTCACTGCAGAACTGACAATAAACAATTCACCACCCAAATGATACCTGTTCTGTGATGGTCCGAGAACCAACAAGGGACTAACAACAACAGAGAACCCAAATGGACTACAGTCTGGAACTGTAGAACTACAAAGTCCATCTATATGGTAAGTGTGGGAAAGAGATAATGAAGCGACGTTTGGTACCAGAACCGGTACTTAAAAAAGGAACTGTTTTAAAAGCCATCGGTAATCTTTAGAGTACTCATGTCTTGATCTCCGATTGTTCCGTCCCTGATGCGATGTTCTGTTCCATGCTAGAAACTGTCACAATGCATCAGATGATTTCGATAGTGGTTTGCTTCATCTTCATAATCATCGTTACCATCACCGTCTTCATCTACAGGTAAGATCCACGTCGGATTCCCAGTCTGACGTTCTCTGTTTTCTCGTTCTCTGTTCCATGTTTCGTGTTTCTATTATTGTGCCGGTTTTGTCTCCCTTTTCTCTCTCTCAATTTTCGAGCTATCAACACAATTTTCGCAGCACACGTTCGGTTCATTGGTGAGATAAGGGGTGGTAGATAGCTAAGCCATCAGACAAACCATTCCCGAGAAATTCCCGTTTTTCCGAGCCAAAATTCCCATTCACTTTGCATTACGGTGGTTTTTGCACTCCCTCTGTTACGAATTTGAAGAGTAATCAGGAGTAAAAGTGCGTTCACTCTGTGATTTCACAAGACCGCTATGGGCCACAGCCAGCTCCGATTCTAGCGAATTTCCTCTATGTAGTTCAAAGATTGGCCGAGTTACGGGAGTGCAAGTATCACTGTGATACAAATTAAATGGGAATTTTGGCTCAGATAAATGGGCATTCGAGCAGTTCCTTAGCTGTTTACAAGCACTCAGCTCACTAATGAGCCGGACATATCTTGTGAAAATTGTGTCTATAGCTTGAAAGTTGTGGGAGAAAAAAAATGGAGAAAAAAAAAATCAGATAACAATAGTGTGATTGCCATATATGTTATTCTCTTCCCTATTTCTTCCACAACTTTCGAGCTATCGACACAATTTTCACAGAACTTGTCTGGCTCATTGGTGAGATGAGTGCTTGTAGACAGCTAAGGGATTGGACAAACCATTCTCAAAATATTCCCGATTTTCCAATCCAAAATTCCCATTTACTTTGCATTACGGTGATAATTGCACTTCCGTAACTCGGAACACGAAATTCATAGGAGACGGAGATAACTATAGCCCAATCGGCCTTGTAAAACTTCAGCAGGATCGGACTCTCCGTTCACTTCTGATCATTTTTTAAATTTGGCTTGGTTTATTTCCAATGGGAAAAGGGTGGCCGAGCGGTTCTCCATGCCCATCCAGGGGAGAACGTTTCGGGCTCCGGGCAGATACACTCAGGACAGGACGCCAATCTATAACTGGGCACACACTCACTCACACAGACCACAATATATGGGGCAAATTAGAGCATTCAGTTTACCTTGAAACCATGTTTTTCGGACCATGTGCGGAACCCGGAGAACCCGGAGGCAACCTACGTGGACATGAGAAGAACATGGTCACTCCACCCAGATTGGAATTCCAACCAGTATCCCCAGCGGCGAGAGGAGAACATGAAAACCACTAAGCCACTGTGTCGCTTAATCCTCTACTAGGGTTGCCGGAGGGTTCTCCATGCCCATCCAGGGGAGAACGTTTCGGGCGCCAGGTACATACACCCAGGACAGGGCGCTAATCCATCTCTGGGCACATAGTCACTCACACAGACCACAGTATATGGGGCAATTTAGAGCATTCATTCCACCCTGAATCCATGTTTTTCAGACCATGTGAGGAAGCCGGAGAACCCGGAGGGAACCCTTGCGAATTCCCAGCACTGAAAAGCGAATGTAGTCTTGTAAATGTAACAATTGTAATAATTGTAATAGCCAAATTGAAAATGGATTTTCTATGGGTTCTCCTCACATCCTCTAGCAGCCTTGTGACCCGAATATGGCTAGTTCTTAACGGAACCTCTCACGTTCCAGAAAAGTGAAGCTGGAGAACGAGCTGGCGGCTCAGCTGTGGCGGGTGCATTGGGAGGACATCCAAATGAATAATTTAGAGAAGACCCTGCGCCGGGCCTGTAGCCGACTGACACTGTCTATGGTGAGACGAGCCTCTGATTATTGGGTTCTCAGCTTACGGGAAGTAACGGAACCTCACGCCGATCTCTGTGAGAACGTACACATGCTTTGGGCTTTACTGAATTGTTTGGCTTTTGATTCCCTGCTGACAGAAAGGCTCGAATTACGGCTCTCTGATGACGATGGAGGGAAACATGCAGATTTACGCCAAGACTTGTTACTACAAGGTACACTATTTATATAGGGGCAATTTCCATACATCCATCCATCCATTTAATCATTATCCTCTGCTAGATTGGTGTTTTGTCCATCCAGGGGAGAACGTTTCAGGTGCTATGCAGATACACCTTGGACAGGGTGCCAATCTATCACACACAATACATAAGGGCAATTTCGATAAGGAAAATTTCCATCTGTCCATTATCCTCTGTTAATTTTGTGGGGTGGGGGGAAAGCCCATCCAGATATATCTAGGAAAGGGTGCCAATCAAAGACAAAGACAGACACTATATAGGGGCAATTTAGATAGGTGCAATTTCCATCCATCTATAATCTTCTGCTAGGTTTGCGTTTAGGAATCTGGGCAAAGACAACCAAAACAGGGTGCCAAACTGTCACTGAGCACACACTCACACAGACACTATATAGGGGCAATTTAGATGGGGCAATTTCTATCCATCCATTATCTTCTGCTAGGTTTGTGAGGTGTGGGGAAAGGGGGGGTTCCCTATGCCCACCCAGAGGAGAACGTTTTGGACGCTGGGCAGAGACACCCAAGAAAGGGCGCCAATCTATATTTGAGCCCACACTCATACAGATTCTATATAGGGGCAATTGTCATCCATCCATTATTCTCCGCTAGGTTTACGGGAGTGGGGGCGTTCCCCATGCCCATCCAGGGGAGAACGTTTTAGGCACTGGACAGATACACCCAGGACAGGGTGACAAGCCATCGCTGGGCACACACTCACTCACACACACACTCACCCCCACACACACACACATTATATAGGGGCAATTTTCATCCATCCATTATCCTCCGCTACATTTTTTTGAGGGTGGGTTGGTTCCCAATGCCCAAACAGAGGAGAATGTTTCGGATGCTGGGCAAAGACACCCAGGACAGGATGCCATTCTGTCCCAGCCCACACTTACACACACATTTTATAGGGGCAATTTCCACCCATCCATTATCCTCCACTAGGGCTGCGGTGGGTAGGGGGGGAGTGTAGTACCCTATGCCCATAAGTTGTAAACGTGTACAAAGACACCCAAACTATAATTGAGCCCACACTCACACACATTATATAGGGGCAATTTGGATGGGGCAAAATAACTGATCTGAAAACTGACTATCTCTGTATTACATACAGTATTTGTTTGTGTTTTCTTAAAATGAAATAAAAAAAACGTACATCGCTGAAACTCTTCATCTGGTTCTGCCATTGTGTCGTTCTCTCCAGGGAAACATCACGGCGGTCAAACACATCAACAAGAAACGAATCGAACTCACCAGACAAGTGCTCTTCGAACTCAAACACGTGAGTCCTGTTACTTCCTCGACTTCAGAAGAAGCAGGGTGTGTTTTATCCTCACCGTGCCTCTCTCTCTCTCTGTGACTCACAGATGCGGGACGTCCAGAACGAGCATCTCACCCGATTTATCGGCGCCTGTATCGATCCGCCCAACATTTGCATTCTCACGGAATATTGCCCCAGGGGCAGCTTACAGGTCGGCGTCCCTACCCACTACATGCTGTACCTCGTCTGATTACACAGACACACACACACACACACACACACACACACACACACTATTTGGGAGCAATTTAAATAGGGGCAATTTAGAGCAGCCAATTCACCTTGAATCCATGGGGAGAATATGGAAACTCCACACAGATCGGGATTCGAACCTGAACACAGAGCTGAAAGGAGAACGCGATTGTGCCTGGGCTCTCTCACACACACACACACACACACACACACACACACACACACAATATAGGGACAATTTAGAGCAACTAGTTCACCTTGAATCCATGGGGAGAACATGGAAACTCCACCCAGATTGAGATTCGAACCTGGACCCAGAGCTGAAAGGAGAACCTGTTAACCATTGTACCTGGGCACACTCACACAACACACACACACACACACACACACACACACACACACACACACACACACACTATATATGGACATTTTAGATCAACCAGTTCACCTTGAATCCATGGGGAGAACATGAAAACTCTTTCACACACACACACACACACACACACACACACACACACACACACACACACACACACACACACACACACACTATAAATATAGAGGCAATTTAGAGCAAACGATTCACCTTGAATAAAAGGTGCCTGGGGTGTCAGGGTCGAGTCCTCACAGCAGTACGGTTGGTACATTAAGACAGTAAGACGCTAACCCCCTGGTGGCCGTACATGGAAGTTCAACTCATACTGGCTTCGTCAAGAGATGAATCAATGTGTGTGTGTTTGTGTGTGTGTGAGAGTGTGTGTGTATGTGTGTGTGTTGTATCTCAGTGTATCTCAGTTGACTTTGACTTCATATGCTTTCATCCATACACATGATGTGGGTGTCACAGGACTTAATGGAGATCGAGAGTATTACACTAGACTGGATGTTCCGCTATTCCTTGATCAAGGACATTGTTAAGGTGGGTTCTACCTGGATACTCCTGACAACTTAGGCAAGACTTCCTTACCATCTTGTGCTTTTAAGTACAAATTATTTATATTATTATTATTATTATTATTATTATTATTATTATTATTATATTATTCATTATCTTCTGCTTTATCCTCTATTAGGGTCGTGGGGTCGTCCCCATCCAGGAGAGAACATTTCTGGCGCTGGGCGGTTACACCCAGAACAGGGGGGCAATCTATCGCTGGGCACACACTCACTCACGCAGACACACACACAAACACACTATCTGGGGCAATTTGGTGAATTCAATTTGATTCATGTTTTTGGACTGTGGGAGGAAACCGGAGAACCTGGTGTAAACCCATGTGGACACGGGGAGAACATGGAAACTCCACCCAGATTGAGATTTGAACCAGGAATCTCTAGTGCTGAGAGGAGAACATGCTAATCACTAAGCCACTGTGCCACCATATTATTATTATTATTATTATTATTATTATTATTTTGTAGTTTCTGCATAAAGTTTGCATGTAAATGGGAGCTAAGAGGGAAAGCACTCCCGGCCGAAAAACATCGACCTCCCGCTTCGTTCTTCTCCTCCTCGACAGGGTATGGCCTTCCTCCATAACAGTGTCATCGTCACCCACGGCAACCTGAAATCGTCCAACTGCGTGGTGGACAGCCGCTTCGTCCTGAAGATCACGGATTACGGCCTGGCCAGCTTCCGCAAGGAGAGCAGCTCTGAGGATACGCACGCCTACTACGCATGTGAGCAAGTATTACAGAATATAAAATAAAAAAAATGGCGGTGTCGACATAATGTCGCCAAAACGAGTTCAAGTAATTTATTTATATCGCGCCTCCTGTCCACATCCCATATAGATGGACTTTGTAGTTCTTCAATTACAGACTGTAGACTGTCTGTGATTTTTTTGTTAATCCCCTGTTGGTTTTCGGTTCTCTATTGGTTGGGGGCATCATAGAACAGGTATCATGTTGGTGGTGGATTGTTTGTCAGTTCTGCAGTGACACTGATGCGGTGAGTGGGTTTTAGTGCCGCAGTGCTGCTGTAGTTTCATTTCTCCTCCTCAGTGACACTGCTGGGATAGGACTAATGTCCTGACCAAATAATATTCCTGCTATGGTGGTACTATTGGGGTTCTGATCATTAGAACCGAGTACACAGTGTGTACAAACGGATGGACTACAGTCTAGAACTGGAGAACTACAAAGTCCATCTTTACAGAACATGAAACTGAGAACATGGACAATAAGTGGACTTTGGACTGCTGCATCGACTGTACTGAGACCCATGTCCACACGCGCCACTGAGAAGGACGGCCCTGGGTTTCAGCCTAGCTGGTCATGCTCTAAAATGAGACAGGGTCGAGTCCTCGCATTGGTACAGTTCGGACATTAAGACAGTAAGTCCCTGACCCCCTGGTGGCCGTAGACGGAAGTTCGACTCATACTGGCATCAGAAAGAGTAAAGGGGACGTCCCCAAACGGATGGACTACAGTCTGGAAGTGGAGAACTACAAAGTCCATCTCTACGGTAAGTGGAACTGAGAACATGGACAATAAGTGGACTTTGGACTGCTTCAGCGACTGTGCTGAGACACTAGGGGGAGCCTATGTCCACACACGCCGCTGAGAAGGACGGCTCTCGGTTTCAGCCTAGGACATTAAGACAGAAAGGCACTAACCCCCTGGTGGCCGTAGATGGAAGTTCAACTCATACTTGCTTCAGAAATAGTAAAGGGGATGTCCCCAAATGGATGGACTACAGTCTGGAATTGGAGAACTACAAAGTCCATCTTTACGGTAAGTGGAACTGAAAACATGGACAATAAGTAGATTTTGGACTGCTGCAGTGACTGTGCTGAGACACTAGGGGGATCTATGTCCACAGGCACCATTGAGAAGGATGTCCCTCGGTTTCAGCCTAGCATCCTAGTCGTTCTTTCAACGAGACAGTGTAGAGTCCTCGCACTGGTACAGTAAGACGCTAACGGCCTGGTGGCCGTAAACGGAAGTTTGACTCATACTGGCATCGGAAAGAGTAAATGGGACGTCCCCAAATGGATGTAATTGGAGAACTACAAAGTCCATCTTTACAGAAAGTGGAACTGATCACATGGACAATAAGTGGGCGTGTCCAAACTTTGGACTGACCTCCCCAATGGGCGTGGCCTTCTCAAAAAGCGGCGTGCTAAGGCCCATATCTCGCCACCGACTGAAAGCAACCTCTCCGGACCTCATGTCGAATGTATACTGAAAAATGTTTTGTGTGTGTGTGTGTGTATGTGTGTGTGTGTGTGTGTGCACCGTAGGTAAGCTGTGGACGGCTCCTGAGCTCCTGCGTGCCGAGAACAGGCCCCCTTGTGGCACGCAGAGGGGAGACGTCTACAGTTTCGGCATCATTCTGCAAGAGCTGGCGCTGCTCAAAGGCGTCTTCTACCTGGACTCGCCATTAAGCCCGAAAGGTCAGTCCAGCGCTCACATGGTCACATGGGAGAAAATGAACCAATCAGGGGAATCTATGAGGGGCGGGTTAGCTCAGTGGTTAGGGTGTTGGGCTATCAATCTGAAGGTTGTGGGTTCAAATCCCAGGTCCACTGAAGTTACCAATGTGGGTCCTTGAGCAAGACCCTTTACCCTCATTGGTGCAAGGATGTTGTGATTAACCCTGTGCTCACCTTGTAAGTCGCTTTGGATAAAAGCATCTGCTAAATGACCCAATTATTATTAATTATTATTATCTATGATTTGACCTCCTATTGATTTGACCTCCTGTGGTCGCTCTTCTCTGATTCTGATTGGGTGGCCTTTAATAACGAGCTTCCACTGATTGGCTGCTGGTATGGGCTCGTTCATGCCCGCTGCTCATGCTGCCGCGATCCGGTATATGGTTAGCCACACAATAAAACAGGTGGCATGTCAATGTAATGATGATATAGAAGCAGTGGCAGGCAGTGCGTTTCACATCTAGGCCTTTAGCAATGCCCCGGCGGAAAGAATCCCCTGTCATAAACTATTTCACGCCTATGAAACCACCTGATTATGCAGGAATGCAGTATAAAAAGCCAACACAGGTGGATGAGTGGTTGAGATGGTGGCGCCGTGCCGTGCGCAAGATGGTGGGGGGTGGTGGGATGTGCAAAAACACGAGCGCCTGGCAGATATTGGCCAACGACAGTATTTTAATTAATATAAACTAATGTGTGAATAAGGCAGGCGGCACCATGGCTTAGTGGTTAGCATGTTCTCCTCTCAGCGCTGGGTATCCTGGTTTGAATCCCTATCTGGATGGAGTTTGCATGCTCTCTCCGTGTCCTCGTTGCTTTCCTGCAGATTCTCCGGCTTCCTCCCATGGTCCAAAATTGTGTATTTAAGGTGAAATGGCTGGTCTTAATTGCCCCATCTAAACTGCCCCTATATAGTGTGTGAGTGTAAATAGTGTGCCAAGCGATGGATTGGCGCCCTGTCCTGGATGAACGTTCCCCCTTGGATGGGCATGGGGAACCATGAGTAGAGTTTCCATATTCTCCCCGTGTCCTCATGGGTTTCCTCCGGATTCTCCGGTTTCCTCCCACAGTCCAAAAATGTGGATTTAAGGTAAACAATGCTCGAAATTGCCACATATACAGTAGTTTATGTGAGTGAATGTGTGCCCAGTGATAGATTGCCCCCCTGTCCTGGGTGTATCTGCCCAGTGCCTGAAACGTTCTCCCCTGGATGGGCATGGGGAACCCCCCCCACCTCACCTTGAATCCATGGAGGAAACCCACATGGACACGGGGGGGCATGGGGAACCCACCCTCAACCCTAGTTGATCCTAGTACAGGATAAAGCTGAAGATAATGAGATAAGGGAGGCATGGTGGCTTAGTGGTTAGCATGTTCTCCTATCAGAAATCTGGGTTTGAATCTTCATCTGGTTCTCCGGTTTCCTCCCACAGTCCAAAAACACGGATTCAAAGGGAAATATCTACAGAATTGCCCCATATAGTGTGTGTGTGTGTGTGTGTGTGTGTGTTCAGTGATAGACTGGTGCCCTGTCCTGGGTGTATCTGCCCAGCGCCTGAAATGTTCTTCCCTGGATGGGCATGGAGAACTTCCCCCCTCGCAACCCAAGTAGAGGATAAAGCGGAAGATAATGAGAAGAGACAGTCTTGATTTTTATTCATTCATTATCTTCCACTTAATCCTCTAATAGGGTCGCCCATTCCCATTCAGGGGAGAATGTTTCTGGGCTGATACACACAGAACCAGGCGCCGATCTATTGCTGGGCACACACTCACTCACACACAAACACACCCTATATGGGGCAATTTGGAGAATTCAATTTGCCTTGAATCCATGTTTTTGGACTGAAACCCACACGGACACATGGAGAACATGGAAACTCCACCCAGATCGGAATTCGAACCTGGATCCCCAGTGCTGAGAGGATAACATGCTAACCACTAAGCCACCTAGTTATTTCAAGTTCAAGTTATTTATTTATATAGCACTTTTTACAACAGTACATTGTCACAAAGCAGCTTTACAGAATGAAAAGCCTTCAAACCCCCAAGAGCAAGCCGAAGCAACAGTGGCATGAAAAAACTCCCTTTTATGTTGTTATTTAAGGAAGAAACCTTGACTCAGTGGGGGACTTATCCTCCTTGAGTGGCCAGGCAGCAACAACAATGTAGGACAGCTATGTACAGATATTTATTCATTCATTCATTATCACCCGCTTTTCCTCTATTAGGGTCGCGGTGGGGTTCCCCATGCCCATCCAGGGGAGAACGTCTCGGGCGCTGGGCAGATAGACCCAGGACAGGGCGCCAATCCATCGCTGGGTACACACTCACTCACTCAAACACACTTTATATGGGGCAATTTTTTTTTAGAGAACTCAATTAACTTGATCCATGTTTTTGGACTGTGGGAGGAAACCGGAGAACCCGGAGGAAACCCACGCGGACACGGGGAGAACATGGAAACTCCACCCAGATGGGGATTCGAACCGGGAATCCCTAGCGCTGAGAGGCGAACGTGCTAACCACTAAGCCACCGTGCCGCCCTACAGATATTTAACAAATGGAAAAACTCTAACAACTGGAAAACTACGTATATGTGGGTCCATTAAGGGCGTCCTGCAGGACCTCCAGTCCAATTGATATTCAGGTTCCATCCAATATTCGTCAGCAGAGCCATGGATGAAGATCTCCAGGAAGCCGGTCACACCTCAAAAAGAAACAGACAAGGAAGGCAGTTAGAGCTAATAATAAAGCATGGTGTTTAATTAATACGTAATTTATTGACACAGTGCAGCATGTGACTCCGGCATCACTGACTAGAGCAGTATAACTAAAAGAGGCAGATACTGCAGACTCTACATAGTTGAGATGGCGCCCCGGAACAGCATCATTTCAGTGCCACACCCCCCCATTAATGATGAGGTGGGTAAAGAGGTGAAACGCCAGCACACACTGATCACAGATTAGCACCCCAACACAGCCTGAGATCTACATCTTTATCTACAGGGGATTAATTAAATGCCAGATTAAATAAATGTGTTTTTAATTTATTTTTAAAGATTAATAGTGATTAAGAATCACGAACAGTAACTGGAAGGCTATTCCAAAGTTGAGGAGCCTTGTGGGAGAATGCTCCTCCACCAGCAGTAATTTTATTTATTCTAGGAGCTAAGAGTAAACGAGCACCTTGAGATCGGAGCTTACGTGTTTGATTGTACGATTGAATCAGCTCACTCAGATATTGTGGAGCCTGATTATGTAGAATTTTATATGTTATCAATAAAATTTTGTACTCAATACGAAACTGATATGATCAAACCTTCTTGTTTTAGTTAAAACTCTAGCTGCAGCATTTTGCACAAGTTGTAATTTATGTAATGATTTATTAGAACATCTGGTCAGAAGTGAATTACAATAATCTAACCTTTAGGTAATAAAAGCATGAATTAGTTTTTCTGCATCTTGGAGGGAGAGGATATTTCGTAGCTTCGAAATGTTACGAAGGTGAAAAAATGCAATTTTAGTAATAGTGCTCTGTAAAGGAGAGATCTGAATCAATAATGACACCGAGATTATTTACAGATGAACTGGGTCTAATTAAAGTGTTATCAAGGTTTAACATAGTGTTAGAAGCTTTGTTAATTTTATCCTTGTGTCCAACTATCAGAAACTCTTTTATCAGAATTTAGCAGTAGGAAGTTTTTTGACATCCATATTTTAATATCTTGGATGCAGTCCTCGAGCTTACTGACTGAACGACCATCATTAGGGTTAGCTAAAACATATAACTGTGTATCATCTGCATATGAGTGGAAACTGATTCCATGTTTATGAATAATTGATCCCAATGGAAGCATATATAATGCAAATAGAAGTGGACCCAGAACTGACCCTTGTAGGACACCATATTTAACTTTAGCAAGATCAGAACATTGGTTGTTAACACAGGTGAATTGATATCGATCTGTCAGGTAGGATTTAAACCACTGGAGTGCAGATCCTGTAATGCCCACAGTGTTTTCTAATCTATCAACTAATGTTATGGTCTATAGTGTCAAAGGCTGCACGAAGATCTAATAATACAAGAAAAGAGATTTGGTTATTATCAAAGGACAATAATAAGTTATTAACAACTTTAATTAAGGCTGTCTCAGTGCTATAATGAGACCTAAAACCTGACTGAAAAACTTCATGAACATTATTAGCTAGAAGATGACGATGCAGCTGGTTGAACACAATTTTTTCTAGGATTTGAAAGACAAAAGGAAGGTTTGATATTGGTCTATAGTTGGACAGTATTAGAGGATCTAAATTAGGTTTTATGTTGAGTACAAGAGCTTCGAAGGATTTTGACTCATACTTATTATTGTGTTACATTTATGTTTTCTTTATAGATCATAGCCACTCCACCTCCTCGTCCACTAAGACGTGGTTTATGAGCATAAGTATAACCAGGTGGAGAGGCATCATTTAATGCTAGGTATTCATTGGCCCTAATCCAGGTCTCTGTGAGACAAAATACATTTAGGAAGTTATCAGTTATTATTTCTTGAACTAGAGCTGATTTTGATGAAAGTGACCTAATGTTTAATAACCCAAGTTTTAACTTAAAAGTGTTTCTTACATTACTTGAGGTTGTATTGATATTAATGAGTTTTTTTTTGGCACACTTTTTGGACTCTTTTTGTTTTTTGCTCACTGCAATAGTTGATAACTGTCTTAATAGTATGGAACCTAGTTATTGTGGGTGACGACTCCTGGCAGTTCGCAGGCAGTTGGTTAGGCCATTCTGTCTGCTGCCTGGCCTTGGCTCTGAATTGTCGACTTTTATTCCTATCTGAAGAAAAATCCCTATCGGCTATGTTATATGACATGAGCGCAGCACCCTCCCAGGAAGGATGGATACCGTCCCATTTCAAAAGGCCAGGCCTTCCCTCAAAAGTAGACCAATTATCAATCAAGGTAATGTTGTTTTCTGAGCACAACTTAGACATCCAGCAACACAGCGACCATAACCTGCTGTAGGTTTCGCCGCCACGCCTAATTGGTAGGGGACCAGAAACAACTACTTCATCAGACATCATTGCAGCGGTTCCACACACCTTGCCGCCTCGGTCACAGTGTTGGTTCCTATCAATCTGGAGGTGGTGGGTTCCAATCCCAGCTCCACTGAATTCACCAATATGGGTTCTTGAACAAGACCCAGAACCCTCATTGCTACAGGGGTGCTGTGTGGTCAACCCTGCGTTCTGACCCCAACCGAGTCAGGATACTTGTGAGTCACATTGGATGAAGGCGTCCGCTAAATTCCCCCCGTTTTTTTAATTTACGCCACTTTGTGGCGTTTCAGAGATAGTGGAGCGCGTGGCGGACGGGAGATGGCCCTACCTGCGCCCCATGCTGTGCACCCAGAGTCACAGCGAGGACCTGGGGCAGCTGATGCAGCGTTGCTGGGCTGAGGAACCCAGCTACAGGCCCGACTTCAACCAGATCAAAGTGATGCTGCGCAAAAACAACAGGTGAGTGTACCACATAGATGGACTTTGTAGTTCTACAATTCCAGACTGTAGTGCATCTGGGTTCTTGCTTTTTGTTAGTCCTTGTTGGTTCTCGGAACGTCACAGAACGGGTATCATTTGGGTGGTGGATTGTTTCTTGTCAGTTCTGCATTGACAATGATGTGGTGAAGGGGGTTTTAGTGCAGCAGTGCTGCTGTAGGTTCATTTCTTCACCTTGGTGACACTGCCAGTATAGGACTAATGCCCCTTCCAAATGATCCCTGCTCTGTTGTGGCACTATTGTGGTCCTGACTGTTAGAACCGTGTACACAGTATCTGTTAGTACTGTTAGAACCGAGTACACACTGACAGTCGAACTGTTAGAACCGTGTACACAGTATCTGTTAGTACAGTTAGAACCGAGTACACACTGACAGTGGATTTTCCCGCATTGTTTAAATAGCAACACTGTGTGTGAATATATCTCCCCCGATGGGCGTGGGCTGTCTCGAAACGAGGCGTGTTCAGCTATGTTTCTGCCGTGTCGGTATCTTGGCGACGCATCTCTGATTAAAAACAACCTCTCCAGGCATTGGTCGCTATCTCGTTAGGTGGTGGATCATCAGCACAGGCACGTCCAACACCACAGAACGCTGAAACGAACTGAACTCTATCAAACCTGACTGCATTTGTACAGAGAATGCAGAACCATAGTCTATACCATTCTGCGGGTTTTCCATTCAGACTTATTGCCAGCTATGCAAACGTTTATGTCAACAATAAATAGAATACAATATGACATAACATCATGCTACATCGATATTAACTTGCGTCATCGAAATAGCAACCCACCAAAGTCAGAGCGCCACCTGGTTCTTAAAGAGAATGGCGAGTGACACTGATTGTTTTATCGAACCTGACACCCAAAACACACCCATGAATTACGTCATCTCCATAGCAACGACACACCGACACGCCCTGAATCAAGCTTCGAGGTGCACCGCAGACTGCAAATAACCTCTCCAGATGTCGACGGTCTGACTTCGGTCGCTATCTCATTAGGCGTTGGATCATTAACACAGGCACATTCCTCTCACATGGGATAAGCAGCGGTGCACATAATGTGCACCAGTCAACAGTAACGCAAACGTTTACGTCAACAATAAACAGAATATGAAATTAAATAACATCAACACTAAACTGCACCATCGAAATAGCAACCCACCAAAGTTGGCGAGTGACACGTTGATTGTTTTATCGCCGTCTAAAAACAACCTCTCCAGACGTCGACAGTCAGACATCGGTCGCTATCACATTAGGTGGTGGATCATCAGCACAGGCACGTCCAACACCACAGAACGCTGAAACGAACTGAACTCTATCAAACCTGACTGCATTTGTACAGAGAATGCAGAACCATAGTCTATACCATTCTGCGGGTTTTCCATTCAGACTTACATTGAGAACCTCATGGAGCAGAGCATGGAGTCTAGTTAGCGGCACCACTCAAATAGCAACCCGCAAACAGCAAACGTTCTCCCCTGGATGGCCCCCCCCCCCGAACCCAATAGAGGTTGGTCTGTCAGCTTCCTTTCATAGAGTTGTTTCCCCTGGTTACACCACCGGAATCACACGGACTGATTGCACCCCCACACTCCAAATTACCCCATATACAATGTGTTTCTTTGAGTGTGTATCCAGGAATAGATTGGCGCCCTGTCCTGGGTGTATCTGCCCAGTGCCCCAAACATTCTCCCCTGGATGGGCATGGGCATGGGAACCCCCCGCATAGCGTTTCCCCTAGTTACGCTGGGGAGACTGATTGCACTGACTGATTGCACCCCCACACACCTGGTCCGCCCATTTTTTTTACCTTGTTGGCTGTTTTGCTCTGATATACTATATGTAGGTAGTGTCTCCTGCAGCCATAATGCGATCACGATCGCATATTCTTGGTTTTATGTTTAGGGGGTATGGCTCAAACATTTTGGACAACCTGTTGTCCCGCATGGAGCAGTATGCAAATAACCTGGAGGAGCTGGTGGAGGAGAGGACGCAAGCCTACCATGAGGAGAAACGCAAAGCTGAAGCGCTGCTCTATCAGATTCTGCCTCAGTGAGTGGGATTCAGCCGAACGTCGGCTTTTTAGCCAATCAAGGCTCATGACTAGGAGGAAAGGTCACTAATGGGGTCTGTTCTAAGCATATAAGCAGCAGATTGTGTGCGTGTGTGTTTGTGTGTGTGTGTGTGTGGGCGCAGCTCGGTGGCGGAGCAGCTGAAGCGAGGCGAGACGGTGCAGGCGGAGGCCTTCGACTCAGTAACGATCTACTTCAGCGACATCGTGGGTTTTACGGCTCTGTCGGCCGAGAGCACCCCCATGCAGGTGATCGAGCGGGCGCGCGATGCATCATGATCATGGCTGATACAGACTTATTTAACGTGAGGTCCTGTGATCGGTTTCAGGTGGTGACGTTGTTAAACGACCTTTATACCTGCTTCGATGCCATCATTGACAACTTCGATGTGTACAAGGTAATACAATCTGATCGCAATCAAGTCCCAGAGGGCGTTCCCCGGGTTCTCTGGTTTCTTCCCACTGTCTAAAAACGTGGATAAGCTGAATGCTCTAAATTGCCCCATGTAGTGAGTGTGTGCCCAGCGATCGATTGGCGCCCTGTCCTTGGTGTATCTGTCTAGCACCTTAATCGTTCTCCCCGAGATTGGTATGGGGAATCCCCGACGACCCTAGAAGCAGAAGATAATGAATGAATGAATAGTCTGTCAGTTTCATACCATTACCCCTGGTTACGCCATTTCCAGGTATATATTTTCTTTTTAAATCATTTAACCAATCACAATTAAGCATCATTTGTTGCCAGGGTTAAATAAACTGCCTATCAATATCAACCTGTTGCTTCAAAAATCAGATTTTGCATAGACGTTCTCCCCTAGATGGGTATGGGGAACCCCTCTCCGTGACCTTAAGAGAGGATGGTCTGTCAGCTTCCTTTCATAGCATTTCCCCTGGTTACAGCGCTTCCAGATGTGTATTTTCTGATTTTCTTTAAACAATCACATTTGAGAGTCATTTGTTGCCAGGATTAAATAATCTTTCTTCAATCAATCAGATTTTGCATGGACGTTCTCCCCTAGATGGGTATAGGGAACCCCTCCTCTGCAACCCCATGAGAGGATGGTCTCTTAGCTTCCTTTCATAGCGTTACCTCCAGTTACGCCACTTCCAGGCATGTACTTTCTTATTAAAGTCTTTAACCAATCACATTTGAGCATCATTTGTTGCTAGTGTTCAATCTGCCTTAAGCCTAAACTATCAGTATCAAACTGTTGCTTCAACCAATCAGATTTTGCATGGACGATCTTCCCTAAATGGTTATGGGGAACCCCTCTCCACGACCTTAGAAGAGGATGGTCTGTCAGCTTCCTTTCTTAGTGTTACCCCCAGTTACTCCACTTCCAGATGTGTATTTTCTTATTAAAGCCTTTAACCAATCACATTTAAGCATTATTTGTTACCAGGGGAAAATAATCTGCCTTAAGCCTGAACTATTAGTATCAACCTGTAGCTTCAACCAATCAGATTTTGCATGGACGTTCTCCCCTAGATGGGTATAGGGAACCCCTCCTCTGCAAACCCAAGAGAGGATGGTTTGTTAGCTTCCTTTCATACTGTTACCCCCGGTTACGCCGCTTCCAGGCGTGTGCTTTTTAATTAAAGCCTTTAACCAATAACATTTGAGCTTCATTTGTTGCCAGGGTCAAATAATCTGCCTTAAGCCTGAAATATCAGTACCAACCTGTAGCTTCAACCAATCAGATTTTGCATTGACGACACCAAGGGCCTCTTCGCAGGCCTACCCATGATACATCAGAGTATTCACACACTCTGATTGAAGACGGCCCATTTTAAGATGGCCACGCCCATCAAGGAGATATATTCACACGCAGTGTGTGTGTGTGTGTGTGTGTGTATGTGTGTGTTCACCCCACAGGTCGAGACGATCGGTGATGCATACATGGTGGTATCAGGACTTCCCGTCAGGAATGGGAAGCTGCACGCGAGGGAAATTGCTCGTATGTCTCTCGCTCTGCTCAAAGCTGTTCACTCTTTCAGGATTCGCCATCGGCCCAATCAGCAGCTGCGGCTTCGCATTGGCATCCACACTGGTGAGGGCACGGTCTTCAAGACCTTTTCTTCTAGCTCAAAAAACAGTGGTTAGCATGTTGTCCTCTCAGCGCTGGGGATCCAGGTTCGAATCCCCATCTGCATGGAGTTTCCATGTTCTCCCCGTTTCCTCATGGGTTTCTTCCGGGTTCTCCGTTTTTTTCTCACAATCCAAAAACATGGATTTAAGGAAAGCTCTAAATTGTCCCCATATAGTGTGTGTGTGTGTGTGTAAGTAAATAGACACGATACATTCAGCAATAGATTGGCGCCCTGTCCTGGGTGTATCTGCCCAGCACCTGAAACGTTCTCCCCTGGTTGGGCAGGAGGAAACCCTCCATGACCCTAGTAGAGGATTAAGTGGAGGATGATGAATAAATAAACTGGAAATGTTGGGGTGCGGCAACATGGTGGCTTAATGGTTAATGTTCTCCTCTCAGCACTGGGGATTCAGGTTTGAATCCCAATCTGTGTGGAGTTTCCATGTTCTCCCTGTGTCCACATTGGTTTCCTCCAGATTCTCCGGTTTCCTCCAACAGTCCAAAACTATTGGATCCAAGGTAAAATGAAAGCTCTAAATTGCCCCATATAGGGTGTGTGTCTGTAGTGACCCTAGTAGAGGATAACCGGAAGATAATGAATGACTTTATTTTCAGGTGTGGCATGGTGGCTTAGTGATTAGGAGGAGTTCCCATGTTCTCCCCATGGTCTGTGTGGGTTTCCTCTGGGTTTCCTGGTTTCTTCCCACAGTCCAAAATCATGGATTCAAGGTAAATAAAATGCACTAAATTGCCCAATATACACACACTCTATATGGGGCAATTTATAGCATTCAATGTACCTCACATCCTTGTTTTTGGACCATGGGAGGAAACCGGAGAACCCAGAGGAAACCCACGCTGACACGGGGAAATCATGGGGGGGTTACCATGCCGATCCAGGGGAGAACATTTTGGGCACTGGGCAGATACACCCAGGACAGGGTGCCAATCCATCACTGGGCACACACTCACACACACATACACACACTATATGGGGCAAATTAGAGCATTTAATTTCTCCGGAAACTGGAGAACCCGGAGGACACATGGACACTCCACCCAGATTGGGATTTGAACCTGGAATGCCCAGCGCTGAGAGGAGAACATGCTAAATAAAGATTTCAATCTTGTGGAAGTGTGGCTGATTATTAAGGTGTGTGTGTGTGTGTGTGTGTGTGTATGTGTGTGTATACAGGTCCCGTGTGTGCTGGTGTAGTTGGACTGAAGATGCCCAGATATTGCTTATTCGGTGATACAGTAAACACGGCGTCACGCATGGAGTCAAATGGAGAAGGTAAA
Source organism: Corydoras sp. C115 (assembly GCA_019802505.1). Classification (NCBI taxonomy): domain Eukaryota; kingdom Metazoa; phylum Chordata; class Actinopteri; order Siluriformes; family Callichthyidae; genus Corydoras; species Corydoras sp. C115. The sequence continues at coordinate 517,798 of JAFMOC010000277.1, forward strand.
TTCTAATTGAATCTAATCCCACACTAGGGACTAAGGGTGGAGCTTGGTGGTTGGGGAGAATGTTTCAGGGTATGGGCAGATACAACCAGGACAGGGTGTCAAGCCATCACTGGACACACACTCTCACACACTAAATAGGGACAATTTAGATAGGGGGTGGCACGGTGGTGTAGAGGTCAGCATTTTCTCCTCTCAGCGCTTGGGATTCAGGTTGAAATCCCGATCTGGCAGGAGTTTCCATGTTATCCCTGTGCCTGCGTGGGTTTCCTCTGGGTTCTCCGGTAAGCAGAAGATGAATGAATGAACAGTGGGGTCAGCGCTGGGGAACCAGGTTCGAATCCCAATCTGGGTAGTTTCAATTTTCCTCCCTTCGTTGGGTTTCCTCTGTGTTCTCCGGTTTTCTCCCACGGTCCAAAAACATGGATGCGAGGTAAAATGAAATGCTCTAAATTGCCCCATATAGAGTGTGTGTTGTCTGTGTGAGTGAGTGTGCCCAGTGATGGATTGTTGCCCTGTCCTGGGTGTATCTGCTCGGTGCCCAAAACGATCTCCCCTGGATGGGCATGGAGAACCCCCATACCACCCCCTAATATTGCCCATGTTCTCAGTTCCACTTCCTGTAAAGATGGACTTCATAGTTCTCCAATTCCAGCCTGTAGTCAATCTGTTTGTGGAATACAGTACATACTGTGTACTCGGTTCTAATGGTCAGGAGTCCAATAGTACCACCACAGAGCAGGAATTATTTGGTCGGTGCATTAGTCCTATCCCAGCAGTGTCACTGAGTTGGAGAAATGAGACTACAGCAGCACTACTGCACTACAACCCCCCACCACATCAGTGTCACTGCAGAACTGACAAACAATCCACCACCCAAATTATACCTGTTCTGTGATGGTCCGAGAACCAACAGGGGACTTACAAAAACAAAAACACAGATGGACTACAGTCTGGTATTGTAGAACTACAAAGTCCATCTATATAGTAAGTGGAGAGGAAGAAGTGGGCATGTCCCCTGTGTGGTAAATGCCCCTTGTAGCAATGACCCATGACTTGCACTTAGGATGGCATTGTGGTCAACACGTCTGCCTCTCAGCACTGGGGATCCAAGTTCAAATCCCTATCTGGGTGGTTTCCTTGTTCTCCCCGTGTCTGCATGGGTTTCCTCCGGGTTCTCTGGTTTCCTCCCACTGTCCGAAACCAATAATTCAAAGTAAATTGGCCGCTATAAAATTGCCCCTATATAGTGTGTGTGCCCAGCGATGGATTGGCGCCCTGTCCTTGGTCTTTCTGCCCAGCAACCAAAACGTTCTCCACTGGATGGGCATGGGGAACCCCCCCGCGACCCAGCATTCCTCCCATGGTTCCTCCATGGGCCGAGAGTGTACTTCACTGTACATCTGAAGTCACTTGAACCAGTGTATTAAAACGACTCGCGGTTTCTGCAGTGACATCGGAAAGTTCTCTGAGGTATAAAAACAGGTTTTCCGAGCTTAACGCTTCTGCTCTACCTCAGTGTACGCCGACTCGAGTATTGCTTAGGTTACCATGGCAACATGGACAATGCCAGGACCGCAGTATTGATGCTGCTAATGACCGAGCTGCATCAGAATAAGATTACAAGTTGCTGTTTGCTGATCTTTCCAGTCTAGAAGCTCAAATAATTCTAAAAAACGTTCTGAAAAACGGTGCTTATCGCAATCTCACACTGCCTTAACAGCCTATTTTCACGGGCCATTTAAATTGCAATGCTGCGTGTGAATAGATAGGCCCCCGATAGGCGTGGCCGTCTCGGAATAAGGCGTTTTGTGTAACATTTCGGCCTACCTCATTGACAGAGAACAACCTCTCCAGACGTCGACAGTCAGACGTCGGTCGGTCTTGTTAGGCGGTGGGACACAAACTCATAGTGTGCGCCAGTTAATAGCTACGCAAATGTTTACATCAACAATAGACAGAATACAAAATGAAATAACATTATGCTGCATCGACACTAAATTGCCCCATCGAAATAGCAACCCGCCAAAGTCGGAGCACCACCTGGTTCTTAAAGGGAGCAGCGAGTGATACGCTGATTGGTTCGTTATGTATCTCCTTTGATAAATTTTAGATTGTTATCTCGTTAGGCGGTGGATCATCAACACAAACGCGTATACCCCTATATGTTACGCACCAAAGACACGCACATGGAACCCATAGCGCGTGCCACATTTACATCAATGAAAAACAGAATACAAAATAAAATAACATAATAAAATCGTGCCATCGCCCATTGCGCCGTTGAAATAGCAATCCGCCAAAGTCAGAGTGCACGCCAGTCGGCAGCTACGCAAACGTTCACATCAACAACAAACAGAATCCAAAATGAAATAATTTTATTCTACATCAACACAAAATTGCGCCATCACACACTACGCCATTGAAATAGTAACCCGGCAAAGTCAGAGCGCCACCTGGTTCTTAAAGGGAATGGCAAGTGACGCGCTGATTGGCTCATCAAATGTGATGCCAAAAACACACCCATGAAACACGTCGTCACCATAGTAACGACACACCGACATGCCCTGAATGAAGCTGCGAGGTGCACCGCCTACGGAAAACAACCTCTCCAGTCCAAAAAAAGAATTTATGGTGAAGTGGCTGACCTGAATTGCCCTTATACATGTGTGTTTGTGCCCAGTGATAGATGGGCGCCCTGTCTTGGGTGTAGCTGCCCAGCACCTGAAACATTCTCCTCTGAATGAACATGGAGAACCCCCCCCCCCAACTAGTGGTCAGCATGTCCATCTCTCAGTGCTGGGAATCTCGGTACTCAGGTTCAAATCCTGATCGAAATGGAGTTTCCGTGTTCTCTGTGTCTGTGTGGGTTTTCTGCGGGTTCTCGGGTTTCCTACCACCATCCAAAAAACATGAATTCACATGCTCTTAATTGCCCCTATCTAAATTGCCCCTACATAGTGTGTGTATCATGTGTGAATGAGTGTGCACTTAATGATAGATTGGCACTCTGTCCTGGGTGTATCTGCCCAGCACCTGAAACGTTCTCTTCCCCCTTACCACCGTGACTCTAGTACAGTATTAAGTGGAAGAGAATGAATGAATGAATTAATTAATTTGTAAACCTGAACCTTGTCTGATCTTTCCTCAGCGCTAAAGATCCATGTATCCGAAGCAACGCGTGGCGTACTTCAGGAATTCAACTGCTTCCAGCTAGAACTCCGAGGCGATGTGGAACTGAAGGGCAAGGGCAGGATGAGGACCTTCTGGCTCCTGGGGGAGAGCGTCACTCAGGATGCCTAAAAATCCAGACAGAGAGCGTCACAATGGGAGTAGAGTGGGGAACACCTGGTTACACAGCAGAACTTGAGGGGTTTGAACGGAACCGCAGAGCAGTAGCACTGTCAATGAAGCGCATGGGTACCGGAACATGCCGAGAGTCAGACACAAAGATAATCCAGTAGAGTACCAAGAAGCCGACTCGCATTATAAAGCACTCCTATTGATGCAGAACCCATTTGGAACCATGTTAAGCTGTGTGTCTTTTCAGGACAGAACATTCAGGACGTATACTATATTGCCAAAAAGTATTCGCTCACCTGCCTTGACTCACATATGAATTTAAGTGACATCCCATTCCCAATCCATAGGGTTCAGAATGAGGTCGCTCCACCCTCTGCAGGTAGAACCCTTATGGATAAGCTGTCCACAAGGTTCAGGAATTTGTTTTTGGGAATAGTGGGCCATTCATCCAGAAGCGCATTTGTGAGGTTACACACTGTTCTAGACTCTGGGATCATCTGTGCTGGTATTTCACATCTTAACCCAGCTCATCTTTTGTAGCAGGTGTGGCACTGAAATGAAGCTGTTCCAGGGAACCCTCTCAACTAAGAAACTGGAATAGGATGCCACCTGGGCAACAAATCCATTGGTGAAATTTCCTCGCTTCTAAATATTTCAGCTGGATTCTAAGAGAATGGAAGTGTTTGGGAAGAATTGTCAATGACACCAAGTGGTAGACCACGGAAACTTAGGGAGTGGGGTGAGTGGATGCATAGTGCGAAGTGGAAGCCAACTTTCTGCAGAACTCCAAACTTCATGCGACCTGTAGATGAGCTCAAGAACAGTGTGCAGAGAGCGTCATGGAATGGGTTTCCATGGGCGAGCAGCTACATCCAAGCCATGTCACCAAGTGCAATTCAAAGTGGGGTCACCTGATCATCACACAGTCTGTACATGGTTGTCCTACAGTGTTGATGCTGCGATCCGTCCCTCCAGAGACACTCTAGAATCCAGAGGGGTAAAGTGGCGGCGTGCTTTACCCCACTGCTTTGCATTACACTTGGTGACATCTGGCTTGGATACAGCTACTTGTCCTTACAAACCTGTTCCATGACGCTTGCTGCGTACTGTTCTTGAGCTCATCTAGAAGCCACATGAAGTTTCGAGTTCTGCAGAAAGTTAGCGACCACTTCGCATTATGCATCCACTCACCCCGCTCCGTCAGTTTCCATGGTCACCACTTGGTGTCGTTGGCTGTTCCCAAGTACTTCCATTCTCTTAGACTCAACCTGGAATATTCAGGAGTGAGGAAATATCACCACTGGATTTGTTGGCTAAGTGGCATCCTATTCCATTTCCACGTTCCCGAGAGTGACCCGTTCTTTCCCAAACACTTGTAAAAACACTGAGCCATGGATGTTATCAGAACACCTGATTCTGATCCTTTGGATGGATGAGCAATTACTTGGCAGTATAGTGTATCTAAGGGTTTAGAACCCAGATCTTCATTTCTGGGTACATCACAGTGGCAGTCTTAGGACCAGGTCCAGCGAGGACGATGCTAGTGATGGAAATATCTCTATGAACGCTGTACTCTAAAGTAGCCAGATATTTTTTTTTGGTTTGTTTGTTTCTTTTTCACAGATTTTTCAAATATTATGTTCTCCTGGGTAAGTTCTACTGAATGTATAGGTTGGTGTTTGTTAGTAGTGTATATAAGATAGTGTGCTCATGCTAATGGATGTGCGGAAACTAACTAGTGGTTGTAAAATAAACGATAAAAGAGTAAAGAGGTCATTTAGATACTGAAATCCCTTCTATATGAAATAATATCTAGTTTTTCACTATTTAGCCGATGACGGGTTTTAGCTACGAATAAAGATTATTAGTATATTTGTTGACGATTGAATGTTTTTTGCGGAAGGGAAATTGAACACAACACAAAAAAAAAAAAATCTAGATTGTGGTTGTGATTATTCACAAAGTTGGTTTCCCCAGTTCTAATATTAAAGGTATTATATAGTATATAATCCCGTGTCGTCTAAACAAATGTACTGTATAATTAAATACTCTCCGTTTTCCCTGTGTCCGCCTGGGTTCCCTCCGGGGTCTTCGGTTTCCACACACAGTCCAAAACCATGGATTCGAGGTAAATTGAATGCTCTAAATTGCCCCAAATGCAGAGCGTGCCCAGCGATAGAACGGCGCCCTGTTCTGGGTGTATCTGGCCAATGCTCCAAATGTTGTCCCCTGAATGGGCATGAGGATCCCCCCCCTGCTCTCCCCTTGTCTGCGTTGGTTCTCCTAGGGTACTTCGGTTTCATCCCCCAGTCCAAAAACATGGATCAAGGTAAATTGAATGCTCCAGATCCCAAACATTCTCCCCTGGATGGGCATGGGGAACCCCCTCGCAACCCTAGTAGAGGATTAAGCGGAAGGGAATGATGAATGAATGAATTTCTGACATTCAAAACCTTTTCTGGAATGGCTGCTAAAAATGGCTGCAGCATAGTGGTTAGCATGTTCTCCTCTCAGGGCTGAGGATCTAGGTTCGAATCCCGACCTGCATTGAGTTTCCATGTGCTCCATGTCTCTGGGCTTTCTCAGGGTTCTTCGGTTTTCCTCCCACAGTCCAAAAACATGAATTCAAGGTGAATTCATTCAACCATTATCTTCTAGGGTCTAGGGTCTAAGACTAGAGTCACGGGGGTTCCTTGCCCATCCAGGGTAGAACGTTTCAGGCACTAAGCAGATACAAGATTGCTGGACACACTCACTCACAAAGCCACTCTCTACGGGGCAACTTGGAGCATTCATTTACCTTCAATCCAGGTTTTTTGACTGTGGGAGGAAACCGGAGAACCCGAAAGGAAACCCACGTGGACACCAGGAGAACATGGAAACTCCAACCATTTGGATTCGAACCTGAAACCAAAGCATTGAGAGTAGAACGTCTTGACCACTATGCCACCATGTTGCCCCACCCCAACATCTTCAGATTATTTATTCATCCTACACTTAATCCCCTACTAGGGTCATGGGGCGGGGGGGTTCCGGGTGCTGGGCAGATACAGCCAGGACTGGGTGCCAAACCATCACTGGGCACACACTCAGTTACACACACACACACACACACACACACGCTCTATATGGGGCAATTTAGAGCATTCAATTTACCCAGCATCCATGTTTTGGACGGTGGCTGGAAACCGGAGAACCCGGAGGAAACCCACAAGTACACGGGGGGAACATGGAAACTCCACCCTGATTGGGATTCGAACCTGGATCCTCAGTGCTGATAGGCGGTCACACTAACCACCACGCCACAGAGGTAAATTGGCTGCTCTAAATTGCCCCATATAGTGTGTGTGTCTAAGTGAGCGGATATGTGTCCTGTATCTGTCCAGCGTTTGAAACGTTCTACCCCCATTTTACAACCTACCTCCCCCCCCCCCCAAACCCCAACCATTGTAAAGAGAGTAAATTTGGTAGGTTGGAGATGTGGCATGTTGGCGTAGTGGTTTGCACGTTCAAATGCCAATCTGGGGGGAGCTTCCACATTCTAACCATGTTCACGTCGGTATTCCAAACTCTACAATCAAAGATCTAAAGATTCGTGAAAACAGTTCTGTGCAAGCGAGCGCTTCTTCATCCATCCGCCTGTCTGCTGTGGCATATCATGATGTTTAGTCATTAAGCAAATGCTTTAATCCAAAGCGGCTTCTAAATGAGAGAACACCACAAGGCATTGGGTACGAAAAAGACAGCTACGCAGTACAATACAATAAAATGTAGCTATGCTTTTTTAATATCAAATGTTGGTATGTTTTAAGATGAGTCTTAAAGATGCTAAGTGAAGATGGTTCCACCATTCTACCATGTTGAACGATACAGAGTGAGAACCAGCCCCACTGTGAGGTGGAATCACCAGGTGACGTTCATCACTAGAGCGACGGGAAGGAGTCGGAGTCCATCTCGAAAATATAGAGTGAAGGTAAGAGGGGCCAGATCCAGAGATTACACTTACACTGAATGCAGCAGCTACAGGGAGCCTATGGAGAGAGAGGAGAGGCAGAGTCACAAGATTTTGCTTAGGCGGTTGAATCGGGCTGCAAATCTAAATTGCCCCATCTAACAAACACCTCTGGTTGGTGATGACGGTGTGCAGAGGGGGACTGGCATTGTCAAGCTTGTCCATAATCTATGGGTGTGTGTGGAGGGGGGTTTTCCCATGCCCATCTGGGGGATAATGTCTCAGGCACTGGGCAGGTACACACAAGAAAGGGCGCCAATTAAAGTTTATTAAAGCAGATTGGGATTTGAACCTGGATTCCCAGCAATGAGAGATAGACGTGTTGACGTTTCTCTAAATGGTTTGCGGTGGGGTGGGGTGTGCTTTCACAATGTCCATCCAGTGGAGAGTGTCCATCCAGGGGCACTGAGCAGATAGGGCACCAATCTATTCACACGCTCACACATGTACCCACACACACACTTATATGGGGCAATTTAAAGCATTCAATTGATCTTAAAAAAATGTTTTTGGAATTGTCTACTATTCAAAATAGCAACTCAATACAGAATATTTCTGGCGCCATCTTGTGGACTACATAGACAACAGATATAGTGAACAAGGCAGGGCAAATTGGTTTATATATAGTATAAACCAATTTTATAAACCAGATATAGTGAACAAGGCAGGGCAAATTGGTTGGTTTATATATGGTTTATATACACTATATATGGGGCAGGAGAATCCGGAGGTAACCCACGCGGACACAGGGAAAACATGGAAACAACCCAGATTGGGATTAAAACCTGGAATCCCTAGCACTGAGAGGAGAACGTGCTAACCACTAAGCCACTAAGCCTCCTGCAAATGAAATGCAGGAATGAGGTTTGATTGAAAATGTATTGTAATATGACTGAAACTCAGCCAAAGAACTGTCAAAGAACTATTCTAAAAGAAAAAGAAGAACCAACTTCAATGACCTGTAAAATTCAACATCCACCAATTAACGAGAGATCACACTTAAGCCTCATTTATACTCCCTCTGCGTACGGAAATGTGTGCGTGCGCTTCATGCGTTATAACAGTTACTGCCCACATACTTCCTTGCGTCAGCTCCGTTGATATGGTTGTTGAACACTACATCCATTAGAGGGCAGTTTAGAGTAAAAATCAAACATGGCGACGGCGGAGGAAATTTCGATTTTGTACATACTGCAAAAACGACAAAAAAGGCAGCGTTCTAGAGGCGGTGGTCTATGAGGCCACTGAACAGGTCGCGACATTTGGATGGAGAATTTTATTCACTTGTCCGCCCAATGAGGGAAATTGATGACGAACGTCATTTCCAATACTTTCGGATGTCTGCCAGGGCATTCGATAACTTGCTTTGCTTTGTAACAACTGTTTGTCCCTGTGCCCCGGCGAAGTAACATCATATAAATGATTAAAATTGCGCACACACTCGTATAACCGGTCTTCAAAAAGTTCCACCATGTTTTTATTCTTCTTCGTGTACATATGGAAGTAGTCGCATCATGCACTGCCCCCACGGTTTCCACGGTTATTGCTCCGTCCTGTCCGCATCCGCAAGCTTTCAGAAAACGTGCAAATTACGTACGAAATGAACGCAGAGTACGGACAAAAAGCTCCGTCCGTATCCGTCTCCGTATTTAACGTTGAGCATAAATGAGCCTTTAGTTCTACTAGGGTTTTCCAAAAGAACGAATGTTTAATACAATGTCGCCCTCTGCTGGACAAACAGAGACATGGCATCCAAGTTCATTACGAAACCATGTATAAAATAAAACATGCCAGGACATGTTTTTACGAGTTCAACCACAAAACAGCACTTAGATCCATCCATCCATCCATTATCTTTCGGGGGTTTCCCCATGCCCATCCAGGGGAGAACGGCACCAATCTATCGCTGGGCGCACACTAACTCACACAGACACGCACACATACACACTCTATATGGGGCAATTTGGAGAACTCAATTGACTCATTCCATGTTTTTGGACTGTGGGAGGAAACCGGAGAACCTGGAGGAAACCCATGGGGAGAACATGGAAACTCCACCCAGATCCATTGTTCTTTTTTTTATTGTTCACTATACTGTGGGTCGCGTTCATACCAGGTCAAATTATTGGATGTTTTATAAATGTCCTGTCAGGGGTTTTCAAGTGAAAGTGATTGGAATAAAACAATGGGAGTTAAATAGAGAACTCTGAAGTTTCTCAAACTGTCTTTAATACAGACAGTAATTATGGTATTCAAAGCTTGAGACTTCAGTTTTTATTTTATTATTTTTTTTTTAGGTATTATTTGGCTTAGTTGGTTAGCAGATTCATTTCTAAGTGCTAGGGATTCTTGGTTCGAATCCCAATCCGAGTGGAATTTCCATGTTCTCCCCGGGTTCTCTGGTTTGCTCACACAGTCCAAAAACATGGATCAAGGTCAACTGAATTCTCCAAAAAATTGCCCCATATAGAGTGTGTTTGTGTGTGTCTGTGTGAGTGAGTGTGTGTCCAGTGATAGAATGGCGCCCTGTCCTGGGTGTATCTGCCAAGTGCCCGCAACGTTCTCCCCTGGATGGGCATGGGGAAACCCCCCGCGACCCTAGTAGAGGATTAAGCGAAAGATAATGCATAGATGGGTTCCTTAGTGGGTGACTGTACTTCTGTCCAGCAGGTGGTGCACATATCCTGTGAGTAGAAGATCTGACAGAAGATCAGGACTTTTCCCTGTAATGTGGTTCCAAAAAGTGAAGGACTCAGTTCAATGTACTCGTATAACCTGGGAGACGAGGTTCTCACAACACGTCATTGATGTTCTGAAATTTACACAGAGATTTTGACATGTGTACAATCATGTGTTTCTCATGTATATCACATCAATAATAAGATTCTACAGTATTTCATGGCTTTACGTCTCACTAAAGGGTTATATAAAGAGGTTGGAACCATGAAAAGGTTCTTGAAGATGAGCTGATGCTTTTCCAATTCCCTCTTGATTTCGTAAAAGGAACCGTCCATGTTCTCCATTTTTACTCATTACATTTAGTCATTTATCAGTCGCTTTTGTCCAAAGTGACTTACAAATGAAAACCCCACAAGTCAGTAGTTAAGGAAGAACCCATCTACACTGTAGAAATTTCAAACCTGATCATTATCCTATCCTGCACACCCCCCCCCCTCCATTGTTAATTTTTTTTTATATCAGGTGTTTCTTAAATAACGTTTTTTAAAGAAAAATTATTAAAGTGGGCTTAGTGGTTAGCACATTTGCCTCTCAGCGCTAAGGATTCCCGGTTCGAATCTCAATCTGGGTGGAGTTTCCATGTTCTCCCCGTGTCCGCGTGGGTTTCCTCTGGGTTCTCCGGTTTTCTCCCACAGTCCAAAAACATGCTGCTACCACCATCGCTCTTAATTGTTTGTTATTTGCCTTTGTCCCTGCTGGTGATATGTTTGTTCTTGACAGTTAGCATCTGTTGACCTATGAACTTACCAACCTAAGGAGTCCAACAGGTAAAGCTGAGGCTCCTTATACATTTCCAACACGTATCTGGCTATGCGTATAGATATACTAGGTTAGCAGACAGATGCCACAAATATATTTATGTTTATTAGTCTAGGTAGTTTTGCTTTTCTTGTTTTTTTTTTTGCTTAAAGTATACTTAGATTAATGTTTTTGTTTTATTGCTTTCTTTTTTTTGGCATCACCAATATTGGCTCATTTCAAGCTTTGTTGGTGGTGTAGAAACATTTCTGACCTAGTTTATTCACTCCTTTCATGTTTCCTTTGTGTTTACAATCATACTAAAACGAGCCATACTAGGTTGTAACAGAGTGTATTTTGGAAATATAGAGTGGAAGGTAGGCCAAAGTTATTGCCTTGTACCGAATGCGAGCAGCTACAAGGGGCCAAAGGAGAGAGAGGAAAGGCGGTATCACATGAGTTCACAGATCTGGACCTTAAAAACCTTAACACTCTGAAGTCCACAGCACCACAACACTTTTACTTCTATAAGCCTTTACTGGGAGTTGGAGGAATAATTTGAATATGATCTCTGTGTATGAATTATCAGCACAGTGGGATTCTTTTGGGCAAAAGAGTCTGTATGACTAATGAACTGATTAGTCAGTACAAGGAGTGTCACCCCATCATCGATCACTCCATGAAGATCCTCAATAACATTAACAAGAACAGATTTTCAGATTTATATTTGCGGAGGTGAAGATAAAAATCTGTATCACATCACATGCGAGTATTTCAACACCAAAACTGGCCAGTGGTCCTACTTTGCCCCGATTTTTGAGGGCAGGAGTGCTGCGGGGATCATCGCTCTTAACAATCAGATCTATTTGGTGAGTCCAAAATTTTACAAAGTACATTGTAACTGCAGTGTATTTAGAATTCATATGGTCCACATGCTCTAAAGTCACTTAGTTGGGGATCAGTTTGTCAGGTTGGGAGGGTTGGGCCCCTCCTCCCTGCCTCCCGTGTTTTCGGGTTTCGGCCGTTGCGGGCTTCCGTAGGTAGGACCCACCCCCTTGAGCAGGGATTGGGTCCTACCGGATCACGTGCGACCTACTGGCGGCATTTAAGGTATCTCTGCTGAGCTGCCAGTAGGTCAGCATTGAACTGTACTGCACGGACGTGTATCGTGTTGTAGAGTATTGTTACGGCGGGCGTTCGTGTGGTGTTTGTTTTATGTTCGTTCGGCATCCTGCGGCTTTTCCGCGGTTGCCTTATCACCACGTATTCCCGCTGCACCGATTTCTCAATTTTATTTAGCTCTCGGCATTAGCCACGCCATTTAACCGCTTCCTCCTGCTGCAGCACCGGCTTTCATAACTCGGCATTAGCCCTGCCTTTAGCCGAGTCCCCGGCTGCAGCAGAAAGGCTGTTTAACTCGGCACTAGCCATGCCAGTTGTTGCCCCGTCTGTGGCGATTGGCTTTCTTAGCCTGGCGCCGGCCACGCCGTTTAGTTCTAGCCACAGTACCCGCTCCTCGGAGGTTGGAGCGAGGAGGGGCATTGATCGGGTCCCGGAGTATTGGGAGATCGTCCTCCCTCTCTCGGCTTCGGTCAAGCTCCCAGCACCCTGCGACGGGGTGTTCGACTTGGTCACCAGTCGGGAGCTTTCGGACCGAGAGAGGGTGTTATTCTACCTCTCCCGTCTCTTGGGTCCCGCGCTGAGGTGGGCCAAGGGCCTAGTGGCCACCGGGGATGTCTGTCTCACCTCAGCAAGCCGGTTCGAGTCGGCATTCTTAGCCCGGTTCGCCCCGGGTTCAGATGCCGGCCCCGTGGGTGAGCACCTGGACGGGCCGGGAGTGAGTCGAAGCGTGAGCATCCGCGCTCCTCCGCGCGTCTCCCGCCGTGGGAGATTCCCGGTCCCAGGGTTCACCCACTGAGCGAGTTTTTTCTCGCCGCCCGGGATTCGTTGCGCACCCCTCCGTGCGAGTCTCTGGACTCCACGGAGGACCCTTTCGATGAACTGGGGTTGGCTGCGCGGGTCCCGTCTCCCGGTCCTCCATCGGAGCCTTTCTCCGCGGAGGACCTGCTCGGTGAGTTCTTCCGGGTCTCGCGGACCCCGTCTTCGGCCCCTCCGTTGGACCCTTTTTCCGCGGAGGACCCGTTCTACGAGCGTCTCCCGCCGTGGGAGGTTCCCGGTCCCAGGGTACACCCCCTTAGCGAGTGAGGGGGTGTACCCTGTACACTGGACGAACGCGAAGTATTGTCCCTGGTTTACCATACGTACCGAGCGATTTTTGCTGTTATCCTATACCTGTTCTATCTGCGTTCGTCTTGTCGTGTATTTGGTCTCGGTGAGTGCGCGTCTGTTTGTGTTAGCATTTGTTAGCATTTGTTCTCACCTCTGTGCTTAGACTAGCGTGTTGTGGTTGTATGAGTGAACGTCCGTGTGACTCTGTGGTCGCTCCCAGTGTCTTGTTTAATCCTCTTTCTGTTTCCAGTGTTCACCCTGTCCCTAGAGTCCTGCGTCCCGGGAGCAATCGTTGTCTCTGTCCGTCCGCTCAGGTGGTTCGGCTTCGGCCGGTTGGGGCGGAGTTCGCTCTCACCCTAGCTCGCTCCGCTGGCGCGTCACCACCTGAGGGCGTCCGTGTCTCAGTGTTCACTCAGCTTACTAACGGTTCTAATCTGCTTACTAACAATCCTTCTATCTGTGAACTAACATTGTTTTCTCCCTTGTGTATTAACCATCTGGCTGTCTCCCCTCCCCTTGTGTGTTTCAGTTTCGTTTCGAGCCACTCGTCGTTCCGTTCAGTTCACCGTATCTCTTTGAGCACTTTCAGCACATATTCTTCCTTCAGGGTTTGGTCTAGCACTCTCTTTGACATGCCTATCTGTTCTATTGTAGGATTTGTTATTTTGTCTACTAAAGACAACCTCACTAGACTTCTCCCCGTTTCATCACGCATAGCCCCAGTGTAGGGTTCTCTTTCTACAGCGTACTGCTTATATCTGTGTATCTTGTTTTATTGGTTTGTTCTTTTGCTCGGTGTTGTGCTCTGCCCAGTCCTCTGTTCCAGGTTCCACACCTCGGCCTGGGTCCAGTTGGCAACACCACTCTCAACCAATACTCCTCCTGCATAACCCTACCTCTGCCTTCCTTATTAATAAACAATAACTGTTCTGCATCTACGTCTCCAGACCACTCTTTACGCACTATTTGTGACACTATTACTCAGCTGAAATTATTTCTACAGAGAACTTAAAGGGACATGAGTTAAAAAAAAAGACTTTCTGGTGCTTACGAATTATTAAGTGGAGCTTAAAAGTTATTAAGTGGTTCCACGAGTAAATAAGTGGTGCAAACGAGTTATATAGTGGTGGTATTAAATGGTGCTTTCTTTCTTGGAATGTAACGTCAGAATGTAGCCTAGTGCTGAGCATGACCTAACCTTAGCTGTCTCAGTCTTATGAACTTTGCATGTTCTCCCTGTTGCTTGTGGGATTTTCCTTTTATGGGTGTTTTTGTGGGGTTTTATCCATCCATCCATCCATTGTCTTCCGCTTATCCGGGGTTCAGGGCAGCAAGCGAAGTAGGGAGACCCAGACCTCCCTCGCCCCAGCCACCTCCACCAGCTCGACTGGGGGAACCCTGAGGCGTTCCCAGACCAGCTGAGAGATATAATCCCTCCAGCGTGTCCTGGGTCTTCCCCGGGGTTTCCTTCCAGCTGGACTTGCCTGGAACACCTCCCTAGGAAGGTGCCCAGGAGGCATCCTTACCAGATGCCCGAACCACCTCAACTGGCTCCTTTCGATGTGGAGGAGAAGCGGCTCCACTCCAAGTCTCTCCCGGATGCCCAAGCTTCTCACCCTCTCTCTAAGGGAGCCCAGCCACCCTGCTGAGAAAACCCATTTCGGCCGCTTGTATTCGCGATCTTGTTCTTTCGGTCATTACCCGAAGCGCATGACCATAGGTGAGGGTCGGAACGTAGATTGACTGGTAAATTGTTTTGTGTGTAAAATTACTGTTTTATTTTTTGTCTTTAAGATTGAGAGTGCTGCTTCTGTGGAAGCTCTACAAGACATGACTCTAAGGCACAGCACAATATTACAGATGGCTGGCTGTTTTAGGCATGTGGCTACTCTTGAAGAAAAGAAAACAGTTGTGTCTTACTATCTCCAGTGGTATATTATTGACTGCAATATGTGTGTAATTGAAAGGTAAGAGCATATTCTTAGTCTTAAAACTAAGCAAATATAGTGCCTATCTGAAATTATTATATTATTATATTATTATATTATTACTATTAAAACTTAAAATAAGCATTATCAGTGTAGTGTTAATAATGTACTATGTTAACTGTTTCTGGTAGTGGACATTATGTTTATTATATTCTATACATATTTTATCTAATAGGCTATACATCAGTGTAACTGTGTTGTATTCTTCAGATTCAATTTTTGACTGCACTGCAGCAGTACCCTACCCTTCTGGCTCCTGTCCTGTGCTACTCTGAAAAGAGTTTTTAAACCTGACCTCAGTCTGACAGGGAGCAACAGGAGACTCAGAGAAGGAGAAACTGTGGGTTACTGGGCAGACTATCTCCTTGATTGTGAAGGTTTGCAAAATATTATATAATAAATTCCCATTTTTAATATACTACTAGTATACACACGTGGACAAAATTGTTGGTACCCCTTGGTTAATGACAGAAAAACCCACAATGGTAACAGAAATAACTTTAATCTGATAAAAGTAATAATAAATAAAAATTCTATGAAAATGTACAAATGAAAGTCAGACATTGCCTTTCAACCATGCTTTAACAGAATTATTAAAAAAAAAAAAAATCATGAAACAGGCCTGGATAGAAATGATGGTACCCCTGAAAATAATGTGACCAAATGGACATGTTAAATCAAGGTGTGTTCACTAATTAGTATCACAGGTGTCTACAATATTGTAATCAGTCAGCGGGCCTATATATAGGGTTACAGGTAGTCACTGTGCTGTTTGGTGACCACACTCACACTCACACTCAACATGAACCAGAGGAAGCAAAGAAAAGAGTTGTCTCAGGACATTAGAAAGAAAATAATAGACAAGCATGTTAAAGGTAAAGGTGATAAGACCATCTCCAAGCAGCTTGATGTTCCTGTGACTACAGTTGCACATGTGATTCAGAAATTTAAGATCCATGGGACTGTAGCCAACCTCCCTGGACGTGGACGCAGGAGGAAAATTGATGACAAATCAAAGAGATGGATAACACGAATGGTAACAAAAGAGTAAAAAAAAAAACATCTAAAGAGATTCAAGGTGAACTTCAAGCTCAAGGAACATCAGTCTCGGATCGAACTATCCATCGATTTTTGAGCCAAAGTGGACTTCATGGGAGACGACCAAGGAGGACACCATTGTTGAAAACAAAACATAAAAAAGCCAGACTGGAATTTGCCAAACTTCATGTTGACAAGCCACAAAGCTTCTGGGAGAATGTCCTATATGTGCATATATAGCATATCAAGAAAAGAACACTGTCCCTACTGTGAAACATGGAGGAGGCTCTGATATGTTCTGGGGCTGCTTTGCTGCATCTGGCACAGGGTGTCTTGAATCTGTGCAGAGTATAATGAAATCTCAAGACTATCAAGGGATTCTAGAGAGAAACGTGCTGCCCAGTCAGAAAGCTTGGTCTCAGTCGTAGGTCGTGGGTCTTACAACAGGATAATGACCCAAAACACACATCTAAAAACACTCAAGAATGGCTAAGAGGACAACACTGGACCATTCTGAAGTGGCCTTCTATGAGCCCTGACCTAAATCCTATTGAGCATCTTTGGAAGGAGCTGAAACATGCCGTCTGGAAAAGGCACCCTTCAAACCTGAGACAACTGGAGCAATTTGCACATGAAGAGTAGGCCAAAATACCTGCTGAGAGGTGCAGAAGTCTCACTGACAGATACAGGAATCGTTTGATTGCAGTGATTGCCTCAAAAGGTTCTGCAACAAAATATTAAGTTAAGGGTACCATCATTTCTGTCCAGGCCTGTTTCATTAGTTTATTTTTTAAATAATTCTGTTAAAGCATGGTTGAAAAGCAATGTCTGACTTTCATTTGTATATTTTCATAGAATTTTTATTTATTATTACTTTTATCAGATTAAAGTTATTTCTGTTACCATTGTGGGTTTTTCTGTCATTAACCAAGGGGTACCAACAATTTTGGCCACGTGTGTATGCATGATAATTATATATCTTTAGCGAAGGCCAGACTACTGTATGTTTGGAAGATGTGTTGATGTTTGCAACTGGACTAACTTCATTACCTTTATCTGGATTGGAACCGCTGCCAAAGATTGAGTTTCTGGACAATTCACCATACCCTATGGCAAATACATGTTCAAACCCACTGAAATTGCCACTCCTAAAGTCTTACGATGTGTTTAAATTAAAAATGGATTTTGGAATTCAGAATTCCCCAGGATTTGGCTGCTTTTAAAATAGGTGACTATTTAGTGATAAATTTGTTAAAAGAGAAAACCATGTTTTGTTATTAGGTCTTTATGCAGATGTGTTAATGTGTTTGTGATGGTGGGGTGGCGGTGCGGCAGCGCTGATTAGACAGATTGATTGGCGCACCCGATGATGCTTTCGCCTGATGGCCGTGTGCGCTTTATAAGCTGTGTGATCATGCGCCGCGGGGAGAAAGACCGACCACAAGATGGTGGGACGACGAACACACCATGACTATGGAAAGAACAATGTAGTCGTGTCATGGTCGCTGTCCTACCATCTCGTGGTCGGTCTTTCTCCCCACTGCATATGATCACACAGCTTATAAAGCGGCATACAGTCATCAAGCGATGCATCATCCGGTGCACCAATCAATCTCCCTAATCAGCATTGCCGCTCTGTTTATATATTATATAAATGTTTATATAATATGTTCCAATACCTCAAAAAGACAAAAATCCAGATAAAAATGTTTATTTCCATGTTGACAGCTTAATAAATATTTTGTACATTGTATTCATTTGACAACCTGTGATTTGTTAGATTAAAAGAAGCTTTGGAAGATTTAAGCATTCATTCATTCATTATCTTCGGTTTTATCCTCTACTACAGTCGCGGTGGGGTTCCCCATGCCCATCCAGGGGAGAAAGTTTCGGGCGCTGGGCAGATACACCCAGGACAAGGCGCCAATCCATCGCTGGGCACACACTCACTCACATATACACACACTATATGGGCCAATTTGGAGAACTTAATTGACTTGATCCATGTTTTTGGACTGTGGGAGGAAACCGGAGAACCTGGAGGAAACCCACCCGGACGCAGGGAGAACATGCAAACTCCACCCAGATGGGGATTCGAACCGGGAATCCCTAGCGCTGAGAGGCAAACGTGCTAACCACTAAGCCACCGTGCCGCCCGATTTAAGCTTTCATTTCTGTAATTAAATCAATTATAGCTGAGCAATTTCTTTAAGATTAAAGTATAGTTCTAATGCAGACTCCCAGTCCTTTGGCTTTTGTAGTTGCCTGAGCTCCATAAAAAAGTCCAAATATTACTGGATGTTTGTGTTACCACATGAATGGACTGGCTGTCTTGATTCCGGGAAGATATCCAGTTCTGCCTGTTCAATTTGAAATCCACAGTCTCTGAAGCCAAACCTAGATTAGAGGATGGATTTTATTAATAGTGTTTATTAACAATAAATATATGACAAACAATTCTACAAGGAACAAGCCATTAATCATTTACCTATGGGGTAGGTAGAACAGCTCATTGGTTCTCATCAAATTAATCATCAAATTAATTTACATTTAATGTGCATATATTAGGCTTATGTACTTTTAAAGTAATGGCTCATTTGTAAAGGGAGCGCGAGCTACGTGACCGGAGAACGCGGAGGAAACCCACGGGGACACGCAGAGTAGATGGAAACTCCACCTATTCGAACCTGGATCCCCAGCGCTGAGAGGCGACTGTGCTAACCAATAAACCACTGTAACAATTTTAGAAATGAAGACTAGTAATTTCCTTAACATTTACATTCATTTATTCATTCATACAGTCATTTAGCAAATGCTTTTATCCAAATCCCAACTTGATGGTTGGGGTCAGAGCATGGGGTTGGCCTCAGCCCCCCCTGGAGCAATGATGGTTAAGGGACTTTTTGATAGCCCGGCACCCCAACCACTGAGCCACCACAAGTACAGGATAAAATAAGTTCAATCATCAAAATATGCTGACCAGGATGGCCCGCATGTGGCCCATGACATCAGGAGCTCGCAGGCATACGGGATTGGATACACGTGTACCGAGGCAGGAAGACTCCATGCTCTTCCTCTCTCTCTCCAAATGTCTTGTTCCAGGGGCAGAGGGGTTCTCTCCAAGGGTTGACCACATACGGGCCATCCCGGTTAGCGTAATCTGCCATGCAAATGTGGCAGGTCCCACGCAGTACTCCGGCAGGTGCCTTCCACGCCTCCACATTTCCCATGATGAGAAATGCATGCCATCATCTACTCCAACCGCCTGCCCCTTCCACTTCGCTTTCCGTGAAGACTGAAGTCCTGGGTCCGGCCGTGGAACCCCGCTGGAGAACTTGCACGCAAAGCTCACAGGTGACATTCTCTGCCACGTGTGTCCTCATCCAGTCCCAGGTTTCTGCACCAAAATGTAACAAGGCGTGGGCACAAATGAAGACCAGAGACAAATGAAGATCACTCAACAGAAACAGGCTTTATTACACACTGCATTTAACGTCACATTTAATATGTTGGCATGGTGTCGTTCGCTCTTGTCGGGTCCATGGAATTCTCTCTCTTCCCGGGATATGAGGTCACTGCTTATAAAGCTGCACACGTCGGACAGACGGAGCCAGATTAGGTGCGCTAACAAATCTCCTTGGCCTCATTGAAAGCATCTTGAATTTTAGAGAGAAGACTCTCAAGACCCTCTACTTTCTGTAGATTATAAAATAAGAAGTGTAAATATCATTACAGCAAAGATGTGGACTGATGTCGATGAGAGTGCCTGAGATGTTACCTTGTGAAGGTCCATGTACTGAGCCATGGACTCATTGTAAGCCTCTTGAGTTTTAGAGAGGGCATCCCGAAGACCCTCTACTTCCTGTAGGTTATAAAGTGAGTCATGTAAATGTCAATACAGTAAAGACATAATGAAATGCATGAGGGTGCTGGTTGGAACCTTCTGGAGGTTGAGATTCTCAGCCACTAACTTTGTACGAGCCTCCTCAGATTGATTGAGGGCAATTTGGAGACCCTCCACCTGCTACAGTTCAGAGAAACAGGAGCGTAAATATGACAAGTGTAACTACAAATACAATCTTAATATCACTTATTATCTATGAATCGGTTCTGAACAAGAAGTTCATATAGATCACTTAGGTCATGAAGGTTTTGGTGACTGATCTGAGAACTGATTATTATCTGTGCGCCGCGTGAGTGGCAGCACGTCTCAGCAGCTCCTGCTCACGACTGAGCATTTTTCACTTTATACTTTTAATCTTTATCTTTAACGCTTTCGTTCTATACACTCTTTTATATTTTCTATATACTTTCCACTCTGTTGTTTTTTGTTCCTGTAAATTTTTTTGTAATTTTTTCAAAATGAGGACTAGGGCTTTGGAATTTGCTTTGGTTCTTGTGTTGCTTTTGTCCTTTGTTTTGACCATGTCAGACCGATGGAGCCATGGATCCATCGTTTACACCCGGGATCAGTTACTGGCTGTGTCGGAACACAGCGGTGCTACCCGACATGCGAGCCGACATCCCCCGCGAGCTGAGGAGGAAGAGACGCGGGTGCCGTGCCGGAGTTCAATGTTGCGCCAGGAGAAGACGGTATAGACCGGTTCTCCCCTCCATCATCATGGGAAACGTATGATCTCTTTCCAATAAGATGGATGAGCTAGCGGCACTAACCCGGCATGACAGAGACTATCGTGAGTGTAGCATCATGCTGTTTACGGAGACGTGGCTAACACCGCTAACACCGGACATGGTCATCTCTATGGACGGCTTTAAACTCGTGCAGACAGAACGACAGAGAGCAGCAAGAGAAAGGGAGGAGGACTGGCAGTATTTGTGAATGATAGATGGTGTAATTCTGATCACATCACTATTAAAGAACAAATCTGCTGCAAGGATGTTGAACTGTTAGCCGTTAGCGACCGCACTACCTCCCGAGGGAATTCTCGCATGCTATCGCGATAGCTGTGTATGTGCCTCCCTCTGCTGGCACTGCGGCTGCATGTGACATCATCCATTCAGCGGTGAGCAAACTACAGTCCAAACATCCACAAGTTCTTCTTCTGATCTCCGGGGATTTCAGCCACACTTCTCTGTCTTCTACTCTGCCCACCCTCACACAGTATGTGGAGGCATATAACTCTGCATACCCTCCCTCCCCTGGGCAAGTCGGATCACAACATGGTTCATCTCCAACCTGTGTATAATCATCCAACCTGTGTATATAGTGGCATCAGCCATTTTTTATGGAGTGATGTGCTGGGGCAGCAGCATCACGAATGTAGACAGGAACAGACTGGACAAACTAATTAGGAAGGCCAGCTCTGTCCTGGGGGAACGCTTAGATGCTAAACAAGCTAGCAACTCTTATGGACAATGAATCCCACCCCATGTTTGAGACTCTAGCAGCACTGGGCAGCACCTTCAGTGACAGGCTACGTCATCTGAAGTGTGTCAGGGAGCGTTACCGTAGGTCCTTCATTCCTGCTGCTGTTAGACTGCACATTCAGCACTGCTCTCAGTACCCACTCAAAACCAAACTAAAATAACTGTGCAATAAATGTATCATTGATGGTGCAATACATTTCAATCATCTGTATGTAATAACTCTGCTGCTTAATCAGACACCACATGTGCAACATTTGATTCATTTCATTCCTGTAGGACTGTAAATAACTAAAATTAGAAAATTAGATTTTATCTTGTATATATAGATTTCTAACTGTATTTAAAATTTTTCCTAGTTTAAATCTCTTTAATGACTGGATACCTTTTCACCCTCCTCTGTATCTGCTGCTGAGAAATGTGAATTTCCCCATTGTGGGACAAATAAAGGTTTATCCTATCTTATCTTATCTTATCTTGTGATTTAGATTTTTTTTTTTTACAATTTTTTTACCTCAGTCTTCTTTTGCCACCTTTTGCTATTGATCACGGCACCCTGAAGCCTTGCCATTTGCTGCAGTAATGCATCCAGATTGAAAAACACATCCTTTAGATTGTCCAAGTAGTCCTGCAGTTCCAATCAATATGATTCATTGTAAAATGTTTATATCAATAATCATTTTTTATAAATATACATTCATATAGATAATCAAACCTTTTATTATCTTCTGCTTAATCCTCTACTAGGGTCGTGGAGGGGTTCTCCATGCCCATCCAGGGGAGAATATTTTGGACGCTGGGTGGATATACCCAGGAAAGGGCGGCAATCTATTGCTAGGCACACACTAACTGACACAGACACACACACACACACACAAACACACACACAAACACACACACTAATTGGGACAATTTAGAATATTCAGTTTACCTTGAATCCATGTTTTTGGACTATGGGACGAAACCAGAGAAAATGGAGGAAACCCACACGGACATGGGGAGAACATGAACACTCCATCCAGATTGGGATTCAAACCTGGAATCCCCAGCGCTGAGGGATGGACCTGCTGAATACTAAGTCACTAAGCCGCCATGCCGTCCTACAGTATATCCCATTTTTTATTAAATAATAAATCAACTATTAATAAGAAATCAAGTTGATCAGTGAAAATATCATCTTGATTCATAGGTCATAATTAACCATTTAATTAAAATAAAGTAAAATACTAAAATAAAATAGTTTAATGATCCAAGTTCGAATTCCGATCTGGGTTAAGTCTCCACGTTCTCCCAGTGTCTGCGTCGGTTTGCTCGGGGTTTTCCGGTTTCCTCCTGCAGTCCAAAAATGTGGTTTCAAGGTAAATTGAATGCTCTAAATTGCCCCATATAGAGTACGTTTGTGTGAGTGAGTGTGCCCAGTGATAGATTGGTGCCCTGTGCTGGGTGTATCCAGGTGTTTCCTGGATATGGGCATCGGATAACGCCATTCAATGTGTGTTTCTGCGTATTTTGTCTTGTTTTTAAAATGATTTTTCTCCCAACCTGGAAACCTTGATATCAAACCAAACAATCGACCTAAACCAGCAGGATGTTTTCAAATATATCAGAGAGCCAATTTACACTTGTTTTGGTACAGAAATCATGCCAGAGAAACAGAACACTATGGTGAACCCCGTTAAAGCTGTTTATAAACTTTAAAACTGAAAAACACTTTTAAGGGAGCAGAAATATGATGGGGTTCTGTTTGATATATAACTTTCCACTTTCCACATCATTGTCTCATTAATCTCGGCAAAATGAATGCAATTCAACGAGCTCACGGTAATTAAAGAAGTTTCCTGCGCAACCTTCACTTAACAACGCACTTACAGGGAATATTCTAGAACTATAAGCTGGAACACAGAGCAGGATGTGAATAGTCCCCCAGTCATTCTGCTTTTACTGATCTTTTTCACCTTTGATGTTGAAATTCAGCTTTAATCATAGCAGATTTAAATCCTCTAACAATTTATCCCATAAATACAAATGAAAATTTCTTTAAAGATAAAATCGTTATAGTTTAAATCACATCACATCCTCTATCTTCTTTTCCTGATTTTTTTTTTAATTATTAAATACTGACATTTAAAAAACCCGATTTTCTCTTAATATCATTAATGGTGTTTTAATATTACACATGAAACGTCCTTTTCCCATTGCTTCGAAGCTCGCCGGTCATTGGATAATACCACGATTTTGTCCCGCCCCCGGACAATGAGTGTCTCCCGGGGTGAATGGAACTGTGGGTGGGTCTGGACCCGGAGCTTCTACGAGACAATTGGAAGATCAGTCGATTGATTGAGTCGATGATCATGTTTTGAGCTCTCACGTCACTAAATCACTGAGAAGTTAAGAAGACAAACTACCAGAGATTTCAGAAGTACTAAAGTTTCCTTCTTAAAAAAAGTAAAATAATTACTCATGTAAAACTACTAATATATTGTAAAATATTACTTTGGAGGGTGGCACAGTGGCTTAGTGGTTAGCACGTTCGCCTCTCAGCACTAGGGATTCCCGGTTCGAATCCCCATCTGGGTGGAGTTTCCATGTTCACCCAGTGTCCGCTTGGGTTTCCTCCGGGTTCTCCGGTTTCCTCCCACAGTCCAAAAACATGGATTAAGGTCAATTTAATTTTCCAAATTGCCCCATATAGAGTCTGTTTGTGTGTCTGTGTGTGTGAGTGTGTGCCCAGCGATAGATTGGCACCCTGTCCTGGGTGTATCTGCCCAGCTCACAAGACGTTCTCCCTTGGATGGGCATGGGGAACCCTAATTGAGGATAAAGCGGAAGATAATGGATGGATGGAATGTTTTAGACATGAACCAAACCAAATATGTGGATCATAGAGTCAGAGAGGGATTGATTTCATACGTGTATTTGGCGGAAGAACTCTTTGGTTACTTTCATTTCATCTTAGACATGTACACTTCATCTCAAGTATAACGTTTAAAGACTTTCTTTTAAAATAAGAGATTATTTTTGTGTTAGATAGCTAAAGTGGATCACCGCCTTACTGTGGTGGAGGAGTTTGCGTGCTTGAATGATCCTAGGAGCTATGTTGTCTGGGGCAAAAGCCCCTGGCAGGGTCTCCCAAGGCAAATTGGTCCTAGGTGAGGGGCCAGGCAAAGAGTGGTCCAACAAAAAACCCCTATGAAAATAAATATAAAGAACACGTGTACCCTGCCCGATTTAGGGTTATCGGCGCCCTACCCTGGAGCCAGGCCCGGGGATAGGGTTCGTCAGTGAGCATCTAGTGGTCGAGCACTTTCCCATGGTGCCCAGCCCGAAGGAGCTACATGGGATCCCCCTCAAATGGGCTCACCACCTGTGTGTGTGTGTGGGGGGGGGTAATAGGGGTTCGGTGCAGTGTGGATCGGGCAGTGGCCGGAGGTGTGGGCCTGGGCGTCGCGATCCTCGGTTGCTGAAATTGGCTTTCGGAACTTGGAACGTGTTAGGATCTTTTGATTTTGAAAAAGGCAGAAAGAACGAACCTATGCAAAGATGGTTGCCTCAACTGATTTATTGAGGACAAAAGAAAACTTCATGGACACCTTCAGTTACTCACGCTGGCCAGCGGTCTGCCCTCCTCAGCGTTCCGATGCTGTCTGCCTCCAGGTCTGAGTGAAAGTGCCCCTCCCTTGTGTTTACCTGAGTGTATATGCGTTACGTCTAGTTCCCGCCCCTTAACTGCTTTAAGCCAATCACAAATTACTGCCCTAGGTTTTAAATCAGCCAATCCCAGCCCAGTATTTTCCTAGTGGCGGGAAATCCAAGGTCCTTTGTTTGTCTTTCGGCCATATTGGAACTCTCATCATGTATAAGAAATTTAAAATTTCTGACAATTCCCAAATTTTAAATTAAAAATTCTACGGCCATAAATTTTAAGTGGCTTGTATGGAAGCATTCATAACTGTTTTGTTTGAGTTTAACTATCATTCCTTGTTCCTTAAACATGCTTGTTTGGATGATTTATTTTGGCTTCAAAACAGAGCACATTATTCTTGAGCTGCTGGAGTTCCTCTTTCCAACAGACATGAAATTCAGTCCTGATCCCATGTCCTAAACCTGTACTCTAGATGATCGGTGTGTTTCAGATTAAATGCGGCTGGATGTAGGGGTGAAACTAGATTCTCTAGGAAGTGGAGTTCCAGGAACAGAGTAAGTGGTGATCAGGATGGATCTGCGGTAAGGATGCTGATCCTCGGGGCAATGGAGACCAGTCCCTGGAGGAAGAAGAGGATGCTTCTCTGGATGTGTCAACAGACCAATTCAGGGTGGTATAGAGGTGGCGGCTAACTCTGCTTTTAGAAAAGTGATGGTGGTTTAATTTAATGAGCTGCCCAAAATGCAAAACCAGTATGTTGATATTTACAAGTTTATCACTGTGTAGAAATTTAAAGCTGAGTGAAAGAGTGCACCAATAACCAACCTAGTTTACACTTAAGGAACAGTAAAACCGCGAGACCTTAAAACTAAAACTAACAAAACCAAAATCAACCCATACAAACACTGTATAAAATAAAATAATATTCTTACTGCATGTGGCTACATGCTTAAAATTTTTCCCATATATTTTCATTATGAATTTTACCTAAATACATTGGTCGGATGCCTTATAATATATACATTAAACAAACCCCAATAAATAAATAAAACACTGGAGAATAACGTGGTGGACACATCTATCAGAACTGTCCAGCACTGCTTGGGTCACACTGCCACAGTCGCACAATGGATGGGTCACTTTCTGCACTCTTAATAAACTCCTCCAGAGACATCTTACCATACAAATATATAAAAAATGCAACAATTACAACGGCTTTGTAATAATTATGCCGTATATATGTATACAATACTGTTTCTGTATATTTGGCACCTGTCCGCATAAAATATCTATAATGAAAAATGTGACATTCCAAAAGGAAAATGTATTTAGTGAACTGATGCAACTGCGATTTACCAAACATTTTCACACACTACTTAAAACAGTAGTTAAAATGAAATTGTAAACGAATATTAAATGATCTATTGGAGGCCGTTTCAATACAGTAAGGGTAAAAATAGTTAAAGCATAGGGAATGTTGATAACCACAAATATTTTATGGATCTTAATCCTGATGTATATAACACCCAATAATATTCAGGGAGGAAGTATGACAATTCCTAATATAAAAATATAGATAATTCTAGCTGCTATGAAATAGTTTTTAAAGCAAAAATGTGGACATGCTACCACAAAATTTAAATTTGATTAACAACTTTTAACCATAAGCTGTTAGTAAGGCTAGAACTGGCTACTGTATCAATATAATGGGATAAAATAAATTAATAAATCAGAATTTCTAACCACAGTGGATTTTGGCTGTACGCTGACCAATAAGGATGTGCCATTATCATATCGTTCACAACACAAACATTGTGAGTGATATTCCCACTTGTTAGACCAATGACATCATGCAGTTATGCATGGTATAGCTTCATTACCTGAGTCATTTAGGATGACAAGGCAGTATGTCAAAGCAGCACAGTGTCTCAAAGAGAAGAAACTAGTGTGTGTGTGTGTGTGAGAGACACAGCATTTCTCAAGTGTTTAGTGTGTCCCACTGGTGAGTGCAGAGGATAAAACAGTAGTATGTTTATGTATAAAATTAATGTTGTCATATTGCCAAGACTATTGTATATATAGAATTACCCTAATATCATGTTTTTTCCAGTCCTGTGTTTAATAATAGTCTTTTTATTATTCTGAGACTCTCATCTCTTTACCTTTATTCTCTACTAAAGTTGCTTGGGGTTCTTTCTGCCCATTACAGGGAGAAAGTTTCAGGCACTGGGCAGATACACCCAGGACAGAGCGCCAATCTATCGCTGGGCACACACTCACTCACTCATACACGCACACGCTCTACATGGGGCAGACTAAAACCAACTAATTTTACTTCTATTTACTATTTAAGTTAGCATTTAGTCTATTATTTTATGTCTTCATTATCTTTATTGTATGCTACATGACTTATTATGTAATCAGACCTACGGTCAGCGTGACTCCTTTGGTTAAAAGTGACTTAGTGACTTTGGTTAAAAGGGCAAAGCAAAGATCAAAACGTGAAAATCAACCCAATCAAATTATTTCCAACCAAATAACAATTAGTGGAACCCAGAGAAGCCTTTTCTAAATAATTTCTATAACAATTCTGAATTTGCAAATGTTATGGTGAAATGATAAGTGATAAGCTTGACATAAAGCACTAAATTCAGCCACCTGTTAAATCCGACTGTAAATCTGTAGGTGAGGATGGCCCGAAGGGAATCACAACACCTTGTTCTGCAATTTTAAACCTCATTAAGGACTCCAGAAGACAATCAAATACCAAATATTCTGCCTGACATCAACTTTCCTTCTAAAGGTTTTTGCATATGGCTCTGAGTTCACCTCTTGTACCAATAATCAAACAGAAAATACCACCTTTAAGATAACGACTGTTTTGATTTGATTTAAATGATTAAATTATTATTTGTAGCAGCACATCTTTATGATTAAAATAGCTGTTTTCATAAAATATTAAAAGCCTTTGTATTGAGCGTATTTAAATTTCAAAATGTAGTCATGCCATGTTTTAATTTTTCACACAGGTGCTTGAGTGGTTCAGCAATCAGATTCGTCATCACAACATACTGGACACAATTTTTCATTGAGCGTTGGGTTTATAGGGTTTGGAGTGACACCTCTCCTCCACACACTTAATACTTTGTGCTATGTGTGTCAGAGGAAGTGCATGCCAGCAATAACTATGTAACCAGAAATGAGGTTTAGTTTTTTTATTATTTTTAGGTATTTTAATGTTGGGATCCCAGATAATATATTAAGCCTATATTACTGCTGATTCAGACAAATGTGACGACATTTGTATACTGGATCAGATATTATGGTAAGTGGTATAGAATGGTCATTAAAGTATATAATGATATGAATCCTCAGCTCTAATATAGAGCCACGTGATTGATACTCATGCTACGACCCCACATGGTAATATATTTAGTTGCTAGAACCTAGAGTTGAGTAGTATAATTGGGATAGAGGAGTTTATCAGAAGGACACAGTTGAAAGTTACCATTGATATAGTTTTCAGTCTGCCTGAGAAGGTAGAAGCTTGACTGATAAATTTTATCAATTAAGGTACTGCAACTGTGGACTTGAACTCCATGTTGGACGGGGTAAAGCTGTTGAAAGCAATTAGTTAACATATTATTGCAACTTGGTTAAATAATAATACATGTACACAGTAGGGGACAGTAGGGGAAAATGGTCAATAGCATGCAATTAGTATACAGATTGGGCAAAGGGTTTACCAGCCATGAAGCCATAAAGAGGGCATACTGACTAAATTGC
Organism: Corydoras sp. C115; assembly: GCA_019802505.1. Taxonomy (NCBI): domain Eukaryota; kingdom Metazoa; phylum Chordata; class Actinopteri; order Siluriformes; family Callichthyidae; genus Corydoras; species Corydoras sp. C115. The sequence goes on from JAFMOC010000277.1 coordinate 546,656, forward strand.
CACCATTAACTGAAGGGAGTTAAGTGTGGGTGTTAAGTTGAATAATACACAGCAGGTAAGATGCTGTGTTTGGGTGAAGTAGGGGTAATAGCAAAATTAAAAGGTAAAAGGAGGTGAATATTGATTGAAATAGTGGAAGAGATTTGAAAGGAAGGACAGAAAACACCATTTTTAAGCATAAAAGATGGCTGACGCGCCTTTTCAACATTGCATGGTCATCGGGGGCAGTGCCTCTGGACTGGCAGACGGGGGTGGTGGTGCCTCTTTTTCAAAAAGGGGACCGGAGATTGTGTTCCAATTACAGGGGAGAAAACAATGTTAGTTCATCGATAGAGAGATTATTAGTAAACAGATTAGAACCGTTAGTAAGCTGAGTGAACACTGAGACACGGACGCCCTCAGGTGGTGACGCGCCAGCGGAGCGAGCTAGGGTGAGAGCGAACTCCGCCCTAACTGGCCGAAGCCGAACCACCTGAGCGGACGGACAGAGACAACGATTGCTCCCAGGACGCCGGACTCTAGGGACAGGGTGAACACTGGAAACAGAAAAAGGATTAAACAACAAGACCATGGGAGCAACCACAGAATCACACGGACGTTCACTCATACAACTACACACACTGGCCTAAACACAGAGGTGAGAGCACAGATGCTAACAAATGCTAACACAAACAGACGCACACTCACCGAGACCAGATACACCACAAGACGAACGCAGATAGAACAGGTATAGAATAACAGCCAAAAATCGCTCGGTACGTATGGTAAACCAGGGACAATACTTTGCGTTCGTCCAGTGTGAAAGCAGAGTTTAAATAAGATAAACGACCCATCAAACTAATCAGCCTCACCTGGTGACGGAGCAAAAGCGGAACTAGAAGGCAGGGCTGAGAGAGCGAGTGACAGATCGTGACGGAGAGACGGAAGCAGAACCTGGATTTCTCACATAGCCCCCCCCGAAGAGGTCGTCAAAGGGGCACCACCGGGGCCAACAGGAGACGACCTACTGGAACCAACTCGGGGAGGGTTGGGAAGGGAACAGGTGCTGCGGGTGGCTCTTCCCGGAACAGAAGGGGGAACAGATGACGGGCAGGGATCAGGACGTGGTCTGGAGCGGGGACGACCCCTGGGCCTACGGGGCTGAGGGATCGGGAGAGACGTGTCCTGACTACAAGCCGGGAGAGGCTGGTAGGGGACTACGGCGTGGGCGACCCCTCGGTCTACTGGGGAGGGAGCCCAGGAGCCTACCTCTGTGAGCAGGTGTGCGAGGGGGTCTCCCTCTGGGACGAGGAGCAGGACGGTCAGGGTGCGTCAGGTGGAACTGGTCAATAACCATCTTGTCCAGAATGTCAGTCCTTCTGGTCCATGAACGTTCCTCGTTCCTCGACTGAGACGGTACCCCTCCCAGTCAACAAGGTATTCCAGTCCAGTGTCAGTCCGGCCTGAGTGGAGTATCTCCTTGATCGTGTAAGTCGGGCGGTCATGAGGAAGTTCTTGCGCTATCCGTTGATGTGGTTCATCGTCAAGGGGACCTGGATTGAACGGTTTGAGTAGTGACATGTGGAATGATGGAGAGATTCTAAGTCTAGGCGGCAGTCGGAGCGTCACAGTCACGTCATTGACTCTTTTAATGATGGGGTACGATCCGATGTATCTGGCGCCCAGCTTCCTGCTGCCGGGCACCCGAAGGTCTCTGGTAGGCAGCCACACTTGGTCTCCTACTTGGTAGTGTGGGCCTTCGCTTCTTCTGTGGTCTGCGAAACGTTTAGTGCGGGCGTTGCTTTCCTCAATTCTTTGGTGTACCGTCTCCCAGACTTCCTCACTCTTACGGAACCATTCGTCGACGGCCGGTGCGTTGGACGGGGTGGGATCCCAGGGTGCGAACGGCGGCTGGAACCCCAGGACGCACTGGAACGGAGTGATTCCGGTGCTATCGCTCCTGAGGGAGTTCTGGGCTATCTCAGCCCAGGGGAGGAAAGTTGCCCAGTCATTCTGCTTGCTTTGGCAGTAAGCCCTTAGAAATTTGGCGAGTTCCTGGTTAGCCCGTTCACATTGCCCATTGCTTTCCGGATGATACCCCGACGTGAGGAAAGCCTCCCAGATGGCAGACGTGAATTGCGGACCTCGGTCTGATACAATGTCCTCCGGGAGGCCGAAATGTCGAAACACCTCTGTGAATAATGCTTCCGCCGTCTGGAAGGCTGAGGGTAAAGCGGGTAGGGCAATGAATTTTACACCTTTAGAGAAGCGGTCGACAATGGTAAGAATGGTATTGTTGCCTTCAGATGTCGGGAGGTCCGTTACAAAGTCCAGTGCGATGTGACTCCATGGCCGTAGGGGTACCGGCAGTTTGCCAGTTTGCCCGCCGTAACTGACGCGGAACCTTCGTGGCGGCGCAAGTGGCGCATGACAACACGGTTCGGGCTATGTCGGACCTCATGGCCGGCCACCAATATTTCTCTTTGAGCCTTTCGAAGGTCCGGTTGCCCCCTGGATGTCCCGAGCTAAGGTTCGTGTGAGCCCACGTGATGAGTTCTTGGCGGAATAGGGACGGAACAAACGTCTTGTCCGCTGTGAGAGGATGCCCCGGACCCCTAAGTAGGATGCGTCCACCTCGACAATAAAGGGTAACTCCGGATCAGGGTGGGCAAGCACCGGAGCCGTGGTGAACGCCTTCTTCAACCTCTCAAAAGCTTGCTGAGCTTTGTCCGACCAGGAGAGTTTCCTAGGTTTACCCTTCAGTAGCTGAGTCAGTGGGAGTGCGATCTGACTGAAGGATCGGATGAAACGTCGGAAGAAGTTAGCGAACCCCAGGAAACTTTGAAGCTCTCTCACTGACTGGGGCGTCTTCCATTCCAAGACTGCTTGAACTTTCACCGGGTCCATCTGGATCCCTTGATCATTGATTATATATCCCAAGAACGCAATCTCCCGTTTGTTAAACTCACACTTTTCTGCCTTGACAAACAGTCCGTGTTCCAGCAGTTTCCTCAAAACACTCTTAGTGTTGCGAACATGGCTGGCGGAGTCTGGTGAGTAAATAAGGATGTCATCCAAGTAGACAACAGCACATTTTCCCAAGAACTCCCGTAGGACGTCGTTGACCAAGCACTGAAAAACAGCAGGTGCATTGGTCAATCCGAATGGCATCACCAGGTACTCATAATGGCCAGATGTGGTACTAAACGCCGTCTTCCATTCATCACCCTCCTTGATTCTGACCAAGTTGTAGGCGTTCCGTAGGTCGAGTTTCGTGAACAACTTGGCGGCGCGTAGTTGTTCCAGAGCCGAGGGGACGAGAGGAATGGGATAAGTGTAGCGCTTAGAGACCTGGTTGAGTTCTCGGTAATCGATGCACGGCCGTAGGGAGCTGTCCTTCTTGGGGACAAAGAAGAAGCTGGAGCTGGCGGGGGATTTAGAAGGTCGGATGAACCCCTGTGCCAAGGCCTCGTTGATGTATACCTCCATGATCGTAGTCTCCTTCACAGATAGAGGATACGGCGTGGAACGGGGAATCTTGGCGTCAGGAAGGAGCTCGATGGCGCAGTCATATTCTCGATGCAGTGGGAGACGACATGCATGCCCCTTACTAAATACTTCTCGGTCTCAGGTCTCGGTACTCGTCCGGGACATTGTCAGGAAGGGTGACGGGGAGTTGGTCTGTGACCGCCACGCGCAGTTTCCGAACCACCGGGTCCAGGCATCGATTTACGCAGTGTGGAGACCAGGCCAAAATGTCCAGTGGCTCCCAGGTGATTTTGGGGTTATGGTCACGCAACCACGGCTGACCCAGGATGACAGGTGACAGCGGCTTCTGCATAATAAATAGCGACCTCTTCTCCTTGTGGAGTGCGCCGACGCCCAGAGAAATCGGTCAGGTTCTGTGTGTAATGGTTCCCACCGTGGCTCCATTGACTCCCGAGATCTTGATGGGAGCTGGTAGGGGAACGGAGGGTACCTGGAGGCGTCGTACCAGGCGTTCCTCGATGAAATCCCCCTCAGAACCCGAGTCAATGAGCGCAATCACTGTAAAGGTGCGCGACAGATGAGATATCTGAGTGTAGATGCGTGAAATGCCCTTATAAACAGATTGAATCGGGCTCACCTTGCGGATGCTGGGTGTCGGAGGTCGTGTCCCGGTCCTCTTCACTCCTCCTGCTACCTCTGCCTGCTTGTCCTCCGTTTTCTGCGTCCTCTTGGGGCATTCCGCCACACGATGTCCTGTTCCCCCACAGTACAGACACAGATGCTGGCGTAGCCGCTCTTGACGCTGCCTCTCCGGTACCCCAGTCTGCCCCAACTCCATAGGTACTGGAAGCCCGGAAACCATAGCAGGTTGAGGGATGTCCGCTCCCAGGGAAGGGACAGACATGGTGGCGTGCTGATCTAATTGGATGGCCTGTGACAAGCTCAGGTTGAGGGAGCGATATACCAGTTCCCTCTGCAGAGACGATGATAGACCCGCTTTGAACTGGGAGATCAGTGCCACCTCGTTCCATCCGCTGGCGGCCGCCAGGGTGCGGAAGTTCAGCGAGTAGTCAGCGACGGATCGTTTCCCTGGTGGAGCCGCCGTAGTTCCTCTCCAGCTGCAGCACCGTGACAAGGGTGGTTGAAGGTGCCCCGGAAGGATTCTAGGAAGGCAGTAAGGGTGACAATGTCAGGGCCGTTATTCTGCCAAATCGCCGTGGCCCATGCGGACGCAGGACCGGTGAGCCTGGAGATCAACAGAGCGATGGCGTTCCGGTCAGTAGTGGGTGGACGGCTGGCGAGGAAGAGGGAGAACTTCAAGAGGAACTCCTCGCAGCACTCAGAGTCCCCGGAGTAGAGCGGCGGCTCTGGGATGGGGATGAGAGTAGCACCAGACCCAACCATGGAAGTGGAGGCAGCAGCAGCGCTAGGGGTTGCCCCAGTGGATGAAGGGGTGTGGACTGGGGTCACCTGTGGAGACACATTGAGGGTTGTGCTGCTGTGATTACCCATGGCGCCACCTGAGGGTGGAACAGATGCTTTGGCGGCTCCTGTAGTCAGTTCCTGTACTTGGCGCAGCAGGACCTGGATCACCTGTCCTTGATCCTGTACTTGCTGTGCCAGCCGTTGAAGGAGTTGTTCCGCCGTCTCCATGGTAAGGCGAAGTATTCTGTCACAAATCGTGCGTAAAGATAGGTCTGGAGACGGAGATGCAGAACAGATAATGTTTATTAATGAGCAATGAGTAGGGTAGTGCAGGAGGAGTATTGGTTGAGAGGGGTGTTGCCAACTGGACCCAGGCCGGGGTGTGGAACCTGGAACGGAGGAATGGGCGGAGCACAACACCGAGCAAAAAACAAACCAATAAAACAAGATGCACAGATATAAGCAGTACGCTGTAGAAAGAGAACCCTACACTGGCTATGCGTGACGAAATGGGGAAAAGTCTAGTGAGGTTGTCTTTGGTAGACAAAATAACAAAACCTACGATAGAATAGATAGGTGTGTCAAAGAAAGTGCTAGGCCAAACCCTGAAGGAAGAATATGTGTGGAAAGTGCTCAAAGAGATACGGTGAACTGAACGGAACGACGAGCGGCTCAAAACGAAACTGAAACACACAGTTTCACAGGGGAGGGGAGACAGCGAGATGGTTAATACACAGGGGAGAAAACAATGTTAGTTCACCGATAGAGAGATTATTAGTAAACAGATTAGAACCGTTAGTAAGCTGAGTGAACACTGAGACACGGATGCCCTCAGGTGGTGACGCGCCAGCGGAGCGAGCTAGGGTGAGAGCGAACTCCGCCCCAACCGGCCGAAGCCGAACCACCTGAGCGGACGGACAGAGACAACGATCGCTCCCAGGACGCCGGACTCTAGGGACAGGGTGAACACTGGAAACAGAAAAAGGATTAAACAACAAGACACTGGGAGCGACCACAGAATCACACAGACGTTCACTCATACAACTACACACACTGGCCTAAACACAGAGGTGAGAGCACAGATGCTAACAAATGCTAACACAAACAGACGCACGCTCACCGAGACCAGATACACCACAAGACGAATGCAGATAGAACAGGTATAGAATAACAGCCAAAAATTGCTCGGTACGTATAGTAAACCAGGGACAATACTTCGTGTACGTCCAGTGTGAAAGCAGAGTTTAAATAAGATAAACGACCCATCAAACTAATCAGCCTCACCTGGTGACGGAGCGAAAGCGGAACTAGAAGGCGGGGCTGAGAGAGCGAGTGACAGATCGTGACGGAGAGACGGAAGCAAAACCTGGATTTCTCACACAGATCAACTGTCACGTACATGTTGTCGTCAATACCTCTTTAAATAATCTGTGGTTATGCAGTGACAAATGCATCGCTGCCTTCATCACAGGCTAATAAAAAATAATTAAAAAAAAAAAAAAAAAAAAAACACTTGTCTGCCCCTAAAATGTGGTAAAAGGCATGATTTCATTTTATTTTGCGTGCTGTTTGGAATGACTAAAGTTGCGTCCTGTTTGGAATCTGACCACAGGCCATGATTTGTACATGCCTTATGCCTTTCCAAAAACTTTGCACATGTCTTACTATATTCATACATTATGTATTTTTTTATTTTTACTTGGCCTTTGTCCCAGTTTTTACACTGGAAGACCTTCTATTTAGTTGAGCTTCAGACCAGCAATAAAATGCACTGATTTGAGCTTTCTAGTGGCTAAGGTGACACCCAAACAGCCAGCAACGCCAAGATTTGAACCAGGAAGTTCAGACTCCTGATGCTGGTATGCAGTGGAAAATCCCACTACCACACCTGAAATTGCCCTATAGTCAGTAATAGAGCTGATAAAATGAAAAAAAAAATTTCCTTACAAAATTATTTGTTTCATGTTAACTTACCACGGTGTCTGCCTGACTGAATTCAGTTGTGCTCCTAGTTGTGATTATAATTTCAGGATCAGAGTCTGAATCCAAGTCAACATCCACTGCAGATGGAACAAAAAATCACTACATTATATCTCACAATTGCTTAAAAGATAATTAAAAAATCTTAATTACTTCCACAAACCTCTTCTGAAGTGATTCTCCTGGCATATAAACAAAGTGATTCTTGAATAGATTTTGTGAAAGTGCCTTTCTGTTCCAGGCACATAGACCACTTTGGAAAAATCTGGATATAAAAGGACATACAGTCCTTCATCCATGTCTTTATTAAACACCCTCATTTTCTGGACAGCTAAATTCAGTAAATCAGGGTCTGCTACATCTGGGTATTTAAAAAAAGGAAGTGTTTTCCCTCTTGCAGGTTTTAAATCACATTCATGTAGCTCCATGTAGATAAGGGGTGTAATCACTTTTGTTGCCAGTGGTTTAGACATTAATGGCTGTATATTGTGTTATTTTGAGGAAAAAAATACACATTAACACTGTTATATAAGCTGCACACAGACTACTGTATCACAGTGTCATTTTGTCAGTGTTATACCATGAAAAGATATACTTACATATCTGCAGAAATGTGAGGTGTACTTACTTTTGTGATACACTGTACATTTGTGTTCTGAATAAGTACATGAACTTACAAGTAAAAATACAAAGTAAATAAAGAGCTAAAACACAAATTAATCCCAAGATACATGCTGTATTTATAGCAGTTAGACTGACAATAGTTACTTAAATACGAGAAAACAATTGTGCTAACTCACCTAAACTTGTCTTTTGTGTTCTTTGACTCGATTTTTTGTCCAACAACTAAAGGACTGTCTGTCAGGTTGGGAGGGTTGGGCTCCTCCTCCCTGCCTCCCGTGTTCCGGGTTTCGGCCGCTTCGGGCTTCCGTAGGTAGGATCCACCCCCTTGAGCAGAGATTGGGTCCTACCTGATCATGTGCGACCTACTGGCGACATTTAAGGTTTCTCGGCGGAGCTGCCAGTAGGTCAGCATTATCTGTGTATGGTAATGTGCTTACCTACATTGTCACGTCGGGTGGTTCGTGTGGTGTTTTTCTGTTTATTCGGCATCCTGCGGCTTTTCCGCGGTTGCTTAACCCCACGTATTTTCAGTACGTGTCATCGTGTCCGCAGCGGCGTTCCCGCTGCACCGATTCTTCTATGGGTATTGAGCTCTCGGCTCTTTCTAGCGGCGTTCCCGCGATCGGCCATTAAAGAGCTTTTTTGTGTTTGTTTACCTGGTCGCCTGGCTCTGTGATTCTCCACCACGCCGCGCTGCACCGCCATTTTCCGGGCAGCGCGCCCCGTCGTAACAGAATGCTGACCTACCCCCAACAGTAGCAGAGTCCAGGATTCTTCGTCCGGGTAAGCAAACACATTTATTATATTTCTGCGTGACCGCGTTTAGCCGCCCTCCCCGGCTTTCGTCCCGGGTGTATTAGGTATCTGCGCTAGCTTCGTTAGCAACCGGGCTAACCGCGTGCAGCCGCATTTTCCGGCTTTCGTCCCGGGCGTGTTTGTTTTGTTTATTAGCGCGAGCCGCGTTAGCGCCCGTGCTAACCGCGTTTTAGCCGCGTTTCCCGGGTTTCGTCCCGGGGTTAGTTTTTTTTTTTTTTCCCCCACTATCGGCAGCTGCATTAGCTTCGGCGCTAACCGCGATTAGCCGCATCTTCCGGCTGTTCGCGTTCTTAGCTCCGGTGCTGGCCCACGTCGATAGTGATTTCTCTGCCGCAGCATTTCGGCTATTTAGTTTGGCGCTAGCCACGCCGCTAGCCGCATTTCTTTGTAGCTGTATTTGGCTAGTTAGATCAGCGTTAGCCACGCTATTAGCCGCGGGTTTTGCTGCAGCATCTGGCTGTTTAATCCGGCACTAGCCATGCCATTAGACACCCCAGCAAGCCGTTTCGAATCGGCATTCTTTGCCCGGTTTGCCCCGGGTTCAGATGCCGGCTCCGTGGGTGCCCACCTGGACGCGGTGAAGAGGCAGCTTCACCGCGGAAAGACCGGGAGTCCGCGGCGCGAGCCGGCGCGTGAGTTGAAGCGCGAGCATCCGTGCTCCTCCACGCGTCTCCCGCCGTGGGAGATTCCCTGTCCCAGGGTTCACCCACTGAGCGAGTTTTTTCTCGCCGCTCGGGATTCGTCGCGCGCCCCTCCGTGCGAGTCTCTGGACTCCACGGATGACCCTTTCTGGGAACTAGGGCTGGCCGCGCGGGTCCCGTCTCCCGGTCCTCCGTCGGAGCCTTTCTCCACGGAGGATCCGCTCGGCGAGTTCTTCCGGGCCTCGAGGACCCCGTCTTCGGCTCCTCCGTTGGACCCTTTTTCCACAGAGGACCCGTTCGACGCGCGTCTCCCGCCGTGGGAGATTCCCTGCCCCAGGGTCCACCCACTAAGCGAGTTTTTTCGCGCCGCCAGGGAGTCGTCGTGCACCCCTCCGTGCGAGTCTCTGGACTCCACGGAGGACGCCTTCGACGAACTGGGGTGGGCTGCGCAGGTTCCTTCTCCCGGTCCTCCGTTGGAGCCTTTCTCCACGGAAGACCCGCTCGGCGAGTTCTTCCGGGTCTCGCGGACTCCGTCGTCGGTCCCTCCTTTGGACCCTTTCTTCGCGGAGGACCCGATCTTCGAGTGCTCTCTCGCCGACCGGGCCGCGTTGCGCGCCTCTCCGTGCGAGCCTCGCTACTCCACGGAGCCCCCGTGCAGTGAGTTTACTCCCACTGCTCGGATTTGGCGCGCCGCGCTGGGTCGCCCCGCGCCGGGCGGACTAGGGTCGCATCTTGCGCCGTGCTGCCTAGCGTCGCATCCCGCACCGGGCCGCGTAGCACCGCATCCCGCGCAGCTGCACCTCGCACTGTGCCGCCTCGTGCTGCGCCGTCTCGCGCTGCACCTCGCTCCTCGCGCCGCGTTCGCGTTCCTCCGTGCGAGTCTCCTATCTCCACGGAGGACGCGTTCAGCGAGTGCCCCCTCGCTGCCCGGGATCTGCCTCGTGCCGCGCCCCGTGCCGTGCCGCCTCTCGTCGCACCCCGCGCCGTTGCACCTCGCGCTGCGCCGCCTCGTGCTGCGCCGTCTCGCGCTGCACCTCGCGCCTCACGCCGCGTTCGCGTTCCTCCGTGTGAGTCTCCTATCTCCACGGAGGACGCGTTCAGTGAGTTCCCCCTCACTACTCGGAATCTGCCTCTCGCCGCACCCCGCGCCGTGCCGCCTGCCGCCGCACCCCGCGCCGTGCCTCCTCTCGCCGCACCCCGCGCCCCCCCGCCTCTCGCCGCACCCCGCGCCGTGCCGCCTATCGCCGCACCCCGCGCCGTGCCGCATCTCGCCGCACCCCGCGCCGTGCCGCCTCTCGCCGCACCCCGCGCCGTCCCGCGTTTCGCCGCTCCCCGCGCCGTGCCGTCTCTTGCCGCACCCCGCGCCGTGCCGCCTAGCGCCGCACCCCGCGCCGTTGCACCTCGCGCTGCGCCGCCTCCGTGCGTTTCTCCTATCTCCACGGAGGACACGTTCAGCCAGTTCCCCCTCTCTGCTCGGGATCTACCTCTCGCCGCACCCCGCGCTGTGCCGCCTCTCGCCGCACCCCGCGTCGTGCCGTCTCTCGCCGCACCACGCGCCGTGCCGCCTAGTAAGGCACGTTGTGTGGCTGCGTCCCACGAGGGGTTGGATGAGGCTTATCCTCAGCGGGGGTTTCCTCGTGGTGTTCCCCGCGGTTTCCCTCGCGTTGCCCCTCTGAGCCCTCCGCGCGTTTCTTCCCGCGATTCCACTCGCGGTCCCCCTCGCACGGTTCTTAGTGCTGCGTCTCCTGACGTTCCGGTCGGGACTTCCCTTCAACGCGTCTCCTCTCGCGCTGCCTCTCGAGGTCCTCCTCAACGCCGGTCGTCTCGCTGCTCTCCCCGCGATTCCCCTCGCGTTGCTTCCCGCGCTGCCCCTCGTGAGGCTCAGGGTGACACTCCACATCCGCCCCCACGCATGTTTTCTCGCGTAGCTCCTAGTGGAGCACCTCATATTTCGCCTCGCAATGCGCCCGGCACCTCACCTTGTGATGCCACGCATAGTACTCCACGGGGTTCTCTGCAGAGCTTGCCGTCCGGGGTCAATTGGGTAGGCGTTTGGGAGTCAGACTTCCCCTCGATCCCCTGGACCTTATGCATAATGTGGACAAAGTACTGGCTCTCTTTTTGTGTGTCCAGGTGGCGGAAAGGAGGGAGGCTGGGAGTCGTGGCATGGCGCTCAGCGCATTCCTCAGAGGGCAGTACTGTGGTCTGGGGAGGAAGCAGTGGAGTCCTGTGGTCCCTGCACAGGATAGATTGACCCCTGCTTTGGTCAATAAATCTGCCACACTGGACGCTTCTGACAAAGCATCCGTCGGACCAAGGACTCTAGGGGCGGACGAATTCGCGTGGGACCCTGGCCCGGCTGCCAGGTTCATGGACTATGTCGGATTCACCAATGCGTCCACTCGGGTCACTAGTTCGTCCACTCGGGTCACAAGTGCGTTCACTCGGGTTTTTTCTGCGCTCACTTGGGTCACATGTGCGTTCACTCTGGTTTTTTCTGCGCTCACTCGGGTCACATGTGCGTTCACTCGGGTTTTTTCTGCGCTCACTCGGGTCACCTATGCGTCCACTTGGGTCGGTTTTGATTCCTCCCGTTCCTCTTCTGCGGTCGCGAGTACCCCGGTTCCCCCTGTCTCTCCGGTTCCTGGGGTTTTCAAGGGGTTAGCGCGTTTCCGCACCCCTAGGGCTCTCAGAGGGTCACGGTGCTCCCGTACCCTCAACGACTCTGGCTCCTCTCGTGCCCACCGGGGTCCAGGTCTTCCACGCACACACCAGGGGTCACGGCGCCCCCGCAGACTTAAGGGGTCCCGTCACTCTCGTGCCCTCAGGAAGGCTTGGCACCTCACTCATAAGAGGCCACATCCCTTCCGCCTCCACATGGGGTCACCGGGCTTTCACACCCTGCGGGCCTCACAACGGCCCCGTATCCTCAAGGGATCGCGTGCCCCGCGTCAGTCCACGAGGGTACGCTGCCCTCACCCTCACACGGGGTCACGGTGCCGCCGCACCCTTGGCCACGGCGTCCCCGCACTCTCTAGGGGTCTCCACACTCCCTTCGAGCCCCCTTTCGGTTCCTTTTCGGCGTCCCCGGGTGCCTTTGCCCCCCGGTTGTTTTTGGGGGGGCGATATGTCAGGTTGGGAGGGTTGGGCTCCTCCTCCCTGCCTCCCGGGTTTCGGCCGCTTCGGGCTTCCGTAGGTAGGATCCACCCCCTTGAGCAGGGATTGGGTCCTACCTGATCATGTGCGACCTACTGGCGACATTTAAGGTTTCTCGGCGGAGCTGCCAGTAGGTCAGCATTATCTGTGTATGGTAATGTGCTTACCTACATTGTCACGTCGGGTGGTTCGTGTGGTGTTTTTCTGTTTATTCGGCATCCTGCGGCTTTTCCGCGGTTGCTTAACCCCACGTATTTTCTGTACGTGTCATCGTGTCCGCAGCGGCGTTCCCGCTGCACCGATTCTTCTATGGGTATTGAGCTCTCGGCTCTTTCTAGTGGCGTTCCCGTGATCGGCCATTAAAGAGCTTTTTTGTGTTTGTTTACCTGGTCGCCTGGCTCTGTGATTCTCCACCACGCCGCGCTGCACCGCCATTTTCCGGGCAGGGCGCCCCGTCGTAACACTGTCTTTCTTTGGACTTTCTGTTTTTGTACTCCATAAACTGTGCATACGATGGGCAAGGCTTCTCGGCTGAAATAAATAGAACCGACAGAAAATAACCTTCGCTAACATTTCTATTTGTTTTAGACGTCGCCTGTGCTCCTATGTCCTTCGTATGCTCATCTAAAAACTCTAAAGACTTTCCACACGAAAAACAGAAATTGGCTAACTGGCTAAAGTGGTTTCCACAAAATGGACAAAACGTTTTATAGTGTTACCGTCACTCCGTTATCACCCACGCTGTCCCCGCGAAACAGTTTGATTGACAAATGTCAACAATCATCATTTCCTGTGTAAGGTACCTACCCTTTCTGTCTGCTGGTCGTTTGTAAATGTTGTCTCGGCATTTGTAAATGTTGTCACAACGTTTGTAAATGTTGTCTCAGCATTTGTAAATGTTGTTTCAGTGTTTGTAAATTTTGTAACGACATTTGTAAATGTTGTATCGAAGTTTGTAAATGTTGTCTCGAAGTTTGTAAATGTTGTATCGAAGTTTGTAAATGCTGTCTCGGTGTTTGTAAATGTTGTATCGAAGTTTGTTAATTTGTTTTGCACTTCTTGGCCACCGTAATATATTAAATTAAAAAAATTGGGTCATTTAGCAGACGCTTTTATCCAAAGCGACTTACAAGGTGAGCACAGGGTTAATCACAACATCCCTGGAGCAATGAGGGTTAAGGGTCTTGATCAAGGACCCACATTGGTAACTTCAGTGGGATTTGAACCCCCAACCTTCAGATTGACAGCCCAACACCCTAACCACTGAGCTACCACTTCCCTATGGGTATATATAATATACCCATACCCGTAATATAAATAATATACCCAGGAAAGGGCGGCAATCTATTGCTAGGCATACATTCAATGAGACACACACACACACACACTATATGGGGCAAATTTGAACATTAAGTTTACCTTGAATCCATGTTTTTGGACTGTGGGACAAAACCAGAGAACATAGAGGACACCCACGTGTACACGGAGGGAACATGGACACTCCAACCAGATCGAGATTCGAACCTGGAATCCCCAGCGCTGAGAGATGGAGCTGCTGACCACTACGCCACTAAGACGCCATGCCGTCCTATTAATATATATCCCATTTTTATTAAACAACAAATCAACTATTGATAAGAAATCAGATGATCATTGAAATTATCATTATGATTTATAGGTCATAATTAACATACAATTTTAATAGTTTATAAACTTTATAGATTAATAAATATAATAGATTATAAAGCACTGAATAATGAATTGAATGTTTTTGCTTATGGTGGCCTATGGCGCTGGGGGTCCAGGTATGAATTCTGAGCTAGATAGAGTTTCCACATTCTACCAGTGTCTGCGTGGGTTTCCTACGGGTTCTCCGGTTTCTTCCCACTGTCCAAAAACATGGATTCAAGGTAAACTAAATTTCCCCATATAGTGTGTTTGTGTGAGTGAGTGTGCCCAGCGATAGATTGGCGCCCTGTCCTGGGTGTATCCAGGTGTGTCCTGAATGGGCATCGAATAACACCATTTATTCTATCCATCCATCTTCCGCTTTATCCTATATCAGGGTCGCGGGGGGGGGGGTTCCCCATGCCCATCCAGGGGTGAATGTTTGGGGCGCTGGGCAGATACACCCAGGACAGGGCACCAATCTATCGCTGGGCACACACTCACTCACACAGACACGCACACATACACACTCTATATGGGGCAAATTGTAGAACTCAATTGACTTGATCCATGTTTTTGGGAGGAAACCGGAGAACCCGGAGGAAACCCACGTGGACACGGGGAGAACATGGAAACTCCACCCAGGGAATTCGAACTGGGAATCCCTAGTGCTGAGAGGCGAACGTGCTAACCACTAAGCCACCATTTAATCTAGTTTTTAAAAAGATTCAAGGTTTTTATGCAACCTGGCAACCTTGATATCAAAATAAACAATCGACCTAAACCAGCAGGATGTTTTCAAATACATCAGAGAGCTGACTTGTTTTGGTACAGAAATGATGCCATAGAAACAGAACACTAGATGCATTAAACCTGTGGTGTTTTAGAGTTGTTATAAACTTTAAAACTTTAATATTTTGACGGGAGCAGAAATATGAAAGGGTTCTGTTTAAAATATAATGATTTAGTCTAAATGTTGGTTTGTTAGCAGCTTAAATTCGGTTCTGAATCGAAAAACATGGTGAAATATCAGAGTTGAAAATGTTCTCCCAAGCGCAGGTTCCTCTATTAATGATCTCATTTTGAAAGAACTCACCTTCCACGTCATTGTCTCACTAATCTCGGCAAAATTAATGCAATTCACCGAGCTTAAGCTTTACATTGTGTTTGAACTAAACCCGAAGTTCAAAAAGTTCAAAAAATTTTGTCCAGCCCCCGGACGTTGAGTGTCTCTGGGGGTGAAGTCTGTGGGCGAGTCTGGACGTAGAGCTTCTACGAGATGTTTGGAGGATCCCGTTTTGATTGATATCTAGTTTGAGCTCTCCACGTCACAGACTCACTGAGAAGTAAAGACAGAGATTTCAGAAGTCTCTTACTTACCGTATTTTCCGTACCATAAGGGGTCTATTTCTGTATTTGACCCACGTATAAGGCGCACCATACTATAAGGCGCAGTCTCAATTACGGAAAGTAAAGGATGCAAAACGGTGATTTATGACAAAACACACATTATTTTTAATCACTCTTCTCCTGCAAATCCATCAAAGTCCTCATCTTCTGTGTCTGAATTAAAAAGCTGCGAAATTTCACTATCGAGCACTCCGGTGTTTCCTCTTATCAATGTCTCAGTCTGTCTTGCTGCCAGGCGGCTGTTCAGCAACGATGCCGGCTTTCGCGAAAGCTCAGCAGAAAGCTTAGCCCAGGCATCCACAATCCATTCACAGACGGTGGCGTAACTCGCCCGCCGCTGCCTCCCGAGTTTTAGTAAACGTGTGTTCGCCATCTATCATCCATCGCTCCCACGCCGCTCGCAACTTTACTTTAAACGCCCTGTTTACGCCAATGTCCAGTGGTTGGAGTTCTTTATTTAATCCTCCCGGAATGATGGCAAGCTCCGAATTATTTTTTGGTCGCACAACAATACCTTTATAGAATTTGGAACTCAGTACACGCACACCGTATAAGGCGCACCGGATTATAAGGCACATGTCCGATTTCGAGTCCGAAAATTTTAGCTTTTTAGGTGCGCCTTATAGTCCGGAAAATACGGTATATAAAAGTAATTCCATCCATCCATTATCTTCCTCTTTATCCTCTATTATCGCAGGGTCGCAGGGGAGTTCCCCATGCCCATCCAGGGCCGCCAGCGCCCCAGTTCCTTAACTGGTTCTCAAGGTTCCCTTTGTGACTCGGTCGGTGCCTCGCAGAACTATATTGTCCTGGATAGTCACCAGTATTTTAATTGTGCATTTTCCAATCTGGATTTGGAGTTTATTTTGGGAGCCTTGGTATTTGGGTGTTCTGTTACTATGTCTCTACCTTGTGTGCAGAGTGCTGTGGAGGAGAACAATGAGCCAGACCACTGTGATAGATTTGCAGTAGGAGTCATGGGGACCCCAGGGAATGCACCCACACCTACTTGTTGGAGGGCCGGGTCTCTAGCCATCCAGGAGAGGCATCCAAAAGTCTTCCCACCAACACAGCGTCACCAGCTCCTCGCTATCATCAGTCTCATTCTGCACTTGACTCAAGACCTTCATCACCTTTCATTCACGTTCATTCAGTTTTGTTTCTGTATGGGCATTCTGTTTAAATAAAAAGCTAATGCTGATAACATGGCTAACCAAATTAAATAAGCCCAAATCAAATCATGACGTGATTTTGCATCTAAACAGCTGTCTGATATTTATTGGAAAATTTCTGCCTTGTCTTTTGGTGGATGCAACATGGGGGCGCCAGTGCTTCCATGCTCATCAGTCTCATTTCCATCATAGCTTCCGACCTGTAAACCAAAACAATAGATTTATGTAAATGTAAAGAAGAGAACAAAAGAAAGCACGAACAATCCCGTTGTTACTGTCAGATGTCATTATACACTATATGGACAAAAGAATTGAGGCCACTGTCCTATTGACACAGTTGTGCTAAATTAAACACACCTAAACATTTTTTGACAATCATTCCTTTCGATCTTTCTTTCCTTTCCTTTCTATCTTTTATTCCTTTCTATCTAAATACTGAGATGTGATGTGATACACTTTTTTTTTATCTTCACCTCCGCAAATATAAATCTGAAAAAGAAATAAGAAAATTTGGAATTTGTTTTGACATTCTGATTAAGACACACTGACAGGCAGGGTTTTGAGAGTTTATAAATCAAGGTAGGGCCAAGTGATTGCCTTGTCATGCAGGGTGGTAGCGCTGGCTTCACTTCTCTTCTCGCGCATGGATGCCACTCTGCTCCACTGGTTGGTCATGGGCATATACCCTTTGACTGTTCTGAGCCGGTCGCCGCCATCTGAGCCTCCCATGGTGTACAAGTATACATCCAGCACAGTCACAGTAATGTAGAAACATCAAAAGTGCTTGGGTGCCAGCTCCTGCCAGGTCTGATCAAACTTGTAGTGTTGAAACTTTTATTGCCTTTACACCCACCAACAATGTATATATAACCATTAAGGATGGCCATGCTGTGATGGTCTCTGCCAATTTCCTCTGGGCAAATGATCTCCCTCCAGGAATCAGCCATGAAGTCATAAGCCTCCATGGTGTTGCACACATTTCCATTACTCCAACCTATCAAGCAGGACTGAGTGTGGCACGCGCCTCGCGACTCGCTGGTTCAGGGAAAGCCGTGATGCTTAGCCCATTCTTGTTAATGTTATTGAGGATCTTCAGGGAGTCATTGATGATGGGGTGACACTCCTTGTACTGACTGATCAGTTGGCTTTTCCTCACCTTCCAATCGTACCTGCACATACCACATAGACAAGCTACATGAGCCTGCGTACAGCAGTACATCACATGATCTCTCACACAAACAAGTTTTTATTCATACAGACTTTTTTGCCCAACATAATCCCATTGTGCTGATACACGGGGACCAATTAAGGACAAATTATTTCCTCCAACTCCCAGTAAAGGCTTATACAAGTAAAAGTGTTGTACTGTAGTGCTGTGGACTTCAGAGTGTTAAGGTTTTTAACTCTTCCACTCTACACACGTGGACAAAATTGTTGGTAACCCTTGGTTAATGACAGAAAAACCCACAATGGTAACAGAAATAACTTTAATCTGATAAAAGTAATAATAAATAAAAATTCTATGAAAATGTACAAATGAAAGTCAGACATTGCTTTTCAACCATGCTTTAACATAATTATTTAAAAAAATAAAATCATGAAACAGGCCTGGACAGAAATGGTACCCCTGAAAATAATGTGACCAAATGGACATGTTAAATCAAGGTGTGTTCACTTATTAGTATCACAGGTGTCTACAATATTGTAATCAGTCAGTGGGCCTATATATAGGGCTACAGGTAGTCACTGTGCTGTTTGGTGACAAGGTGTGTACCACACTCAACATGAACCAGAGGAAGCAAAGAAAAGAGTTGTCTCAGGACATTAGAAAGAAAATAATAGACAAGCATGTTAAAGGTAAAGGTTATAAGACCATCTCCAAGCAGCTTGATGTTCCTGTGACTACAGTTGCACATGTGATTCAAAAATTTAAGATCCATGGGACTGTAGCCAACCTCCCTGGACGTGGACGCAGGAGGAAAATTGATGACAAATCAAAGAGATGGATAACACGAATGGTAACAAAAGAGTCAAGAAAAACATCTAAAGAGATTCAAGGTGAACTTCAAGCTCAAGGAACATCAGTCTCAGATCGAACTATCAAGCCACAAAGCTAGCATATCAAGAAAAGAATACTATCCCTACTGTGAAACATGGAGGAGGCTCTATTATGTTCTGGGGCTGCTTTGCTGCATCTGGCACAGGGTGGCTTGAATCTGTGCAGGGTATAATGAAATCTCAAAACTATCAAGGGATTCTAGAGAGAAATGTGCTGCCCAGTGTCAGAAAGCTTGGTCTCAGTCGTAGGTCGTGGGTCTTACAACAGGATAATGACCCAAAACACCTGCACCTGCATGTACTTAAAATAAAAATTTTGAAATATTTATATTAAAATTATATCTAATTACACTTTTTGAGAAGGCATCTTTATATTCAAATCAAAGGTGCGCAAGCTTTATTATGTGAAAACATGCATTAAACTTTTTAAACTTCCTTTTAAAAAAACATGTGAATATCAGACATATACATATGTTAATAGGCTCTGACATACTACTAAATGTTCTAATGTGAAAAATAGTTAACCAAAGCAGTGGTTCAATAATAACATTGGTGGTGTACTGATAATGAATATTGAACCATTGAATAGTTTGTAGATCTCAAAGTACAGTTACATGTTAGGACTAGATGTCATCAGTCTCAGCAAAGGACATCATTAAAAATACATAACCCTTCCCTTTCATGATTTTTCCATGATGAATTAGACCCAGTTCATCTGTAAATAATCTTGGTGTCATTATTGATTCAGATCTCTCCTTTACAAAGCACATTAGCAATATCACTAGAATTGCATTTTTTCACCTTCGTAACATTTCGAAGCTACGAAATATCCTCTCCCTCCAAGATGCAGAAAAACTAATTCATGCTTTTATTACCTCAAGGTTAGATTATTGTAATTCACTTCTGACAGGATGTTCTAATAAATCAGTACATAAATTACAACTTGTGCAGAATGCTGCAGCTAGAGTTTTAACTAAAACCAGAAAGTTTGATCATATAACTCCTGTGTTATCAAACCTGCACTGGCTACCAGTTAAGTTTCGTATCGAGTTAAAAATTTTATTAATAACATATAAAATTCTACATAATCAGGCTCCACAGTATCTGAGTGAGCTGATTCAATCATACAAGCCAACACGTGAGCTCCGATCTCAAGGTGCTGGTTTACTCTTAGCTCCTAGAACAAATATAATTACTGCTGGTGGAAGAGCGTTCTCCCACAAGGCTCCTCAACTTTGGAATAGCCTTCCAGTTACTGTTTGTGATTCTGAATCACTATTAATCTTTAAAAATAAATTATAAACACATTTATTTAATCTTGCATTTAATTAATCCCCTGTAGATAAAGATGTCTCAGACTTGGCTGTGTTGGGGGGTAATCTCTGATCAGTGTATGCTGTCGTTTCACTTCTTCACCCACCTCATCATTAATGGGGGGGTGTGGCGCTGAAATGATGCTGTTTCGGGGCGCCATCTCAACTATGTAGAGTCTGCAGTATCTGCCTCTTTTAGTTATGCTGCTCTAGTCAGTGATGCCGTAGTCACATGCTGCACTGTGTCAATTAATTACTTATTAATTAAATGCAGTGCTTTATTATTAGCTTTAACTGCCTTCTTTGTCTGTTTCTTTTGAGGTGTCCCCCGGCTTCCTGGAGATCTTCATCCATGGCTCTGCTGACGAATACTGTATGGAACCTGACAAGGCAGTCCTGCAAGTGCACATATAGTTTTCCAGTTGTTAGTTTTTCCATTTGTTTAATATCTGTACATGGCTGTCCTACATTGTTGTTGCTGCCTGGCCGCTCAAGGAGGATGAGTCCCCCACTGAGTCTTGGTCCTCCCAAGGTTTCTTCCTTAAATAACAACATAAAAGGGAGTTTTTTCTTGCCACTGTCGCTTCGGCTTGCTCTTTGGGGGTTTAAAGGCTTTTCATTCTGTAAAGCTGCTTTGTGACAATGTACTGTTGTAAAAAGTGCTATATAAATAAATTACTTGAACTTGAACCTACTTGATTTTTACATTTTAACATTAATTAGCAGAGGTTGGTGCTCACCAAGAGTAATGTTTAGAACGCAGAACTTCTGTTTTATTTAAGCAACTGTACGTGAAGAAGTACACTATGGCATTACATTTCGACAAGGTAGCTCGTCTCATCTAAACGTAACTCATCTAGGTAACTCATCTAAACACCAGCTAAAGAATTGTGCCAAAAAACATTAAATATGAATTGGACCTAAAATACATCATCGCTTCAATGTGCTTTTTTGTTATGTGTTGTCACGTGGTGTGGGTGTGTTTGGGTCACGCCTCGTAATTGTGTTCACCTGGTGTTAATCACGTTCCCTATATTAGGCACGCCGTCCTGTCTCTCGTCGCCAATAGGTCTTGTGTTCCCAGTGTCACGTCACGTCCTCTTTGGCTCCTATCCACGTTACGCCTCGTCTTGCTACCTTGCTTTGTATGTTTTGTGTTGCCTCGTACTGGTCCTGTCTTGTGTTTGTGTGTACAGACCGTGTACCGCTGCTACGACCTGCCAAGCCTCACTTCAGTCTGTTGGAGCCCGCGGTTTGGAACACGGCCGCTGACGTCGTCACCCTGCGCTACTACGTCACGCCGCCCGCTCAGCGCTCCGTGTTTTTCCGCAAGCGTGAGCGCTATCTAACGCCGCTCCACAACTGTTCTGAGGATTATATAATAAACTGTGTTGTTGTACCTCCGCTCCAGACTGAATTCGTTCCGGGTAGAGAATCCAACTCGCTCCGGTCTTTCGACCATTACATCACCTATTGGCCATAATGGATTCCTCGGGACAACTCACCTCGGAAGCGGAGTCGGCACCATTCCCAACTGCCAGACAACAACCCATCCCGGATCCACGCCTCGACCTTCTCTTCAGTCGTCAGGATGAACTCGCTGACTTAGTGAGCAACCTTGCACTCCAGGTCAGATCCATGGTCACGTCCCCACCGGCCACGCGTCTCCCCGCTTCTGATCTCGCTAGCGCATCCGCTAATGCTAGCTCCTCGAATCAGGTACCGGTCTCGCCTACTTCACCGTCCCCGCGCCTCGACGGAGCCGCGGTACACCCTGACCAATACGACGGGGATCTACAGAAATGCCGAGGGTTCCTTTTTCAATGCGAACTATATTTCGGTATACGGCCGTCCTGTTTTCCCTCCGATGCGTATAAGATCTCGTTCATTATTGGACTTTTGCGGGGTCATGCGCTGAGGCCACACAGGGGGGCGTGTCTCCGCTCTCGTCCACTTATGCATCGTTCATTGAACGTTTCCGTGGGGTATTCGACCGTCCGGACTACTCCGATGACGTGGATAGCCGGTTACTCTCGGTCCGTCAGGGTACGCGTTCGGTGGCGGAATTTGTGGTGGAGTTTCAAACCCTGGCGGCGGAATCGGGGTGGTGCGAGCGTTCGCTGCGCGGGGTGTTTAGGCATGCTCTCAGTGATCGCGTCCGCGACGAACTAGCCACCCGTGACCGTCCTCAAACTCTCCAGGGGCTTATCGACCTCGCCATACGTCTCGACGGTCGCATTAATGAGCGGCGCCGTGAACGGTCACTCCGCGACACCGCCCGCTCCCCTACCTCGCCCAGGGTCTTCACGTTTCCCCCGAGAACTACTTCTCTACCCGAACCCACCAACGAGCCTGAACCTATGCAGTTGGGAAGGGCCGCCCTGTCCCTAAACGAGCGTGCCGCCCGTAGGGAACAGGGTCGCTGTTTTTACTGCGGCAATGGTAACCACCAGGTCATGGCTTGCCCGGTTCGGCCTAAAAGGGTTGACTCGACAGTGAAGTTTGGGGTCCTGTCGAGTCCTACCCACAAATCCTCGTCCCGTCGTCTGTGCCTTCCTGCGGTTTTCCTTCTGCCTAACCACAGCCAGCCAGTCATTGTCCTCATAGATTCTGGGGCAGAGGAGAATCTTGTTGACTTTGACTTCGCTTCAAAATTAGGCTTACCACTGTCTCCATTGTCCTCTCCTCTCCACCCCGTCGCCTTAGACGGCAGACATCTCTCCCCCATCACACATCGTACCCAACCGGTCTGCCTCCTTATCGACGGTAATCACAGGGAAGAGATAAGTTTCTCGGTGTTTCGATCCCCTGACACCCCAGTCATCCTAGGTTTCCCCTGGTTACAAACTCACAACCCCCACCTTGATTGGGTTCAGTCTAGGGTTCTCACGTGGGGGGTCCACTGCCACTCCTCCTGCCTTCGGGTGGCAGTACCCACCGGTAATGCACCTGAGGGGGACCACCACACTGCCGTGGATCTCTCCTCTATTCCGGAGGTCTACCATGACCTGGGGGAGGTATTCTCCAAGGACAGGGCCCGTCAGCTTCCCCCTCATAGGTCCTATGACTGCGCTGTAGATCTATTGCCCGGTGCTCCTCTCCCATCCAGTCGTCTATACCCGTTATCTCGCCCGGAGAGGGAGGCAATGGAGAAGTATATTACCGAGTGTCTAGCCACGGGGTTGATCCGTCCTTCCACCTCCCCTGTAGGGGCCGGGTTTTTCTTTGTTTCTAAGAAAGACGGCACCCTACGGCCCTGCATTGACTATAGGGGACTGAATAACATCACAGTCCCCTACAAATACCCTCTGCCGCTTACATCCTCCGTGTTTGAGTCACTACAGGGAGACACTATTTTTACCAAACTTGACCTACGTAACGCCTATCACCTGGTGCGTATACGTAAAGGGGATGAGTGGAAGACGGCCTTCAACACCCCTAGTGGTCACTATGAGTACCGTGTGGTTCCGTTTGGTCTTAGAAACGCCCCCGCGGTGTTCCAAGCCCTAGTCAACGACGTGCTCAGGGACTTCCTCGATCGGTTCGTGTTCGTTTATCTCGACGACATTTTGATTTTCTCACGTAACCTAAAAGACCATGTCCAACACGTACGTCAGGTCCTTAACCGACTGCTGCAGAAAAGACTGTTCGTAAAGGCTGAGAAATGTAGCTTCCACCAGCAGTCCGTCACCTTCCTGGGCTTTGTGGTGTCTACCGGGGCCATCAAGCCCGACACTGAAAAAATCCGGGCGATCTGTGAATGGCCATGTCCTACCTCCTGGACCGAGCTGCAACGGTTCCTAGGATTCGCTAACTCCTATCGCCGCTTCATCCGGAACTATAGCACCATCACCACCCCCCTAACGGCCCTCACGTCCGTCAAGGTGCCGTTCCGGTGGACGGCGGAAGCCCAAGCAGCCATGGACCGTCTCAAGTCCTTGTTCACCTCAGCCCCCATCCTCGTTCAACCTGACCCGGCCAAACAGTTCGTCGTGGAAGTCGACGCCTCTAGTACGGGAGCTGGAGCCGTGCTCTCTCAACGCACCGACGAGGGCCGCCTTCACCCATGCGCCTTCTTTTCCAAGAAACTCTCCCCCACGGAGAGAAATTATGATGTAGGCAACCGGGAACTCCTCGCTGTAAAACTGGCTCTGGAGGAATGGCGTCACTGGCTGGAGGGGGCTGAACAACCATTTGTGGTATGGACGGACCACAAGAACCTGGCATACATACAGACGGCGAGAAGACTGAACTCCCGGCAGGCACGGTGGGCTCTGTTTTTTGGTAGATTTAATTTCGCTATCACATACCGACCCGGTTCTCGTAATGCCAAGCCGGATGCCTTGTCGCGGCTCTTCTCGCCAGATGAGCCCATAACCTGTAATGACACTATCCTTCCATCCAGTTGTGTACTAGCAGGTGTCTCCTGGGAAGTTCTGAAGACCGTTGAGAGGGAACTCCTCAAGGAACCGGACCCCGGACAAGGCCCACCGGACCGCATGTTTGTTCCCCCCGCCGCCCGCCCCGCTGTACTCAAGTGGGCCCATGAGTCCCGCTGGGCATGCCACCCGGGCCTATCCCGTACAGAGGAGATCATCAGGCGGCGCTTTTGGTGGCCCTCCCTTTCCTCTGACCTCCGCCAGTTCATCAACTCCTGTGCTGTTTGTGCCCGCAACAAGGCATCTCATCAGCCGTCTGGACTCCTCCTGCCGCTTTCCATACCTGGGCGCCCATGGTCCCACATCGCCCTCGATTTTGTTACCGGGCTGCCGAACTCTAAGGGCAACTCGGTCATACTCACTGTAGTGGACAGGTTCTCTAAATCAGCGCCTCATGGCCCTTCCCGGACTACCTTCGGCCCTTGCTACCGCCAAACTAGTCTTCGAGCACGTTTTCAGGATTTTCGGCATCCCGGTGGACATCGTGTCTGATCGAGGTCCGCAGTTCGTCTCCCAGGTATGGAAAGCCTTTTTCAAGTACTTCAAGGCACATCTCTGTCATTAATCTCTGGTGGGCATCCACAGTCGGACAGGCCGAGAGAACCAACCAGGTTGTGGAGACGACACTACGCTGCGTGTTGGCCCAGCACCCAGAACGCTGGAGCGAACATCTCCCCTGGGTCGAATACGCCATCAACACGGCATGCAGAGAATTTGAGATGTGAGTCAATTATGAAACCATGGTTACGGACCGAATTGGTTGGAGAGATTGTGGAGCCATCGATTTGGAAGGTCAGGTCATGCTGGATTGAGGGTTCAGCTTGAATTATGAGAAGGTTTGCTTTTGCCAAATTTAGTTTGAGATGATGGGCCTTCATCAAAACAGATATGTCGGTGAGGCAGGAAGATTTCCGATTTGAGATAGTGGTCTCGTCAGGGGCAAAAGACAAATGAAGCTGAGTGTCATCAGCATAGCAGTGGTAAGTGAAACCAGGTGCCTTAATGACAGCACCAAGTGATGTCATGTATAATGAAAAGAGAAGGGGACCAAGTACAGAGCCCTGAGGAACACTAGTGAGTATTTGAGGATTAGAGTTTAAAGCTATTTTTTTAAAAGACATTGTGTATATTTTTGATTCATAGAGCTAATAAACATATGAACAACGAACAGGTTTTGTAAAACAACCATATTTACGTTGTGACAAATAATCACAAATTAAGGCCACAGTGGTTGTTGATGCTTTTTGTGTAATTACTGAGGGTGATATAATTAATGCTAGAATAAGTAACATTTTCTCGTGGGCTCCTTGCAGAAGTGTAAATGTCTTTTTGTACAACATGATTGCTCTAATGATGTTGCAGACACATGGCCAATCAGAGGGAGTGACAAAAAATAAACTTGGGACTTGAAGAAGATGGCTGAAAAAGATGAGATACTGGTGTGTTATGGTGCATCTGGGGAATATATCTACTGTCCGCAACTGGGCTGGATTTTTCTTTTTTTGTTGCCGTGCAAACCTTTAATTGTTTGTTTGGACTAGTTTTCCCCAGCGTGGATAGAGTTGCTTTAGAGCAATTGACTTAGCAATTGGAGTGATCACATACTTTTGTGCATAGCAGGTTATGACGAGATAAGTGGGATTATGTTATAACTGAATGCTAAATGGGCTGATGTCAATTAAAGTACACCCCACTAATATGTGTAGCTATGTGTCTCATAAATGATGCATATACCATTTCGATCGAATATATTAATGTAATAATGGGAAATCAGGAAATATTCAGATTCTGTTAGTTACATTGTGATCTGGATTCTAATTTAAATTCATTCAAATATCAAAATCTTTTGTAATTGTAGTGTATGAAATACTCTATTTGACAACACAGCGAACATATTTTATTATTTTTTTCATAATGACCGCTGCCACGTTCTAAATTCTACTTAATCAGAGCGTTGCTAGGTGATGGTACCTGAGTGTTCTATTTGCAGTTATCTTTCATGTGTAGAGATTAATGACACAGAAATGTTACAACCATTCCTCCGAGATGAGGCTCGCGATCAAATCCACAGAAATGTAGTGAAGGTGTGACCTTTACAAATGAGTTCCTTAACAGAGGAACCTGCGCTGGTGAGACATTTTTAAACATTACAGTTTTAATCTAGTGATATGATATTTATAAGTATTGATTGCCTCTCCGATATACTGTATTTTTAAATAACCTGCATATAATTCCTGTGCACGTCAGTTCATTTAGTTTGATATGGTTGCCAGGTTGGCTAAAAACCTCAAATCAAAAAATGAAGCTGAGGAATTTCTATGACAATATTATTTAAGCTGTCCACCTTAAATAGAAATCAGTTTATATTTAAAGCTCATGCCTGATGTATTTATAATATTTAACGTGTCATCTACAATGTAAATCATAAATGAAATTCACAGTTTTTTAAATTACATTTGGTAATTTAGCAGATGCTTTAATACAAAGCAATTTACAAATATCATTTGGTTGGGGTCAGAATTCCAGGTTGGTGCAGCACCCACAGAGCAATGAGGGTTAAGGACCCACTTTGGGAACATCAGTAGACCTGGGTAGACTTAATTGTGATAATTTGAATAATTATTGATGATATGTAATGAATCATACAGCTTGTATCTGATGAAAATGCAGAACCTTATGACGAAGCAGGAAAATATTCAACTGCAACAGGACCCATCACAGGACCATTCACAGCAGCAGGTTGCGGGGCCTCAGGGGGCCCTACCAAAAGTCCAAAATTCTGACCTTTTAAAGGTACAAACCATGCACCAGCACCATGAAATCAGTCCATAGATCACCCAACATGACCTTCATTACATACAAACCCTTTAAACCCTATTAATAACAGATCTAGCTTGTTGGTCACGAGTTGTGCATTGGTGCACAAGTCGCCCCTTACTCTCCTTTTTCTGTGACCTGCAGCAGGTGACACAACTCCAATATGCCCTTAATGAATCTGAGGAGGCTTGCACAAAGGCGGAGGCCAAAAACTTGGACCTCCAAATGGTAACACCACTAGCGCCATCATGGTTCATATAGTTAAGTAGATGTTAAGTACTAGTAGATGTAAAATATTAAACTTGTTCCATAGACCTTATTTTTTATCAAACCGAGAGCACATGAGCACAGATCTGAGAGCACGTGTTAAAATGAACACATTTTTTGTTGGTTTTTAACACCTCTCCTTGCACAGAGAGAGACAACGCAACACGTGTAGTTCATAACACATATCTTGTGTCATATTAATGAACACGTAGATGTGTATACTGTTATGACACACGATTGTGTTATGCACAAAGTTTTTGTCATTTATTGTTTTGAACCACATATATAAAATCACAACCAAAGAATAAATTATTGAAATTTATTTATTTATTTATTTATTTATTCATTGTCGTCCACCTAATCCTCTACTAGGGTTGCTGGGGGGTTCCCATGCCCTTCCAGAGGAGAACATTTTGGGCGTTGGGCAGACACACCCAGGACAGGGTGCTGATCTATCGCTGAGCACACTCACAAACACATATTGCACAGGGTAATTTAGAGCATTCAATGTACCCTGAATCCATGACTGTTGGAGGAAACTGGTAAACTTGGAGGAAATCCCACGTGAATATGGGGAGAACATGGAAACTCCACCCAGATTGGGATTTGAATCTGGATCCCCAAGTGCTGAGACACAGACGTGCTAACCACTAAGCCACTGTGCCACACCATGAATTGAATTTATTAATAAATTAGTTAATTCATTATCCTCTGCTATATACTAGAGTTGCGAGGGGGTTACCCATGTCCATCCATGGGAGAATGTTTCGGGTGCCAGGCAGACACATCCAGGACAGGGTGCCAATCTATCACTGGGCATACTCATTCACACAGACACACACTATATGGGGCATTTTAGAGAATTAAATTTACCTTGAATCAATTTTTTTGGACTGTGGGAGGAAACCGGTAAACTCATGCGGACATGGGGAGAACATGGAAACTTCACAAAAATTTGGATTTTAAATAAATTTTTAATTAAACTCCAATATTTGATAAGTTGTATTTGCTCTAACCCTGGTTGTTCTTTTATTCACCTGTATATGCAGCAACTAGAAGACCTGGCAAAGTCATATATGGAAAGTGAAAGCAGCAACCTGGACCTCCTCCAGGTATAAACACTACCAATCAATGGGGTTGCTACTCGAACCACTTAAAGGTGGTGAGACACCTTGAGCCACTTCTTGGTGGTTGGCAATATATAGAGCTCCACACTGTATAGGGAACACACACACACACACACACACACACACACACACACACACACACACACACATACAAGTGATTTTGATCCATTCATTCAAGGGCGGCGGCATGGTGGCTTAGTGGTTAGCACGTTGGCCTCTCAGCACTAGGGGTTCGAATCCCAATCTGGGTGGATTTCCATGTTCTCCCCGTGTCCGCGTGGGTTTCCTCCGGGTTCTCCGGTTTCCTCCCACAGTCCAAAAACATGGATCAAGTCAATTGAGTACTCCAAATTTCCCCATATAGAGCGTGTATGTGTGCATGTCTGTGTGAGTGAGTGTGTGCCTAGTGATAGATTGGCGCCCTGTCCTGGGTGTATCTGCCCAGCGCCTGAAACGTTCTCCCCTGAATGGGCATGGGGAACCCCACTGCGACCCTAATATAGGATAAAGCGGAAGATAATGGATGTATGGATTCATTCATTCATTCATTCATTGTCTTCTGCCTAATCCTCTACTAGGGATGCAGGAGGTTCCCCATGCTCATGCAGGGGAGAACGTTTTGGCCACTGGGCAGATACACCCAGGACAGGACGACAGTCTACTGCTGGGCACTAGTATCTCAGTATAATGCATTATAGTAGAGGGTACCATTAAACAGCTAATTAATACAAAATATACAGTGGGTTGCAAAAGTATTCATACCCCTTGAACTTTTCCATATTTTGTCACATTACAACCACAAACATAAATATATTTCACTGGAATTTAATGTGAAAGACCAACACAAAGTGGTATACAATTGTGAAGTGGAAGGAAAATTATACATGAATCAACATTTTTTTTACAAATAAAAAACTGAAAAGTGCGACGTGCAAAAGTATTCAGCCCCCTTTTCCCTGAGTGCAACCAATTGCATTCAGAAGTTGCCTGATGAGTGATAATGACTCAAAAGGGTCCACCTGTGTGTAATCTAATCTCAGTACAAATACAGCTGCTCCGTGACGGCCTCAGATGTTGGTTAAGAGAATATTGGGGAGCAAACAGCTCATGAAGTCCAAAGAACACACCAGACAGGTTAGGAATATGGTTTTGGAGAAGTTTAAAGCAGGCTTAGGTTATAAAAAGATTTCCAAAGCTTTGAACATCTCACGGAGCACTGTTCAATCCATCATCCGGAAATGGAAAGAGTATGGCACCACAGTAAACCTGCCAAGACAAGGCCGTCCACCTAAACTTACAGGCCGAACAAGGAGATCACTGATCAGAGAGGCAGCCAAGAGGCCCATGGTGACTCTGGATGAAATGCAGAGAGCCACAGCTCAGGTGGGGGAAACTGTCCACAGGACAACAATTAGTCGTGCACTACACAAATGTGGTCTTTATGGAAGAGTGGCAAGGAGAAAGCCATTGTTAAAAGAAAACCATAAGAAGTCCCGTTTGCAGTTTGCCAGAAGCCATGTTGAGGACACAGCAAACATGTGGAAGAAGGTGCTTTGGTCAGACGAGACCAAAATTGAACTTTTTTGGCCACAATGCAAAACGCTATGTGTGGCGGAGAAATAACACTGCACATCACTCTGAAAACACCATCCCCACTGTCAAATATGGTGGTGGCAGCATCATGCTCTGGGGGTGCTTCTCTTCAGCAGGGACCGGGAAGTTGGTCAAAGTTGATGGGAAGATGGATGGAGCCAAATACAGGGCAATCTTGGAAGAAAACCTGTTGGAGTCAGCAAAATATTTGAGACTGGGGCGGAGGTTCACCTTCCAGCAGGACAACGACCCTAAACATAAAGCCAGAGCTACAATGGAGTGGTTTAAAAAAAGAATATTCATGTGTTAGAATGGCCCAGTCAAAGTCCAGACCTAAACCCAATTGAGAATTTGTGGCAAGATCTCAAAACTGCTGTTCACAAACGCTCTCCATCCAATCTGACTGAGCTTGAGCTGTTTTGCAAGGAGGAATGGGCAAGAATTTCAGTCACTAGATGTGCAAAGCTGGTGGAGACATACCCTAAAAGACTTGCAGCTGTAATTGCAGCAAAAGGTGGCTCCACAAAGTATTGACTCAGGGGGGCTGAATACTTTTGCACGTCGCACTTTTTAGTTTTTTATTTGTAAAAAAAATGTTGATTCATGTATAATTTTCCTTCCACTTCACAATTGTATACCACTTTGTGTTGGTCTTTCACATTAAATTCCAGTGAAATATATTTATGTTTGTGGTTGTAATGTGACAAAATATGGAAAAGTTCAAGGGGTATGAATACTTTTGCAACCCACTGTAACATGTTTTAAGAGGCTTCCATTGCGCGAGCCTTACATTTTAACATTAATTAGCAGGTTAAAGGTTGGAGCTCAACAAGAGTTATTTTTAGAACTCAGGACTCCTGTTTTATTTAATCGACTGTCCATATAAAAGTGAATTACAACATGGTAGCACATTTCGACAAGGTAGCACTACTCGTCAGAATACCAGCTAAAGAGCAGTGTCAAATAAATTGTATTAAATATGAAATGGACCTAAAGTACATTAGTGCTCACTTCACTGTGTTTTTTTACATTTGATGCCTTTGATGCCATTAGTGCTTGATTCTTTGGCAGACACAACACAAATCTCATTCGCCAAAATGTGTTGAGGCAGCGTAGTTAAATTATGATTATTCTTTGCCTGCCACCCAAACTGTGGTAACTCTGCATTCTTTGTGAAATGCAGCAGGTGGAGAGGCTCCAGGTTTCCCTCCATGAAGCAGAGGAGGAAAGGATCAAATCAGAGATCAAGAGTCAGGAGCTTCTGAAGGTATGTTTACCATATAATCATATATCCACAAGGAATTGTATAAAGTATCTATATGTACTGTAGTATTAACATTAAGCATTAGTATTTTGTTACTACTTGTTTGCACTGTTTTCTGTGAAATGCAGAGTCAGCAGAATATCTGGGATGCCATTAAAGAAGCAAGGAATGATCGCGACCAGATGGAGCTTAAAATTGTGCAGCTTGATCAAGTACATACCTTATCTGCTCTTTATAAAATGGGTATTTAAATCCCGGTCCTTAAATCTGATTGGCTGAGCCGTTTGCCCAGTTGAGACATTATTGAAAATAATGCATAACTCCGATAGCATAATTTTCGTATACAATACACACTCAGTGTTCAATTTAAAAAACGGATTAGATTATATCATGGAAGATCAGTTTATTAACAATTTTGCTTTCAATCATTCAATGCATTTAAGAATTATAATGTTTGTAACTTATGTAAAAGCAAAAAAAGCAATATGAGGGTGTGCATTATCGTAAATAAATCAAAACAAAGAGATCACGACACATTATACCTCTTTCTGTACTAAAAAAAGGTAAAGCCCTCACTCACTGATGCATCACTAATTTTCGAACTTCCCGAGTAGGTAGAAGGCAAAAATTTTGCAGTTTCATCCCTTGAAACGTACTTACAAATGTTAAGCAGGTTTCATTTCCAAATTCAAGCCATAACAGTAATACCCGATGACCATATCTGCCATCTTGAACTTTCCTATCTTCACGAAATTTGTTATACAACTTCCCTGTGCTAAACTGAAACTAAAAACGTGAGATTTTCTGGCGTGCCTGTGTGTGCGCAGTTCCGCCACTCCCCTGCCACTTACCACATAGTGAATGCTCACTTTATACTTATTTTCATGTCAACAGCAAGAAATATATATCTAAATAAACATATTATTATTAACATTTGTATAATAAATACTGGTGTTACAATCAGCATATGCCACAAAAGACAAACACCCATCATTTGCCTGCATCTTTATTTCCATCGTAGTTACTTTGCAAGGTACTTTACGTGGTAATGGTCAAAAGAAATATATATAACTAAACATTTTATTATATACGTTTGTATAATTACTACCGGATTTATTGACAGTGCTCACGTCACGAGGCTGTGCTAAGTTCTATTGCTGAAAAACAAAAAGGTATCATTCGATTGAATCTTCATTTCTGTCTTAGTTACTTCGCAACACACCTTACGTGGTAATGTTCCAATGTCAACGGCAAGAAATATATCTTACTAAACATTTTATTATTAAAGTTTGTATAATAACTAACAGATTTATTGAAGGTGCTTGTGGTGCTCTGCCACGCTAAAGTTTTATAGTATAAATAAAATAAAATCGAGTTGCAGAGACTGAATTATTATTTTATTTTGAATTTTATTTTACCAAACTTTGTTTTTTATTTCCGAAAGACAAAAACCTATCATTTCGCCATCCATCATTGGGTGGATGACATTGGGACTTTGGGAGAGACATGCAGAGACATAAAAAATAAACTGAATGTTTTTTTTTCTCTTATAAAATAAGCTATAGACAGAAACTACTTTAATTTTAATCTAACACTGTTTACACTTCCAGTGGTCCGCTGTTCTGCATTTTCTACAGGTGTACTTTTTGCAGACTTTGCAGACTCAATTAGGTGTGTAAATGATGCTAAAATTTGATTGCAGAAAGCCTGTTAATGCATCACACGCTTGCTTATTAGGTTGGTTATTGGAAAGGCATTGTTCAAGGGGGTCAGGAAAGAGGAGCAATGTCCATAGGAAAAATTGGGTTAGGCAAGTTCACCAGGAAAAAATGCATAAACAGTTCTTCTGGGGAAATTTCACTAAGCAGCTTGCCCCTCAAGGCCAGTTGATAGGAGGGAGCCAAAAGCAGATCAGACTTTATTTTTTGTGGACGCTCCACAGCCATTTTAGCAGCGAAACAACTCATGAATTTCTGATCTCACAATCCTCCAACTGGTTTACAGAGCCAATGGCCTCTCCAAGATCGAGTCCATGTTGTGATTAAAGGTCACAGTCTTTGTTCCTATGGCTCTGCCCAACACATCAATCATGTTGGGTAGTTTCCGCTGGGCTTCTGGATCACTAACCCAACTTTTTAAATTTGGGTTTCACTTAATTCAATCAGCAGAATACCAATGATCATAAATACAAATAAATAAATATCTTCATCCTTCCTAGACAGAGGCACCAGACACACAATCCGCTTTTCCGTCCTGGTAGACAGGGTTCCCCTGAACCCTGTCTTCTCGTTGAGAAGATAGTAACAACTGCATTGAAAGACCATATAATTAGTTCTATTTCTTTTTTCAAAGAGAAGTGTTTTGATATTTACCATACAGACAAGACAGAGAAGCGAGGCAGGAATGATTAGGGATGGAGCAGGAGCATGGAATAAATCATATGTTTCCACTTCCATGCTTGACAGTAGGGACAGTGTTCTTTCAGTCATAGTCATCATATTTCTTCATCCAAGCACTACAACTGACAACTGTCATTAAGGTAATGACTAAAAGCTCAATTTTTGTCTTGTCTGACCACAGCACCTTCTCCCAATCAATCTCAGTATCATCCAGGTGTTTATTGGCAAAATTCAGGCAGACCTGCACATGTGCCTCTTTGAGCATGGGGACCTTGTAGGATCTGCAGTATTTTAATCCATCACGGCGTAATGTATTACCAATGCTTTTCTTTGGTGCCTGTGGTCCCATCTGCTTTAAGACCGTTTCCCCTGTGTAGTTTTATGTTGATTTACAGATTTACTACCACGAGGTGAGATTTTGCATGAAGCCCTAGATCAGGGGTGCCCACACTTTTCTGGCCCGAGATCTACTTTTCCATTGGACAGGTCATCGAGATCTACCAGGGTTAATCTTTTTTTTAGGCTTTTATATTGAAACCTGTTTACAATGTTAGTATTGTTGAATCAGCATAGAAAAGACTGCCTCAGTTTGCATATTTTTACAGAAATTGTTATTTTATTAAAAACATTCCAGCAAATGGGCGGCACGGTGGCTTAGTAGTTAGCATGTACTTCTTTTAGCGCTAGGGATTCCCGGTTCGAATCCCAATCTGGGTGGAGTTTCCATGTTCTCCCCGTGTCCATGTGGGTTTCCCCCGGGTTCTCTGATTTCCTCCCACAGTCCAAAAACATGGATCAAGGTCAATTAAATTCTCCAAATTGCACCATATAGTGTTTGTGTGTTGTGCCCTAGATCAAGGTCGAATGACAGTCATTTTGTATTTGTCTTTTTCTTACCATTTTCTTACTATTGCACCAACAGCTGTCTCCTTCTCACCCAGCATCATATTTATGGTTTTGTAGCCCATTCCAGCCTTGTGCAGGTCTATGATCTTGTCCCTGACATATTGACCCAGAGGTGTACATCAATTATTTCTGCCACTGTATATGATTTTTATTGTTCCAATCATGTTTTTTTAATCTGGTATCTACAGGACAAGAGAATTCTTCAGAACATTACGGATCAAACAAAGAATGTATTCAGAAAAGTGAAATTTCAAAACCTGGATATGTTGAAGGTACAAATTTTGACATCATGATATTTATCACAATGTTCCATCACTGAGCATCAAATCTAAATGTGGGAAACATCCAGTTAGTTTTAATTCATTTGTACCCTGTGGGATTTAAATTCACCATAATTGTTTCATCTTTTACACTGTTTCTGTTGCTCCAAGTGATAAAGTGTATGTTTGTTACGGCAGAAAGTGAAGAATCTGGAAAGTGCCTTAAATCAGGCCCAGCTGGAACATAAAACATCTCAGGAAACAATTGAGAACTTGACCATGGTACGAACACTTGCAGCACCAACATTATTAATTCTAATAATGTTGAGCACAAAAACCATAAAGTTTGCTCTTCGTTAGTTCTGCTGCTTTTCAGTTCTAGACCAAATAACTACCTTTTTGAAAGCAATTTTCAAGAAATAGGTTTTCTAACTTCTAACCTGGATGGAACCGGGAAATTTATTGGACTGGCAGTCCTGCAGGACACCCTCAATGGGCTTGAGTTTTCCAATTGTTAGAGTTTTCCAGTTGTTAAATACGGTCACATGATCACCATACAATCTGTACAAGGCTGTTCTACGCTGTTGATGCTGCCCGGCCGCTCAAGGAGGATGAGTCCCCACAGAGTCTTGGTCCTCCCAAGGTTTCTTTCTTAAAATAATAACATAACGAGGAGTTCTTGCCACTGTTGCTTCGGCTTGCTCTTTGGGGGTTCAAAAGCTTACAACACTGTAGAGCTGCTTTGTGACAATGTACTATTGAACTTGAACTATTAGGTTGGTCATTTGAAAACATTTAAAAACACAATTTTCTTATGTTTTGTATGTTTTTATATGTTTTACTCTGCATTGTTACTAAGATAATATAAGATAAGATATGTCTGGATTGGTCCCACAATAAAGTTTCTTTGAGGCATTGTCAGCTCTTAATCCAGGGCTCTGCCAGAGCACTGCGGATGCAACGATTTACTGGATGGAACCTTTATTTTTCTATTGGACTGGCAATCCTGCAGGACGCCCTCAATGGACTTATATAGTTTTTCAATTGTTAGAGTTTTTCCAGTTGTTAAATATGGACATCTGATCACCACACTGTCTGTACATGGCTGTCCTAACTGTTGATGCTGCCCGGCCGCTCAAGGAGGATGAGTCCCCCACTGAGCCTTGCTCTTTAATCTTCTCAGCAGATACAGTTTGTTCTGTCCTTTTTTATAAAGTGCAGTAGTACTGTAGAACTACTGTGAGGATCATGATCTGCTATAAGTTCATCCATCCATCCATTATCTTCCACTTTACTAGGGTTGCAGCGGGGTTCCCCATCCCCATCCCGGGGAGAACGTTTCAGGCGCTGGGCAGATACACCCAGGACAGGGCGGCAATCTATCGCTGGGCACACGCAAACACAATAATTTGGAGAATTCAATTGACCTTGATCCATGTTTTTGGACTGTGGGAGGAAACCAGAGAACCAGGAGGAAACCCACGCAGACACAGGGAGAACATGGAAACTCCACCCAGATTGGGATTCAAACCGGGACTCCCTAGAGCTGAGAGGCGAATGTGCTAACCACTAAGCTACCTTGTGTTAAATTAAGGTTCAGTACATATGATTAGTTTATTCTTCTGTTGCAGAACCAGTTATGTCTGTTCACCCCATTTTCTGTTTTTGTGAACTGCAGCAGCATCAGCTTCTCCAGGATGCCTTTGGAGATACGAGGAATGATTGCGATCGGATGGAGGTTAGAATCGTGAGTCTCGTTCAGGTATAAATTCCTGCAGCATCATGTTTACCTCATACCTTATAATACTTATCTGATCTTCATATATGTTTTCAACATATATGGTTTGGGCTTGGATTGTTTTTACAAAAAATGCAGCTCATTGGATTTAATGTTTGTTTTTCATCTGTCAACTGCAGGATAAGAGAATGCTTAAGAACATTACAGCGCAAACAGAGAAGATATTGAGAAAAACAAAATTTCAGAACCATGATCTGCTAAAGGTAAGAATTCTGACATCATCATGTATATCTTGGAGTTCCATTAATCAGCATTAAACCATAATATGGGAATGCATTTAGTTTTAATCTTTGAATTCACCGTAAATTTTGTTTTATTCGCTCATTTCTTGCACTATGTCTGTTGCACCATGTGATAAAGTGTATCTTTGTTGTCAGAAAGTGATAAATCTGGAAAATGCCCTAAATCAAGCCCAGCTGGAACATAAAAAATCTCAGGACACAATCGTAAACCTGACCATGGTACGAACACCAGCACTAACATCATTATTTCATTATGTATTAAACACAAAACAATAAAGGAGCACAAACACCACTGGTGGAGGGGTGTTTCAAGTGCTGGGCAGATATACCCAAAACAGGGTGCCAATCCATCACAGGGCACATTCACTCACACAGACACACTATATGGGGCAATTTAGAACATTCAGTTAACCTTGACTCCATGTTTTTGGACTGTTGGAGGAAAACCGGTTAATCTAGGTTCATCATTTCAAAATGTTTCTAAAACACAATTTTTGTATGGGGTGGCTTAGTGGGTAGCATGTTTGCTTCTCAATGCTGGGGATCCAGGTTCGAATACCAATATGGGTGGAGTTTCCATGTTCTCCCCATGTCCACGTGGGTTTCCTTTCTTCCTACAGTCCCTTAAAATGGATTGAAAGGTGAAATGAATGCTCTAAATTGCCCCATATGTAGTGTGATTGTGTGTGGCTATGTGAGTGAGTATGCCCAGCAATAGATTGGAGTCTTGTCCTGGGTGTATCTGCCCAGCGCCCAAAACGAACTCCCCTGGATGGGCATGGAAACCCCTCCCACCCACCTGCAACCCTAGTAGAGGATTAAGCAGAAGCTAATAAATTTTCATATGTTTTTCTCCCTGGGTATTTGCTACTCTTTAGCAAAGTGTATTAACATTACAGTGAGTGCATCATAGGTGTGTGTATGTATGATTATAAAGCATTTTATAAAGAAAATTATGAGATGTTAGTAACGTTTAGTACATACAGTGAGGAAAATAAGTATTTGAACACCCTGTGACATTGCAAGGTATCCCACTTAGAAATCATGGAGGGGTCTGAAATTTTAATCTTAGGTGCATGTCCCCTGTGAGAGACATAATCTAAAAAAAAGTCTGGAAATCACAATTTTCTGACCCTTAAAGACCTGTTAGTCATCCTCTAAAGACTCCACCTCCACTCCACTTATTCTAAATTAAAAGCACCCATATGAAGTTGTTAGCTGTATAAAGACACCTGTCAACCCCACACAATCAGTAAGACTCCAACTATGTTCAAGGAATTTATTTATATATAACGCTTTTTACAATAGTACATTGTCACATAGTAGCTTTACAGTTTTATAAGCCTTTAAACCAACAAAGAGCAACCTGAAGCGACAGTGGCAAGATAAAAACTCCCTGTTATGTTGTTATTTTAAGGAAGAAACTTTGGGAGGACCAAGACTCAGTGGGGGACTCATCCTCCTTGAGCGGTTGAGCAGCATCAACAGTGCAGGGTAGCTATGTACAGATTGTGTGATG
Source organism: Corydoras sp. C115 (assembly GCA_019802505.1). NCBI lineage: Eukaryota > Metazoa > Chordata > Actinopteri > Siluriformes > Callichthyidae > Corydoras > Corydoras sp. C115. The sequence goes on from JAFMOC010000277.1 coordinate 585,018, forward strand.
AACCACTAACATGGCTAAGACCAAAGAGCTATCCAAAGACACCAGAGACAAAATAGACAAAATAAAAAACTCCACAAGGCTGGAAAGGGCTACGGGGCAATTGCCAAGCAGCTTGGTGAAAAAAGATCAACTGTTGGAGCAATTATTAGAAAATGGAAGAATACACATGCTTCAATATTTCAAAATACTTCAAATACTTATTTGCAGCAGTAACACACAAATAAATTATTAAAAAACCACGAATTCTGATTTATTTATTTTTTTGCAAAGTCGCAGGGTGTTCAAATACTTATTTTCCTCACAATATAAAATTAGTTTATTCTGATGTTGCTGAAGCATTTATGTCTGTTCACCCCTTTTCCTGTGTTTGTAAACTGCAGCAGCAGCAGATTCTCCAGGATGCCTCTAGAGAAGCGATGACTGATCGCAATAGGATGGAGGTTAGAATCGTGGGTCTCGTTCAGGTACAAACACCTGAAGCATCATGTTTACATCCTTATTATACAACTTATTACAACTTATTATACTTATCTGATCTTTATATATGTCTTGAACAGGGTTTTGGGGTATTTTCAAGTAAAATGCAGCTCATTGGAATTAATATTGTTTATTAGTGTAATTGCCATAAATGCCAAAACACTATTGGTATCTGTTTCTTATAATTCCATTGTTATTGTCTCCCTTTTTCTCCCTCACCTTTTGAGGATGCGTCTGGCTCATTAGTGAGATGAGTGCTTGTCTACAGCTAAGGAATCGCTTCCAAGATAATCCCAATTTTCTGAGCCAAAATTTCCATTTACTTGCCACTACGGTGACTTTTGCACTCCCGTAACTTTCCAGCCAATTTCCAAGCAACAAAAACTAAATTAGCTAAAGTGTAATGCCCTTTTTTAAACCCTATTTATCATATTGCTTTGAAAAATGTATGCACCGTATCAGCCATACTGCAATAACATTTGCATTTTCTTCAGGAAATGCTCCTCTCTAGGTTATATCAAGGGTTTTCAACTGGTCTCAGCCCAGGACTCACATATTCTCATGGTCATTGCTCATGGTCAAGACACGACCCAGTTTTATAGAATACAAACCAAACAGATTTCATTTTGAAAAATAATATTCAAAACCACATTTAAACACGAATGAATTTAAGAGCAATTACTTTTCCACAATGAACTAAAATCCACATTTGAAGGCTTAAATACCATTTTGTCTTTGAACATCATCTCAACTTTAAAAAGAAGGGTAACTAGTAAACAAATGGTGGTTACCATAGCAACAAGAACGCTGTGATGTCTGATACATAAGATAACCAGAGACCAGTATGAAATCAGCTAAGCTATTAGCTACTATTTTTCATTTTTTTTGTAAATCAGCTGTTTTCCTTGCTAAGCTGTCTGTAAACAATCGATGAAATCTGAAATGAACGTAAAACCAGACTCCAAAATACATAAAACACATTTTATTGAAAATGGATGTTGTTTTTAATACTTAAAATAAAACAAATAAATTATAAATATAGTTTTTTTTTACTCTTTTTGTTGTTCATTTTTCTGTAAATGACCGTTAAACAGAGCGGCATTCATATTTAAACTGTTTTTGAATCAAATTAAACATAACTTTTTGACATCTTCAGTTTCTGTTTTGTAAGAGCATTAAGGCCTTTTGCTACATTAACCCTCTTTGTCGCTTCTTTTTTCACCACAATGGAATTTATTTATTTCAGCTATTTTAATGCCGCTCCTCTTTTTGGATGATTTCCTTGTTCAACTTGATTGGGTTTCTGCCCTTTTTCTTTGATGAGCTCTGTTAACTTTTTTTGGGGGGGTCCCATGATGGAGCTATAAATAGGGCATTAACAAGAATTTTAAAGGAAACTTAATGGGGACAATGAGATGTGTTTGTGTTGCTGTGATGTGTCTCCTGATGTATCACTTTTTCTGCCTATTTCTGATGATAGCGCCGCTGTGTTCGGCTGCCGTCGACTTTTCTAGGGTCGTACAAGCATTTCACTGTGTATAACTATGCATGTGAAAAATAAACTTGACTTGACTTGACTTGACTTGACCACGCTGTAAATCCGAAGCAACCATTGAAAAAAAAGATGTCGACAACAACCTAATCCGATCCACTGGATTTATTTTTTACATGCTGTCTGCACCTTTGCCTCTCAGTGCTGGGGATTCCAGATTTGAATCCCAATCTGTATGGAGCTTAGAGCATTCAATTTACCTTGAATCTATGATTTTGGACTGTTGGAGGTAACCGGAGAAGCCGGGGCCGACGTGGACATAGGGAGAATGTGGAAACTGCACTCAGATTGGGATTTGAACCTGGATTATGATTTCAGTTTTTCTTTATTTAATCTAGTTGTACCCGTAGCCTCAGGTTGGTCATTTCAAATCATTTTAAAAAAACAAAATTTTCATATGGGGTGGCACAGTGGCTTAGTGGTTAGCACGTTTGCTTCTCAGTGCTGGGGATTCAGGTTAGAATCCCAATCTGGGTGGAGTTTCCATGTTCTCCCTGTGTCCATGTGGGTTTCCTCCGGGTTTTCTGGCTTCCTTTCACAGTCCAAAAAACATGGATTCAGGGCAAATTGAATGCTCCAAATTACCCCATATAGAGTGTTTATTTGTATCTGTGTGAGTGTGTGCCCAGCAATAGATTGGCGCCCTGTCCTGGGTATATCCGCGAGTGTGTGTGAGTGTGAGTGTGCTTTGGCTGTATCTGCCCAGCGCCCAAAACGTTCTCCCTTGGAATGGCATGAGGAAAACTGTGACCCTAGTAGACGATTAAGCGGAAGATAATAAATGAATCAATGAATATTGTTCCAATCACATTTATTATTTATCTGTTAACTGCAGGGAAACGCAATGCTCACAAACTTCCTAAATCAAACAAAGGCAGCAGCCAAGAAAGTGAAGATTCAGAACCTGGATCTGCTGAAGGTACGATTAAAAACATCATATTTATCACGAAGTTCAATAGATGAGCATCAAACCATGAACATAGTCACAATACACCAATGTGGGAACCACCAGACACTCTGTGATTTAGATCAGGGATTCTCAGCGGGTCTTAGCCCAAGACCCACATGTTTTCATGTTTAATATGTAGCAACCCACTTTTAGTGAACACATAACATACAATTTTATTTTGCGTTCGTTTTTCCATTTAAATCAATGTAAACGGGAACGCCGCTGAAGGCACGGCGAGACGTGCCGGGAGCAAAATATAGATAATGATCACCAAACAACACCGAACACCTGACGTGGCACTTGAGCGTCCTTACGCACATGCACCTGCACATGCACATGCAAACACTCTGAAATGCTAACCTGCTGACGCACCGCGCATGCGTGCTTCAAGTGCAGTCAGCAGGTCACACGTGATCAGGTAGGATCCAATCCCAGCTCAAGGGGATGGGCCCTACCTACGGAAGCTCTAAACAGCCAAAACCCGACACACGGGAGACAGGGGGGAGTGGCCCAGCCGTCACAACCTGACATATCGCCCCCCCAAAACAACCGGGGGGCAAAGGCACCCGGGGAAACGAGAAAAAAAACAAAAGGGGGCTTGAGGACAGCGAGGGGACCCCTAGAGGGTGCGGGGGCGACGTACCAGTGAGTGCGGCGGCGCTGTGTCCCCGTGTGAGGGTGCGGATTGCCTGACCCCTTGTGAGCTCGAGGGGCACGTGACCCCAGAAGGGCGCGAAGGCTACATGACCCTTTGAGGCAGCGGAGACGACGTGACCCCTTGTGAGTATGAGGAGGATGTGGCACCTTGAAGATGCAGGGGCGATGTGACCCCTTGTGAGGGCGGGGACGCCGCAACCCCCCGAGCGTGCGAGGGCGACGAGACCCCTTAAGGATGCGGGGGCGCCGTGACCCCTTGTGAGCCCGAGGAGGTCGTGACCCTATGTGAGCCCGAGGAGGACATGCCCCTAGGTGAGCGCAGCGGCGCCGTGGCCCTTTCTGAGCGCGAGGAGGATGAGACCCTATGAGGGTACGGGAACGCCGTAACCCCCTGAGGAGAGCCAGACCCTTTGAGGGTCCGAGGAGGACATGACCTTATGTGTGCACAGCGGTGCTGTGGCCCCTTGTGAGCGCGAGGGCGACAGAACCACCACGCGGACTCTGGTGCGGAAGAGCCAAACGCGAACTCAGGGACCCGAGAAACAAACCCGACCACAGGGGGGACACGCGACCGCAGAGGTCAACCGAGTGAACGCAAATATCACCCGAGTGGATGCAAAGGTGACCCGAGTGGACGCAGAAATGACCCGAGTGGACGCACATGTGACCCGAGTGGACGCAAAGGTGACCCAGTCTTGGCCCATGAGCAGGGTAGCCGGTACAGAGTCCCATGAGAGCAACTCAGCCCTCAAAACCTTCAGTCCAGCGAACACTTTGTCCGGAGCGGGTGGCACGTTGTCCTTAGCGGGTGATAAGTATTCCACATTAACGGGTAAATAGTCCAGAGCGGGGGAATTACAGTCCAAAGCAGGGGTTAACTGCTCCTGTGCGGGGCCCACAGAAATCCACTGACTCCCGACCGGACCACTGGACTGCACTCTGGGGGATGCGCTGGGTACCATGCCACGACACCCAGTCTCCATCCTCTCCACCACCTGGACACAGAGGGAAAGAACCAGTACCATGGCAACACCACATAAAAATACAATCTTGGTCTAACGAGGTGGAAACTGAGCACCGAACGCACCCTACACTGACCATGGACGGCATGGAACTGGACGCGACCGACGCAGACCAGTCACCTTTACCCGGCTCAATGCCCCGGAGCCTGTAAGACGTGCAGGAGACGCGGCGTGGATCGCTGGCGTCACGGCACGGATCAGGGGGCGGGCCGCTAGTGGCGCTGAGCGGGGTAACAAGCGCCTCGCGCTTAGCGTGGAGCGGTAGGGTGATCGCCGACATATCGCGCGGCGGATCGCCGACAGAGGCAGGCAAAACGCTCGTGACGCGCGGCGAATCCCAAGACGGACCACCGTCGGAGCGAACCACCAACGACCAGCGACGGAACGCTTGCTGTGAGTGGCGGCTTGCAGAAGGCGAGCGGGGAGACACTCATGGGAAGCGGCGGAATGCTGACCTTGCGCGGCTGCCTATGGGCGGAGCGCGTGATCCGTGGAGCCGGGAGGCTCACACGGGGGAGCGCGCAGCGGATCCCTGGGGGCGAGAAAGAACTCGCGGAACGGGTCATCAAATGTCCCACGCGATGCTCCGCGCGTCTCTCCCTGCAAGTTCAAGTTCAAGTAATTTATTTATATAGCGCTTTTTACAACTGTACATTGTCACAAAGCAGCTTCACAGAATGAAAAGCCTTTAAACCCCCAAAGAGCAAGCCGAAGCGACAGTGGCAAGAAAAAACTCCCTATTATGTCCTGTTTTGCCCTGTTTTGGTCCACTCACCATTTGTGAACCGCTGATCTACATTAACCTTTGCCTTATCCATTCATCCTTAACATTATATCTGTAGCATGACCTGTGATAACTCTTATTATTGTTATTCCAGCAACTAATGGACCTGAAGAGTTCCTTGGAACAAGCTGAGAAGGCCCAGAAAATGTCTGAGAGCAGATCCAAGAGCCTGATAATGGTATAAACACCAGCAGTAACATCTTTTCACTCTGCCCTGAATGCTAAAACCATATACATAATGAATACGAGTCAGACTATTCTATTCTATTCTATTCTATATTTAAGATAGTGGTCTGTCCTGCTGATTTAATTTATCTATTTATTTTTCTCTCTCTAAATTACAGAAATTCAATCACCAGGTGTTTGGTAGAACTAAGAAAAAGTGAGATCACCAGCCTGTAAGAGCCCATTTCATTCCATCACATTTTAGAACCATTTCTTTACAGTAAAATGTTATAATCATTGATTTTATCTTCTACCACCAGATTGACAAATGCATTATCAATTAATCTGACCTTCGCCACCGGCTCTGTCTTAATCCTGAGCGAAGTTTGGGATTTTTTGGGGCTCGATTTTGACCAGGTTCTTAATCTTCATTGATGCCCACTTCCCAATTCCTTAACCTCCAGTTAATTTGGAACTGAGGAATGTTCACTTTGGTCTTCACAATCTTGTGGTATCTCCAAAATAAGGCCATGGAGTGATGGAGTCCAGATTGCAATGACTAAGTCCTCTATTCTTCCTCCATACTGTCACAGCAATTGATGCATCAGACAGTTTCCAACGGCTGAACGGAAGTTTATTGATAAACCAAATCAAGCTGAATAAACCGTTGATCACGCAGAGCCGTGATCAGTCCAGTGGATATGACTCACTGGGTGCTACCACAGGATCCGCTCTGTAGTTTCTGCAAGCAGAAGCCACAATTTCCCCCTCCGCGATGTAAACATGTCAGCGAAGTCCGTTCTTCCCCGGAAGAGGGTGGCTACGCGGAGTAATTACGTACGCCGCTCGCGCCTAGTGAGCACTTCCCGGGCACCGACTACGTGGGGAAATAAAGCGTACGTCGGTCCACGAAAAACGCTCCCACGAATGCGACCTGCGCGGAGTAAATACGCAGCGCCGTACCGTGGTTGAACGCGGAAGGAGAGTCCAGGAAAAACACCGGGATAAAAATCCAAAACCGAAATTTATTAAAACTTGGTGACAGGACACCAACAGAACGGGGGGAACAAACGAACAACGTAACATAGGGTATAATAACCACAAACAGAGACGTGCACCGACGTGAGGGAAAACGGAAATTAAATAACAAACCAAACTAATCATGTGCACAAAACAAACCAATCACCCAGCTAAGACAATTAAGGACACAAACGAGGGGACCTGTAACAACATGCACCTGTAACAACATGCCTCCTCTACTTTATTTTTGTCTACCTTTATACTTCAGAAGAGGAAGAAAAAAGTGAGATGTTACACATTAAAAATTTGGAATTGTCCTTTATTATTATTTATTAATACTATTAATATTAAATGTTTTTTTTTTTTATTAATATTTAAATGTTTTTCTATTAAAAGGTTTCCGCAAAAAAGATTCCCGCTTTTTCAAACACTGACACTGCTCACAAAAACCTGAACACAAAATTTTGTAATGTGTCTGTAAATGTTTCGTAAGGTGGTGCACGGTGGTCTATCAGACCTGAGAAGGCATAAATCAGAACAATGCTGCAGACATGTTAGAACACAGTAATTCATACCTAAATCATCTCCTGAGACTGACATTAATAAAACATTGATATGATATATTTTATATCTGACTGTGCTTTTTAAATATATATTTATAATATATTTAATATATAATATTATTGTGGCCACACGGGGTTGTCCATTTAGTTTAGACACACGTGATGGCTTATGGGGGGTGCCATTTTGTATGTTGGATACAGTTTGGCAGGTTACCCCACCAATAAGATGGTTTCCGCGGGTTTCCCAGCATGCCGTAAGGCATGGGGATATATGGGGCGCGTGGGCTGTGTTCGAAAAAAGTGAAAAGTGTGTTTGTGACTTTGTGGTTCAATAAATATTCATATCTGCTAAAACGGTCACCTGACTCGTGGTTTATTCCTCATCATTGCCACAATGGTGTCAGAACCGGGGGCAATGGAGGCGGCTGGCTTAAAAATACTCACATTTTCTTGAGTGAGAACCCTGTGGGGAAAGACAGAAGTTGAAGAAGCATAAGGTGACATCATTACGGCAGTATGATGTACAAGCTACAACGTTGAGGGTGACTAAAGCCTCATTTATACTCCCCTGCTGCGTACGGAAATGTGTATGTGCGAAATGTGTATATAACAGTTACTGCCACATACTTCCTTGCGTCAGCTCCGTTGATATGGTTGTTGAACACTACATCCATTAGAGGGCAGTTTAGAGTAAAAACATGGCGACGGCGGAGGAACTTCTGATTTTGTACATAACTGCAAAAATGACAAAAAAGGCAGCGTTCTAGACGGCGGTGGTCTGTGAGGCCACTGAATAGGTCGCGACATTTTGGATGGAGAATTTTATTCACTTGTCCGCCCAATGAGGGAAATTGGATTCTCTACCCGGAACGAACTCAGTCTGGAGCGGAGGTACAACAACACAGTTTATTATATATTCCTCACAACAGTTGTGGAGCGGCGTAAGATAGCGTTCACGCTTGCGGGAAACCACGGAGCGCTGAGCGGGCGGCGTGACGTAGTAGCGCAGGGTGACGACGTCAGCGGCCGTGTTCCAAACCGCGGGCTCCAACAGACTGAAGTGAGGCTTGGCAGGTCGTTGCAGCGGGACATGGTCTGTACACACAACACAAGACAGGACCAGTACGAGGCAATACACAACATTCAAGGAACGCTAGCGAGACGAGGCGTAACGTGGAGGAGCCAAAGAGGACGTGACGTGACACTAGGAACACACAAGACCCATTGGCGACGAGAGACGGGACGGCGTGCCTAATATACTGGGACGTGATAACCACCAGGTGAACACAATTACGAGGCGTGACCCAAACACCCCCACCCAAACACCACGTGACAACACATAACATAACCCCCCCCTCAATGGGTGCCCCCTGGCACCCTAAGATTGTTTACCCTTACTCGGGCACCTGCGATGGAATTCCTTCATGAGGGCGGGATCCAGGATGGCAGCGCGGGGAACCCAGGAGACGTTCTTACGGTCGTAACCATCCCAGTCCACCAAGTACT